>VWZG01006016.1:790377-830293 GCA_013396735.1 Grallaria varia | reverse complement strand
TGAGAGTGTGAGAGTGTGTGTGTGTGAGAGAGACAGTGTGTGTGAGAGTGTGAGTGAGTGTGTGTGAGTGTGAGTGTGAGAGTGTGAGTGTGAGAATGTGTGGAGTGGGAGCGGGAGTGTGAGATTCTGTGGAATGTGAGTGTCAGTGTGAGATTGTGTGGAGTGTGAGTGAGAGTGTCNAGAGTGTGTGTGTGTGAGAGAGACAGTGTGTGTGAGAGTGTGAGTGAGTGTGTGTGAGTGTGAGTGTGAGAGTGTGAGTGTGAGAATGTGTGGAGTGGGAGCGGGAGTGTGAGATTCTGTGGAATGTGAGGGTCAGTGTGAGATTGTGTGGAGTGTGAGTGAGAGTGTCAGTGTGTGGGTGAGAGTGAGAGTGGATGAGAGTGAGTGTGAGTGTCAGCTTTTGTGAGACTGTGTGTGTGAGATTGTGAGAGTGAAATTGTATGTGAGTGTGAGTGTGAGATTGTGTGAGATAGTGAGTGTGAGACTGTGACTGTGAGTGTGAGATTGTGAACGTGGGATTGTAATTGTATATGAGTGTGAGGGTGAGTGTGCAATCATGAGTGTGTGTGTGAGAGTGTGAGTGTGAGATTGTGAGTATGAGTGTGTGAATGTGCCCGTGTGTTAGCCTGTGTGTGTGTATGTCAGTGAGAGATTGTGTGTGATATTGTGCATGTGAGGGGGAGTGTGCAATCATGAGTGTGTGGGTGAGAGTGTGAATGCGAGATTGTGAGTGTGTGTGACATTCTGAGGTGTGTGTGAGATTGTGAGTATGAGTGTGTGAATGTGCCCGTGTGTTAGACTGTGTGTGTGTATGTCAGTGAGAGATTGTGTGTGATATTGTGCATGTGAGGGGGAGTGTGTGAGTATGACAGCGTGTGAGAAATTGTGTGTGTATGAGTGAGATTCTGTGTGTGTGTGTGTCACTGTGTATTTGAGTGTGTATGTCTGTGTGAATGTGAATGTCTGCATATGTGTAAGCGTGTGTGTGTGTGTGTGTACATGTATGTATGTCTGCACAAGTGCACATTCATGGGTTACACATATGAATGTGCATGCCTGTACCCTTGGCTCATTCCTATTGATGCATACTGGCATACTCTGCCCATCCACATGTCCCTCCATAGACACAGATATATCTGTGGGTGCCTGCCTGGGTCTGTCCGTGTGTCTGTGTGTCTGTGTCTCTGTGTCTCTGTGTCTGTGTGTGTGTACACACCTGTGCCCATATGTCTCTGCATGTCTGTGTGTGTGTGCACACATGCCAGGTCCATCTGTCCCCAGGTGGCTGTGCGTGTACCTGCCCGTGTGCCTGGGTGACGCACATCCCCGTGCGTGGGGCTGTGCTCACAGACCCCTGTGTTTGCCTCTCCAAGCACCTGGACGTGTGGGAATGAGGAATGACCCGGCGCTGGGGTGTGCACAGGTGGGTGCCATGGATGCAGGTGTGTCCTCAGCCCCTGTGCACAGCCGGGCAGGTGTGTGTGTGTGTGCAGCTCAGCACTCCCTGTAGCCGTGCAGGGGATCCTCCCTGCCATCCCAGCAGAACAGTTTCATCTTGCTTGAGGAAACAGCATCTCATGTTTGTTGAGAGAAAATCAATGCCAGATTAATACCACAAATGAAAGCTGCTGCCTGGAAGGACATCATCCCTCTTCCAAAGGACCTGGCATTCAGGGGTTATGACCTCAGGCTGCTTGCCTGGGTGAAGGACGGAAGAAATCAGATTAAAAAATTATTTTGCTTCCATTTTCTTCTGTTAATGGGTCCGGCTTTTTTCATTACAGACCAGGAGGAGCTGTACAGCAAGGTCAGGCTCCACATGCCTCTGTGTGCCTCCATCATCTGAACCTGTTTCTGTGGGGGTGTGGGAGGTCAGGCAGCTCGTGTGCCCCGTACGTGGGTACAAAATTCCTCCAGTGAAAGTTGTCATCTTCCATTCCCCAGAGCTTTTTCACTGAGTAAATATTTGCCAGATGTGTAGGACTGGCTTCCAGTGATCAAAGTCTGTTGTTTGAAACGTTTGGATCTGTCAGAGTGCAATGTACAGCAAGGTGTATGCCCGTGCCAGGGGCAGGAGGGGCAGTGCAGGCACTCAGCAATAGAATCATGGAATCAACTGGGTTGCAAGAGACCTCTGAGATTATCAAGTCCAACCCTTGATCCAACACCACCGCGATTACCAGATCATGGCACTGAGGGCCACTTTGTCTCACCCTAAAAACCTCCAGGGATGGTGAATCCACCACCTCTCTGGGCAGGCCACTCCAATGCCTGATTATTCTCTCTGTAAAGAATTTATTTCTAATATCCAACCTAACTGCTGTGGTGCAGCCCAGGAGCTGCCCCAGGAGGCAGGCAGGGATGAGCTGGGAGCCAGCCATGCTCCATGGGAACATCTCCTCCCAGCAGCACTCCAGCAGATACAGGAATCCTCCTGAAACAGGGAAATCCTGCAAACAGGTCCTCAGGCCACTGTTCCCTTCTGGAAAGGGGAGGGGTGAGGGGAGCTGAGCGCCCAGGAGGGCTCAGTGCAGGGACTGCCTCAGATGCTCTGGGAGATACGTGTGCCTGGTTGGGAACCACACACATGCCTGAGGAAGGGCAGAGGTTGCCCATTTCTGCAGGAGATGGTCTTGTCTAACTGCATCCTTAGAATCTTCTTCAGTTCCTAAAATAAACAATGGTTTTCAACTCTTGCAATGGCCTCTCCCACTGGTTAGAAAATCTGGGAAGGAAAGGGGCACAGGGAGCCCTTTGGACAGTACCAAAAGTTTGTGCCTCCCTCCACTGCCAGAAGGCAGCGAGGAGCTGATGGACCCTGCACATAGTGCTGCTCACACCGGGCACATGCCTGAGTAGGGACATGAACTGAGAAACACTCCTGGGAATACTGAAAAAAACCAAGGGAGGCTGGACCTGCACTTCCTCACCTGCATTGTGCAGGGCATTGACCAAGCAACCATCCCCATCAGAACAGGAGCCTGCAGTGTGACCCATGCCCCAGGACAGCTGAGCCTGGAGCACTTATCCTGCTCCATGGTGAGTGCCCACATTCCATGTTAGATGGGCTTAGATCACTTATCTTGCTCCATGGTGAGTGCCCACATCCCATGTTAGATGGGCTTGGATCACTTATCCCACTCCATGGTGAATGCCCACATCCCAGGACAGTCAAGCCTGGAGCACTTATCCTGCTCCATGGTGAGTGTCCACATCCTAGGACAGCTGATCTTGGATCACTTATCCTGCTCCATGGTGAGTGTCCACATCCCAGGACAGCTGATCTTGGATCACTTATCCTGCTCCATGGTGAGTGTCCACATCCCAGGATAGATGGGCTTGGAGCACTTATCCTGCTCCATGGTGAGTGCCCACATCCCAGGCTCAGCCCCAGCCCAGCACAGCCACCACCACTCGCTCCTGGGCTGCAGGTGGAGCCTCCACCACACCAGCAGCAGCAGCACTTGCACAGGACAGCAAAGAGCACAAGCCCAGCACCTCTGTCCCCCCCAACCCGCTGCGTTCTCACCTCAAACCCATGTGTCAAACCCCAGAGCCAGCAGTGGGTTCACAGGAATTAATGACAAACCCCTCCCACCAGAGGTGGCAGACAAGTGAGAGCTGCTGGTGGGAAAGCTGTGTGAAGTCCCGCTGCAGTCAGAGGGTTTGTGGAGAGACCGTGTGATGTTTCAGTGCATTAGGATGTGGGCTGTTTATTTTCAGAGGTGCAAAATGCTCCTACCACTCAGGATCTGTGGTGTGTCTGCAGTGGAAGAAAACAGAGGAACATTAAGAATTTCTCCGAGACAATTAATTAGACTCTTTCCCAAGGATAAAGTTTAATCTAATTTCTGCTGTTATACTTCGTCTTCATAAAAGTCTGAAGAAATTAATGAGCTTTATACCACTCTCTCATGAAAAAAACACCTTGGGTTCTCTTGGAAAAAATGAGAGACTAGGCAAAATTGCAGCACTTGCCTTTTTTTTCTCAGACCTGCAAAGGTCCCTTGTATTCTTGAAGTCCCTCTCTCTTATCCCAGTTTTGGGGTTTGTTCTGTTTTTAACAAGCAAGTTTTGAGCTTTGGCCCTTTTCCAGACCAAATATTAAAATGTGAACTGCAGAGACCCAAAACCCCAGCAGAAAACAGAGAGAGAAGATTTTTTTTCAGGTGCTCTCCTGATCTTTGAACAGTTGATGTTGGCAACACCAAACACACTGCAGAAATGAGGGCCTTCCACGGGAAGCACTCCAATGGCAATCCACAGGTCCTGAGGCCATCACAAAAATTAGAAAGCAAAAACATTTATTAGGTCTAGATAGAAAATGTAATCCAGATTAACAGCTGATTTTACCTGGTGCTCCAAAGAGCTTGGCTCTGAAGTGTGGCCTGCCTGTAAGTGGGTCAGGCTTGGTCCTTCCCAGGCTGCTTTGAGCAAGGAGCCCTTGCTGTTTATCTCATAAACCAAAACAATTTTGTTTCCTACATGTTTTATAGGCTGCTGTGTTCAAACATCACCAGGGCTTGTTTAGCTGCAGTACAAATGTTTCCAAATTCTCCTTGCCCACAAGAGATGAAGTTGACAACACGGGGATTTACTTTCAGTGTGTTGACATGTTGGTGCTTTAATTCAGGGAAAAAGCAACAGGTCAAGTTCTGAAAACAACACTCACCCCAAGCAATTTCTGTAGGTTGCAAAAAGTTCTTTCTCACCTTCAGGAGCACGAAATCCTTATGGAATTGTGTGTGGAGTAGACTACAGCTGGCCTGAAGTCTCTGTGGAATAGTTGGACTATGCCAGGAACCTTCTGCACACGTCAGGGTGATGTGCATTGAAGGAAAGCTGCAACACCTGGAACAGAAATCCGGTTTCTAAAGTGATGAGTCATGTTCACTGACATGCGTGGTTTGTGTGTCCAATTAGGAATTATTTATGTATAGAGAAACCAATGGTCCTTGGACATGTGTCCAGACTCAGGTCTATAAGAACCGCAGCCTCTGATACTCTGACACACCAATGCAATAAAGTTCCTGTTTCTGGAACAAGATGATGTCGTTTCTTTGACCTGCCTCTAACTTCACGACGACAGAATTGCATGGCACCCGTAGTGTGCTTGCACCTTGTGCCTGCTCTCCACCCATTCTCCCAATCTCCTGTCTCAGTGAAAAAACTGTTCCAGAGTTTTCTGCCCTTAAAAGTTTAATGACACAGCAATGAGAAACTCTGCTGAGCCCGTGTAAACACCTGACGTGGCAGGGCCAGCCTTCAGGAAAGCTCAGCCCCAAAAATGAGACAGCAAAAAACTCTCTGCCTGTGACACTGAGGAAGGAAAGCTTCTGCTCCCGAGGCTGTGAACAGCGTTTTTGCTGAGCTGGAGGAGGAGCGAAGCTGTCATGGGACAGGGCTGAGTCACCAGCGTCTGACCCCACACATCCAGAGGATCCTGCACCTTTCCAGAAGCCTCTGGAAGGAGCCTGTGGGATCGTCCCTCCATCACCACGCACTGTCCTGCCAAAGCCAGGGGTGCCCGGGGGCCAAACCCACCCCTCTTCTCCCAGGCACTCAGAAATAGGACAAGGGGGCACAGGCTTAAGCTCTGCCAGGGGAAATTTAAGCTGGATATTAGAAAAAAATTCTTTACAGAGAGTGTGATCAGGCACTGGAATGGCCTGCCCAGAGAGGGGGTGGATTCACCATCCCTGGAGGGTTCTAAACTGAGATTGGACGTGGCACTGAGTGCCATGATCTGGTAAACGGACTGGAGTTGGACCAGGGGTTGGACTTGATGATCTCGGAGGTCTTTTCCAACCCAGTCAATTCTATGATTCTATGATTGTCCTGACCACGAGTGCCGGGACAGCAGGGAAAGCCTCAGGCTGGAGCAAGGATTTGAGGGAAAATTTCCCCTGGAATATCACAATCAGTCTCTGTTGTGGTTTGCAAGCAAGGGAAAGATTGGACACCCCTCGCCCCCTCATCCCTCCGAATCTTTACTGTGAACACGCAACGTTTGTACATAAGGAGCGTTTCTGGTGACGGTGCCCTTGGAGCAAACACCTCGCCAAACATTTTTAAACATCTCCCAGCAGAAAGTGGGCGTAGAGAGAAAGCAGAGCAGAGCAGTGATGCCAATTGCTCCTTTTGGAGCCTTTCCTTTCTAACTTGAATTTTTGAACTCACACAGCTTTTTTTTTTTCTTTTCATCCCCATCCCCTTTGCTGTTCCTTTGCTCCATCCGTCTGCAAAGCCGGTCGCTGGGCAGATGGGGCTGACAAGCCACTTTCAGGGCAGGGGTTGCCGAGCTGCTGCGGGATTCCCAAGGAGCAGTCAGCAAACATCCACACAGCCAGCGCTTCCCGCTGAGAACGCAAAGACATCCGAAGGGAAGCAGAGGGGGAAACTTCCCAAGTAGCCCTGCGTGGGAATAGAGCCCAGTTCCTTGCACAGCTTCTGCAGGGGGCTGAAAACCCTCCTGGAGGCGCATCCCAGGGCTGGGGGCAATGGGAGAAGGGGCGCTGGGAGGGCTGTGCTGGAGAAGGGCTCGCCGGGAGGAGAGCTCCGGCCTCGAGGAGGAGGAGGAGGAGGAGAAGAAGAAGGAGGGGGCAGCCAGTGAGTCACCCGTGTCCTGTGATCCGTGAGGTAACCAGCACGGGCTGGTTTCCCTGTGTTTGGTAAGAGGGCCTGATGTCACACCCAGGGAGCCGAGCGTGACTCAGCACATGCTACCAGGAGAAGGGAAATTCCCTCTGGCATTTGGACCCTTCCGTATTTGCCAACTGGATTAAAGTTGACACAGAGGAAAACTCGGATTTCGGGTTTTGCTGTGGTGCATCACTTGATGATTTTAAAATCAATTTGCCTGGAAACAGAACTGACTGGTAAAGGCCCAGCAACTTGTGCCTCAAACACTCAGGCAGGGATGGAGAAGGGAATAGGAACTGGTGTCATCTGGGAGCCTAAGGAATGAATGTGCTGAGGCTGGGTCCAAAAATATGAGTCTCAGGCTTTATAAATGAGACCAAAAGTGGCCCTTTTTGTCCTCAGAAATTGGACAAGTGATGGACATGCTGGAGATGCTGCATGGTAAGGCAGATCCAACACTGTCAGTGTGTCCTGCTACCACTGGTCCCGCTTCTGATCTTATGGAGGAGAAACATAATCCAGCAATGTCAAGCCATCAGCTTTCACCAGCGTTTCCAGACATAAGGATCCACACACCAAACAGGCAAAAGGGAAGGTGAGTGCAACACGTCTCTGCTGCCTGCCCAAAACTTTCAATGTCCCAAGCTGTAAAAGCTGCCGAGTCATTTCCTATGCAGCATCATCCATGCTTACACCTGACCTGCTGTTGTTTAAACTTTAACTCATACTTCACAGTGGAATATTAGCCATGTCATACCTAGAAATTGAAATTTCTAGAAAACTTTTTAAGTTAAAAGGAGCAACGTTTTCTACTGTAAATACTATTTTCCAGAAAGGTGTTGCAGTTTCAACATTGCCACACATATGCTAAAATATGTCTACATGAAAGGCCGAATGTGTTAACATATATACTTTAGGTCAAAAAATAAACTACCTCTCCACTGCGGAAATTAAAATTTATGCTTCTGTTGATTACAGGAGATGATAAATCATGACAGTTTCTCTTAAATTCTTGTTATCTTAAAGTAAGAAATACAGCACCAAGAGTCAGAGTGGTCAGGCCCTTGGGCGAGAGGAAATTAACACCAACAAGGAACCTAATAATCATTGATCCATCTTTATTTAATTATGCTTGGATGGCACAGGCGGTGTGTTCTGCCAGCTGAACGCTCCTGTGGCCGGATTAAGAGGCCTGTCAACTGTATCTGATGTGCAAAAAAATTGCTGCTGCCAATCGGCTTGGAAAGGCCCCAGCACACCCTCCTTAATGTCACTTGTGTTTACACCAGTGCCTTTATTTTTAGCCCTCCCTTCTGAAACAGGGGGCTCAGGGAAGAGTTATTTTTTCCTGCTACGCTGGGTATGCAAACCCTTCCAGTGGGTGCTGCTGCCCTGGCACGAGTGGGGAGGGCGCGTGGCTGTGCCCTGGCCAGGCTGGCCCCGGTTGCCGTGATGGAAGTGACAGGCAGGGCCGGGAAGGGCCAGGAGCGGGGCTGGCACCTGCCCCGGTGGGTGATGCGATGGACACACGGTGATGGGGCAGGTCCACCCCGGGGCTGCTCCACCGTGTGCTGCAGACGGGGGGCTGTGTATCCCCGCCAGGGGGTCTCAGAGGCCATCGGCCACCCAGAAGGTCCCCATGCCACACTCACTCCCTGCTGCTCAGGCCCCCGTGACCAAAACAGCCCTGTGCCCCCCAACCTGCCTGGCACTGTCCCCTGGGACCAAACCCGGGGGAGCCGAGCATGGCGGGGGCAGACACGAGCACTGCACGCATCCACGGGTTTTCCCGGCTGCGGGAACAGTGCTTAGAGCGCTTGGAGCTGGAGAGAACGAAGCCGGGACGGGGAAGGGACGGGGCCGCGACCGCGATCGGGCACCGGAGCCTGGACCACGAGAGGGCGGGGCTTGGACGAAGAAGGAGCGCGGCCTCAGCATCAACGGGCACGGCCTGTTACAAAAGGGGCGTGGTTTGAGCCACTCGTGGGCACGGTCTCCCGCGTGTTGGGGGCGTGGCCTGCGCCCTCCCGCGCTATAAAAGGCAGCGCCGCAGCCGCCCCCGTCGCCCGCCCGTTCCGCCCCGCCCCGCCCGGCCCGTCCGTGCCGGCTCCCGCCCGCAATTCCTGCTGCGCCACAGCCATGGCGGCGCTGACGGTGAAAGCCTACCTGCTGGGCAAGGAGGAGGCGACCCGCGAGATCCGCCGCTTCTCGCTGCCGCCGCCCGCCCGCTACCGGGCCATCTACGACCGCGTCGCCGAGCTCTTCCAGGGGCTGCTGCGGGCCGGGCCGCCGCCCGCCTTCCGCATGCACTACAAGGGTGAGCGGGGCAGGGTGTCCCCGGGTGGGGGGTCTCGGGATGGGATTCCCCCTCTGACCCTGCGATTCACCCTTCCCAGACGAGGACGGGGACCTGATCGCGTTTTCCACCGACGAGGAGCTGGAGCTGGCGATGCCCTACGTGCGGGATGGCGTGTTCCGTGTTTACATCAAAGGTAGGGCCCTCCGTGGCAACAGCCGGCCCCGACCTTCCCCTTGTCCCCAAGGGCCTGTGGGAGCTGCGGCCTCAGCGACGGAGGGTAAATAAAGGGCAGAGTAACATGGCAGAGGATGAATCCTCTCTGCTGGGGAGCACAAGTTTCCTCCCAGCCCGGTCAGCTGGTCCACTGTGAGCTGCCCTTGTCATCCTGGCTGCTCGGATACCCTGAGCTGGCGCTGGTATCTTAAATACTCAAACAATGTGTTCAGAAGCGTTAATTCCAGCTTTTTGAGCATGTAATTGCTCCCTAGTCCCGTTTGTTCAGGTGGATACCTGCGAAGCTTTATCTGCGGTCCATCTAATGAGTCACAGCAGCCCGCGGCCGGTGTCCCCATTCTCATGTTGTGCCTCTTGGCATACGCCTTCCTCACTCCCTCTCCAGAAACATTTTGTTCTTGCAGTGCGTGGAAACGTAGGATGAGAAGCCAGATGAGGTTGTGCAGTGCTGATCTAAAATAAACATGCCAGGAGAGATACTTGGGATAAGGCATGTTTGGTTTCAGGGCCAGGTATCTTTGTAAAACCCCTTCGCACCTGGTTTAAGGTCTTTTCTGTACGCCTGGCTTGTGTAAAAATAAACCGACCTAGTAAGTTAATACTACCCTGACAGGGGCTGTTTGTGCTTCCTCCTCTGCCTGACTTCCAGCCTGTAAATAGCAACGTGTTCCTGATGGAAAGTTCCCTTTCCTCAACAGAGAAAAAGGAGTGCAAGCGGGAGCACCGCTCGCAGTGCAGCCAGGAGCCGCCCCGCAACATGGTGCACCCCAACGTCATCTGCGACGCCTGCGAGGGGCCCGTCGTGGGCACCAGGTTCAAGTGCAGCGTCTGCCCAGACTATGACCTGTGCAGCACCTGCGAGGGCAAGGGCATCCACAAGGACCACAACATGG
Organism: Grallaria varia; assembly: GCA_013396735.1. Taxonomy (NCBI): domain Eukaryota; kingdom Metazoa; phylum Chordata; class Aves; order Passeriformes; family Formicariidae; genus Grallaria; species Grallaria varia. Next base: position 820,225 of record VWZG01006016.1, on the reverse strand, counting down.
TGATGTTCCAGAGTCCGCTGCTGAATCCGTTTGAGGTGAGCAAAGTCGTGAGTTTTTTGGTTAGGCAGAACCTGGCTGTGTGAACGGTGTCACATGAGTGTTGCCCTTTGCAGTGGCTTCCCCGAGGACGCTGGCTCCGTAAGATGCGGCATGGTGTCCCACCCTTCCCGTGGATGCACTGCTGGGGGTATCCTGGACCTGCAGCCCCCTGCCAGAACCCCGGGCAGGCCGAAGCCACCGCTGCAGCCCCCAGTGCACCTGCTGCAGAAGGTGAGAGGAGATGTCCTGGTAAACGAGGTGGAGGTTCTGCAGCACAGGGTGGAATCTGGGTGGGAGAGGAGTCATGGGAACTAACCTAGTTTGCTTGAAATAATTAGCACGTCTCAGTACAGGGTGGGATAACTTTAAGGCATGCTTGGGCCCATGCAGTCGATGAGGATGCAGATAAGAGTATCTGGAACCAAACCAAGCCAAGCTGCTAGGTCGAGCATGTCACTGCCTTCCAGCATGGCTTAATGAGCCTTAACAATGCTAATGCTAGTGTTCTGTACCAGAGGTAGCTCAGAGTTAGTTTTTGTGTCTGTATTGCCTTCGGTGTGCAGTGTATGCGAGTGACAGGAAGGAGCACCAGGCTCTCATGAGGACACGCACTCTGTAGGTGCTCCTTCTGTCTGAGCTTGTGTGTGCTAACAGAAATTGTTTTTCTAGAAGCTTCTACTAACAGCCAACCTCAGGACCCCAATGTCACCTTCCTAAAGAATGTTGGGGAGAGTGTTGCAGCTTTTCTGAGCCCCTTGGGTAAGTGACTTAAAGTTTGTTACCCAGTCGTTCCCCAAGACTGGCTTAAAGGTCTGTTTAACAGGAGCAGCAGTCAGCTGTTGTGACTAGTATTGGAAATACCTCATGGCTGCTAAGCCTCCAAGGCTTAATTTTCACCTGGTACTAATAATGCCAAGGCTTAGAACAGCCTCTCTACCTTTTCAGAGCCCTCCTTAGGTAGAAAATGAGGGAAGACTTCATTAGTGTTCCAGTGCTGACATGTTAACCTTAAGTTAGTGGTGACTCTGGATTTTGCCTGGCTTAGGTGGACATATATTTAAAAGGTAGAAGTCGTATCTATGGCTTGTCTTTGTAGAGCAAGATGACTATTGGGTGCTTTAACTACTCTTTATTTAAAGAAGGCTTTGCATTTTAATTACTACATATTTACATGGCAAACTGTACTGTTACAGAAATCTTAAGAGTGTAGAGCAGGACTGATCCATGTTCATTTAGTACTGTGCTTTGGAAAAATATCTAGGACTTTCTCCATCTCAAATGCATTTCTAGGTATCGAAGTTGATATTGATGTGGAACATGGAGGACAGAGAAGCAAAGTGACTCCCACTGGTCCCAATCAAGAGAACAATGGTGAGGCAAACAGCAGTGCCTCAACCCAGAACGGTCAGACCAAGCCAGATGGGAATAACACAGACTCTGCTACGGAAGTAAATGTTGTTGCAGAACAGATCCAGGACATGGTGATAGATCCTGTGCCCACACAGATGGAAGATGGCAGCTTCCACTCGCAGGTACAAAAACTGTGATTACAATTTAGTAGTGCTTGCTGTGGCTTTGCTAAAAAGGAAGATGATCACTTGGCATGCATTGTGGGATTGACTATGAAGTGATAATTGGCACCTTGCTTACAGGTTTACAGCAAAGGTGGTGGGATTTCTTGTGGATCGCTTGGAAAGCATTGCAGCTCCTGGACATTTTCTTCTTTTCTATTTCAGGAACACAGCGAGTCCAGCAGTTCATCAGGGGGTGAGGAGGACTGGACCCACTTATCATCCAAAGAAGTGGATCCTTCCACAGGTGAGCTGCAGTCTCTGCAGATGCCAGATACAGACGGTGCCAGCTCCCTGGATGTGTATCAGGAGCCTCCCCAACCAGGACCGACAGGACTGCGAGAAGCTGCTCTCTACCCACACCTCCCACCAGGTAGGGGAATGTGTGCAGGCTTCATGGCTAAGAGTAACTTTCAGTTGGGAACTGTTAGCTTGCCTGACGCAAGCAGACTCGTCTTAGAGGTGGTAGAAACCACGGTCGTATTAGTTAATAGCTAAACCTGGCCCTGACTGTTGCCAGGTTTGGCAGCTCTTGCACCCCATTAGAGATGGTCAGGTTCGTCCCCTGAATGTGGGCAGCTAAGTGTTAACAAGACTTTTGACCATAGGCTAATGTGCCATTTGAACAATGTGAAAAAGGTGCTGTCCTAAATCATGTCCTTGCTATGTACTGTTCAACAGAGCCTTTTAATGCAGCATGTGGAACAGTAGTATGGCTTCAGGGCAGCATTTTTCTGGTGGGAGCCAGTAATGGTATCCAAGGCTGCTGAACTCATACAAACAGCACAGAGCATGGCCAGCTGAACCTGACTCAGAAGTTTTCTTAGTTCTCATTACATACCACTGTATCTCATGCAGTGGGAGACAAAGGAGGGCATGTCTGCTCTGCAGCATTTCATGGGATTAGTGCCACCTCCCTCCTGTGTGGTATTAAGAGCCTTGGCTGGCCTACTGATTACATGAAACAGTTGAACTCTAAACTTGTTTTTCTCTTAACAGAAGCAGACCCTCGCCTCATTGAGTCCCTGTCCCAGATGCTCTCTATGGGCTTCTCTGATGAGGGTGGATGGCTCACTCGACTCCTGCAGACAAAGAATGGTGACATTGGGGCAGCACTAGATGCCATCCAGTACTCCAAGCAGCCACCTCACTTGTAGTAGTAACAGAAAGCACTTTTCTAACTGAAAGCAGACAATGCAGCGCAAGTCATTGTGGTTCATCTTTTCTTCTTGCTAAGGGTTTCTGTCTCATGTTTTTAAGTGCTTGTAGAATGGAGAAAAAAATAAATACAACTGCATGTGATGTGTCTGTGTGAACTTTTCAGTATCACAGCTGTATTATTTTATTTACTGTAACTTAGTTACAGAGTGGAGGGACTAAGCTGAAATCAGCAAGTAGCTCCCTGTGTGGCCCAGGGCTGCCTTTTTGTATGTACCTTGGTGTATGCTCAGGGCTACATTTCAGAAGGGAAAGCCAGTGCTTTGCTGGCTCTGCAGCCTGCTCTGTGGCTCTGGAAGAAAGGGTTGCTGTGGGAGATCTAAACAAAGATGTAGTACAGGGATAAAGAGCTATGGTTTGTAAGGAGGAGTTAATCACTGAATTTAATTGTGAGTCCTTTTCTCCCCCCCAACTGACCTACTTCCTATTTCTAGCTGCTGAGGTTGCTAAACAACACTGTAACCTGAGAGTTAATGGTCCCTTGCCCCCCAAATACAACCCTAAAGCAAGTAAAAAACTTTAATAGTGCAATTCTAATAGTGCAATTCTAATACTGCCTTAGAGTGAAGCTCCCTTGGCATACAAATACCTTACAAACAAGAAAGATGCTTAAGATGCCTGAAATTCTCAGAGATCATCATCAAACTCCTCACCTGTGCAGAAGAGTTGTTCACAAGAAATACTGCTCAGCTTTGGCCCAGGGTTCAAGTTAACAAGGGTCTGTGCCCTCTTGGTGTCACCTAAACAGCACCTTCCTGCTGTGATTTCTACACCAGATCCTGCCCTGATTAACTGGCTCTGAGGTTCTCTGACTGCATTCTCAGCTGAGCAACTGGTGCTGGGCAGCACAGTGCCAGGCAGCTTTGAGGTCAGACCCTCAGTGCTGGCAACACACTTTTTAAATTCAAAACCTGTACCTTGAGGTAAAGTTCTTCCAGCCTGTTCTGAGTATCTCCTGGCCCCACCAGCACCTGCTGCAGCAGTGCTGTCCAGCCCCAAACCTCCACTGTCCTCCTGCAGTGACAAGGTCACCCCAGCAGCATTTTCACTGGAGTTGTCAGAAGATGAGAGAAATTTTCCCCACTTCGATGGTTTGGCACAAGCAGTTGGGGGTTTTATGTTGTCCTCAGGCACGGCAGGCTCACAGACAACAGGAACTGTGCTGCCCTCAGAAAAAGCATCTCTGTCACCTGCATCAGGCACTGCTGCAAAGCATTTCTTGTGCTGTAAGGAGGAAGAGAGCTTGGTTAAAAATCCAGCACACATGGTCAGGCTGCACAGGAGCATTATTAAATTATTATAAATAGTATATAATAAATATATTAACAATATATTAATATATTATCAATAATATACAATATATTAATAAAGTCTATGCATTATATAATTATATAATGCATAGACTTTATTAATATATTGTATATTATTGATAATATATTAATATATTATCAATAATATACAATATATTAATAAAGTCTATGCATTATATAATTATATAATGCATAGACTTTATTAATATATTGTATATTATTGATAATATATTAATATATTATCAATAATATACAATATATTAATAAAGTCTATGCATTATATAATTATATAATGCATAGACTTTATTAATATATTGTATATTATTGATAATATATTAATATATTATCAATAATATACAATATATTAATAAAGTCTATGCATTATATAATTATATAATGCATAGACTTTATTAATATATTGTATATTATTGATAATATATTAATATATTATCAATAATATACAATATATTAATAAAGTCTATGCATTATATAATTATATAATGCATAGACTTTATTAATATATTGTATATTATTGATAATATATTAATATATTATCAATAATATACAATATATTAATAAAGTCTATGCATTATATAATTATATAATATAAAATATTACTAAATTAGCTTTGCCTGACTAAAACCTTTCAGAGAGCCACCCCCAACACAACTTTTTTCTCCCCAGTCATTCAAATAGAAAAGCAGAGAAATAAAAATTCAAAATTATGATAACAAAAAGAGGTCAAGAGAAGACTGCAGTTTTACTGGTCAGAAGCATCTTCTACAGCTAAAAATACCTCAGTGGTTTTAAACTTTTTGGCTTGGTTGACAGGCTGGAAAACTCCACTTTCTTCTGCATGCTCTGGACCACCACTAGAGAGAAAGCTCTTCCGACGTTTCCTGACCAAGAAACCATTCACAAAGAGGACAGATTAGCTCCACTTTGGGTTTTTTTCACAGATCACCGAAGAGGTTCATTAAAGACAGGGCTCTATCAATAAGAGAAGTTTTATCCCCAAACACCAAATCCCTGCTCAGGTCATACACTGCAACCTGTACTTCGTTCAGCTCTCAGAGAGGAGCTGCCTCCCACACCTCCAAAACAAGTGTCACCACTTGGGGACAGGAATTGCAAACCAAATTTCTTTCTGTACCTTTGTTCTCTCCCAGTGTTCTTTCTCCGGGAACAGAACTGTTGCCTTTCAAGAGCTGCCTCCTCCTCTCTGTCTTCCTGATCCTCCCTCTCCTGGTCCAGATATTTGCTCCAGCGACTGACTTCTGATGTCCAACTTCCTTCCTACAACATTGAAGAATCACTGAAAACAGTGAAAACAGGGCTTTCTCGTTTTTGGCATTGTTACACATGTGCTGAATGCCTCCAACAAGTCAGTTCAGGACATGTCCCTGTATCGTGTTCCCAGGTTCAGTTCCCAGCAGAGTTTCTGTGTACACCTCCTTCTCTCTCTATTGCCATTTCAGCTGTCTGAACCATAGAGAGGGATCACTGGTTTCACTGGATTCACCAAGGACTGAATGGGTTGGTATTTACCTCAGCTTTGTGGGGATTTTACCTGCTGGACCGAACTGTCCTCACGTTGTGCTGCTCTGTTTTTGTTGTCATTTACAGAGTCTTCTACATACCTAAAACAGAGGTTTAAACTACAATTTCTAGAGCACACTTTTGTCTGTTGATTTATAGGTTTCAAATCACACAGTTAAGAGCACCAGGGATTGGATGGAAAGCACAGATAGGGACACTGGATGAGAGGCATCCTGAAAAACCAGGATCTATAGAAACGAATGAAGAATTTGCAACATATACTGACAAATACTTGAAAAAATCTAGTTAACAGGTAGCCCTTCCTTCTTCTATACAAATAGTTTGATTTAAAACCACTAATCATGAAGTGGCAAATTCTAATTGAGCATAACTAGGGATATAAAAGCATTTCTTTCGGACAACAGCTTAAACTCACTAATTATATCCCAAGTAACCAAGCAAAAAGGGAAGTTTTTTCACAATTTTTTGAATTTCACAATTTTTTTGAGAATAAAAATAGCAACCCTTTCTCATAAAGTGAACAAACAACGAGTTTTCTGCCCCAAGCTTAACCCATAGCACTGCATGGACACAACTAAGTTATGTAACTACCTTTGATTTCTGAAAATAACCTCAAGTAAAAAGGAAGCTGGACCAGTTCATGATCAGTTCAAGATTAAACGATTTATAAACAGATTCAAGAATGAAATAAACAGGAAGGTGCTACTCAGATTTTCCAGCCCAGCAGGAATGACACCGAAATCTTGGCACTAAACATCTTTTATCAACAGCAGCAGTGATTACTCAACAGATTCACAGTGTGAACCCTCTAAATGCCACCTTAGAGTGGAGGATGTTTTCTCTCTGAGGATGTAATCTGATGAGGATTGTAATCTGAAAAAAAATGGACATCTCCACAGTCAGCTCAAACAGTATGTAGAGCAAATAAAAACAAACAAATTCAAAACTAAAAAAACCCAACAAAACCAAACCCTATTGCATATATATTAATGGGCAAAGGCCTGCCCAACACATGCTGTTGATCAACCAAACTTACCTGAAAGAAGTCCTTGTCAAAAGAAAGGTGCTGGGACACTAAACACAACAAAGAGCTTGTTCCTTCGAGGTGAGGGCAAACCTGGGACGTGTCAAGGCTTCACAACAGGCCAGAAAACCCCCCCGTGAGCTCAGACTGGGTGACAGACCTCCAGTGTGTGTGTGTATGTGCATCAGCTGTAGCACATTAAAAGAAATAAAGAGACAAACGCCGTACCAGGACGTCCAGCCAAGCGCCTCCTCTGCCTCTCCCTGCAGCAAGTTCAACTTCTGGACGTGGCGCCTGCAGTCGGGGCCGGAGCCCTGCCCGTACACCTGCGGGGCGGAGAGGGACGGGGCTGCAGGAGCGGCCGAGGGCACGGCCGGGCTGAGGGCACAGGGCGGGCGTCCCGGTGGGGCCAGCGCTGCCCTCACCCTCTGCAGGGCCTCACCCCCTCACCTTCTGCAGGACCTGACCCCCTCACCGCCTGCGGGGCCTGCTCCTCCCTCGCCTTCTGTAGGGCCTGACCCTCCCTCACCCTCTGCAGGGCTTCCCCCCCTCCCCTTCTGCAGGGCCTGACCCCCTCACCGCCTGCGGGGCCTGATCCTCCCTCGCCTTCTGTAGGGCCTGACCCCCTCACCCTCTTACACGGCCTGATCCCCTCACCTTCTCTAGGGCCTGACCCCCTCACCTTCTGTGGGGCCTGACCCCCTCAACCTCTGCAGGGCCTGACCCTCCCTCACCTTCAGCAGGGCCTGACCCCCTCACCTTCAGCAGGGCCTGCCGCTGGCCGCACACGCTGCAGCTCCACTTCCCGCCGCGCTTGGCCTGCAGAGGGGTCAGGCGGGGCTGGGTGAGGGACCGGGACCCGCAGATCCGATCCCGTCCCGTCCCGCCCCACCCCAGCCCACCTGCTGCACTTGGAAGCGGCGGCAGCGGCAGCACCGCACCACCCACAGCGCCGGCGCCATGGCGGGATCGGGATCGGCACCGCGCCGGCCCGCAGCGCCCCCCGGCGGCGGGAGCGGGAGGGACGGGCGGACCCGCCCCCGGACAGCGAGAGAGAGAGACAGAGACACCCACGCTGCACAGGGACAGGGACAGCGACAGCGACACCCACCCTGCACAGGGACAGGGACAGCGACACCCACCNGAGAGAGAGAGAGAGAGAGAGACACCCACCCTGCACAGGGACAGAGAGAGAGACAGAGACACCCCCCCTGCACAGGGACAGGGACAGCGACACCCACCCTGCAGGCACAGAGAGAGAGAGACAGCGACACCCACCCTGCACAGGGACACCTATCCTGAACAGAGACACCTACCCTGCACAGGGACATCATACACCGCACAGGGACACCATCCAATGCACAGAGACATCACCCAATGCAGAGACACCGTCCATCTTGCATAGACACTGTCCAGTGCACAGAGACATCGACCATCCTGCAGAGACACCGTCCATCCTGCACAGGGACACCATCCGATGCACGGAGACATCGACCACCCTGATACCTCCATCCTGCAGAGAGACACTGTCCAATGCAGAGACACCGTCCACCCTGATACATGTACCCTGCACAGAGACATCACCCATCCTGACACATCCATCCTGCAGAGACACTGTCCATCCTGCACAGACATCGTCCACCTTGATGCATCTACCCTTCAGAGACACCACCCACCCTGCACAGAGACACTGTCCACTGCACAGAGACACTGTCCATCCTGCACAGACACCATCCACGCTGCACATAGACATTGTCCACCCTGACACATCCACCCTGCACAGAGACACCATCCACCCTCCCCTCCCGCAGGATCTGGAGTAAGTCCTGAGGGCAGGTTGGCTGTGAGTTAATAAAAGTTCTGCCAGGTGGGAGAACACTTGCTGTTTGCAGCTACGTAGTCACCAGCCAGGTTTGCACTCATCTGAAGCAGAGTCAGCCTGTGTTACATGGAAAGTAAGTATACAGGACAATAATTAAAAAAAAAAGTGGAGAAAAGAAAGGCAGAAAAGAATGAGGGGGGAAAGAAAGAGGAAGAAGAAAGGGGAGAAGTAGGGAAAGAAGGAAAAAGAGTAAAGAAGGGAAAAAAGCATAAAAAAGTGAAGAATAGGAAGGCGGGAAGGGAAGGGAAAGGAAGGGAAAGGAAAGGAAAGGAAAGGAAAGGAAAGGAAAGGAAAGGAAAGGAAAGGAAAGGAAAGGAAAGGAAAGGAAAGGAAAGGAAAGGAAAGGAAAGGAAAGGAAAGGAAAGGAAAGGAACGACTGCAGTCACACCAAGTCTACTCTTTTCAATAATCACCTTGGACAAAGAACCAGCAATATTCCAGGAGCTCAGAGAAATAACAGGCAGCCAAATAGCCTGTAGGATTCTGGTTCATTTATTGAATACATGACAGATAAGACAGCCAGTGTAAAATCACATGTATTATTTGTACTTTAAAAAAATTACAATAAATTACTGAATAATTAGTAAAAGCAGTTTTACTAATGGCTGCTCTCCAGTGATACAGGACAGAGGAGGCAGAGAAATAAGAAATATGTACCAGCCGTGAATACACACCGAGAATGTCACAAGGATGAATTAACACTGAGTAGCACACTGAGTAGTGTTAAGTGGGGACATCCACGTACGTGTCTTTCCTACCCTTATATTCCAAGTGCCAGCCAAAGGCTGGATCAAATCCTGCCTTCAGTGTAGGCTCTGCTCTGGAGGAGCAACAGCTTCCCTCACCCTGGCCCTGCAGGGTCACTGCCTGCGTGCTGAGATGAGTTCATCTGTAGTAACAGCATTAATTCTCCTACCTTGGAGCACACGCCCTGCTATGAGCAGAGCAACTTTTAGTTTCCTCCGGTTTTAATTGATTTAAAAGAGCACCCAGTCTCCCAGTTACTTTGTGTCTAACTGGAACCAGACCTAGTGTGGAGGTCTCCCACACCATGCCGATGGCAGAGGGCCATGCTGCTTTCAACTCTCCCTCTTTAGGTAAAAATGCCACCGGATGTGCAGGAGTTTCTAAAAGCATGTCCATTGCTAGACTATACAGAAAGGACACACTGAGAAGCAGCAGATGACACAACACTCCTGCACATCTTCCTGCCCCAAGCATTTGTGAGGGCTGACTGATCAGAGTATTCTTAGGGGTCCACCTGAAAACTGGACCCATCACTAGGGAGTAAAAATGGAAAATCAGCAATAAACAGTGAACGTACCAACAGGGAAAGTCCAGCAGACCAGTGTGCCCCTGCCCTGGTACACTACAGCTGATTCACTGACTTCTAATTTAGGAACTTACTCCCTCATGATAACCATGATGAGCCTACTGATTGACTCAGTATTACTTCTGCACTGAAGTCAAGGAGCTTGTGGCTTCCCAGACAAACTAAAACTAATGGCTTTCAAAGAATTAGAAAAGCAAATGCTAGAAAACCATGTTTGTCTGAAAACTCCTTTATGCTGATGGAGAAAGTAAGTGATCATACACTATGAAAATGCCAAACCACATCTGAAAGAAACCTGAAGGTCTGAGCAATGTCTCTGTTTAGATCTTACGGTGCTCGGAGCAGTGGGGCACATCTGCTTTACAGCTGCTGAGTCATAGAACAGCTTACAAGAAGAACTTACAAGATTATTTATAAGTCAGGGTCCTACAGAACTTGACTACACTGCATTAGCTCTCGGACTGGCAGCCAGAGGTGAGCGTGGTTTCAAGCCAGGCTGCATCTGCTGTGCAAGTCACCCAGGAACCTACAGCAAACAAGGGCAGGCAAGGAGCAGTTACTGTCTGAAATAAAACTTCATTCAAATAAAAGATAGCAAAAGGCAGACATGCATAATTTATGGTGGTAATTCTATATGTCAGGGGCTACTAGGTTCTAATGGCTCTTGAATGGCTCTGTAAATCTAATTCTGTCAGACAGAGTAGCTGAAGAAGGACCTACACAAAACAGTCACTGTCAGAAGCCCCTTATCAATTGGAATCTATTGTAATTGTGTAGTTACCAGTCTCTGATAAAACAAAAAAAAACACCCAAACAGCAAATACTGAACCATCCTGCCATCTGCCACTTTATCTTCCTGTTTTATCTCCAAAAGACAACTCCTGCTTTCTTGAGTTCACCCTGACACAGAGGAAAGTTCATAGTCGCTGGATGAACTGAACTGCCTTTCTACCTTCTTCTGATCCTTGATCTTCTGAAGAATGTTGACCTTTTTCTCAAAGTAGTTCACAAGGGCTGTTTCTGTCAGCATGGATGCCAAGATCTGCTCGAAGGAGATGGACCAGTCAGTGTCAATGGTGCTGCCATACCTGGCAGCTGCACTGCTGCCCTCACAGCCCACCAGCACTGTGTCATCTGCAATGTCTTCACACTGCAGGGAGCCTGTGCTGACCATGGAGTAGGAGGACATGGACATATCATCTTTGGTTTCATCATCTGATAGCAGCTGTAAAGGAGAGCCTTGTCCTTCCCCTGACACATCTCCTAGAGTCTGGTTTTCCTGCTGTGTTTTTTCAGGCTGGGCATCAATGCTGGTTTTGTCCTCATGGTCAGCTTGGGGTTGCTGCTCCACTGCTGAATTCTGACTCTGTTCAGATGTTGGTGACTCCTCTTCACTCACAGGATCTTGGGTGTTGTTTGCTTTGCAGTCCTCAGACCTCCTCGTGGGCCTGTTGGAGAATTTTTTCCCCACCTCCCCAATTCTCAGGAGCAGACTGGCCACAGTGGCAATGGCATGGTACAGCTCTTGCTCCACAGGGTCCTCACTGAACATGTTGTAAAGGGTCTTGCATAACTCTATGAACTGTTCCTTTAAAAGACAAAGACCAAAATAATCATACATTAGGATGAAAAGTTTTCAGTGGCTGATGAAGCAACAGGCCCCATCTCGAATGACTCATTGTTTATTTGCCTCCCCACCAAGTAAGTCACAACTTACTGTACTGACAGAACAGTCTGACAAAGGCAAACTCCCCTCTCTCTGCTGTAGTGGCTAAACTGAGACATAGCTGACAATTTAACAGTGGTGGGTTTTTGCTGGCAAATGACCACAGTAGTCACAGTTTTACTTCTATTCTGCTACTCTTCTGTGGTCAGCTTCTAAGCATTTACAAACTGGTTTAAGTAGCACCCATCAAGGAAATTAGAGACAGAAAAGATCACACCAGTCATCTGACTCTCCTTTCTGTAACCACATTCTTCACTCTCCACCGAGCAGCTGTAACTTGAGGCAATGCAAAATCAAAAAAGCCAAACAAGTTTCTGTGACTGATGGCGTATTTGAAACACCCTGCTCTGGAGGGAAAACACAGAACTGCAGTCCTTATAGGAAAAATTGGTCTGGGAGGTAGAGTGAATCCAATACATTTGACTGGTTGAAAGAAAGTAGTTTGCCTATACCCCCTGTGGAATGCAACAGAAACGTGTGGAATTAGAGGTTCTGAAGTTCACCAGACCAGAACAGCAGGGCAAGCTACAGGCAAGGACTGAGCATGCTGGCACAATGGCTGCACATACTGCTGAATTCCCCACCAAGCTGCCAGTGATGTAGCTGGAAACCTTCACATTCACTTCTTACCTGGCTCATTTTGGGGAGATCTTTAATGGTTTCTTTCTTGGACTCTTTTTCCTTGGCCCACATTCTTAGGTAGTATCTGTAGTCCTGTGGACTGGTACCCTTCTCCTCTGCAAGGCAAGAACGAGCCACTAGTGAGGTGGTTAATGGCTTCAGACTTAAAAAGTGAATGATGTGCCAGCAAAAAACAGGGTGGAAGTAGGTTTTATTGACAGTCCAGGAAAGCATCTACCAGGAATGCTGTGTTGTTTTCTGCTGGTTTAGCCGATCCACCTCAGTAGAGCAAAAATTTTAACAGTGCGGCATCAGCTTGACTTCTCATCAGTGAACTCTATGAGTTGACAACTTAACCAACATGATTTACAAACATTGTGATCTTGGTATGTACAAGAGCTGGAGCAGTAAGGCATAAGTGAGATTTATTTCCCAGCTCACCTTCCACTTCACCTCTGTCCACAAGGGACATTGAAAGGTCTCCTTGATCAGCACAGGACAATTAATAGTTCATAATATGAGAGAAACAAGACAAGAATGTGGTCTATTGCTGGTGAAATTACCTTTTTCTGGACCATTCTCATTTCTCCTTCCTTTATCTTCTTGAGTTTCTAAAAAATTATGGAATTATAAAGGAACAATTAATAGCTGATTTTCAGCAATACAACACACAGAGAACCTGACAACTCAACATACAAATGTAAATTATATAAGACTATATTTAATAGAAGTTAGATCTCACACTCTCATATCCTGTTTAGAGGAGTGAACAGAACAGGATGGGTGCAAGAGGCTGATGGGATGAGCTGGATAAAGAGCCACACTCAAAAAGTGGGTTGAAGAGCTGAGGCAGAGAGTAGAGCTCTTAAAAAAAAAAAAGGGTGAAACACAGGTATGAAAGACAGCTAAGCAATGTGATGGCCTAAAGACAACGAAGTTCAGTCATCCAAAGCAAAATAATGAATGGAAAAACCCCAAGCAACTACTGAGCACATATGTGACTAATACCTACACTCAACACTATTCACTGACTGAACTGACACTTGAGGAGCAATTTGCAGTCTAACTTCACACACTTCTCTTCTGGCTCCCTGCACTGTCACTAGAATAAATGGCAAGTCTTGGTTCCAACTCTGCCTCTCAATTTAGCCACCCAGCACCAAACTGTACAACTACCTCTTCTTGTATTTACATATTTTTTAAGCATCATTGTCTTCCGGTTAACATTTAGCCTGATTGACATATTTTGACCTCCTATCTGACAACTTCTAAAATTGTGTTTTAAGAAATGCAGTAAACTACTCTACTAACAGTTTTACAATTCAATGGCATGCATCCTTATTCATTTAAATTAGAAGATTGTGGAATAGGCACAGGTGCCACCTACACAGGCCACCAAACTTAGCACCCCCTCTCTCTGTTCTGAGTGTATTTTTGACCACCACTTTCTAGAGTGAGATAAATTCCATTAAAAGAAGCCAGACAAAACCTATTTTGATGAGGGTTGAAACTCAATAGGTAGAATATACTGAATGATATTTAATTGCTTATAGCACTTTATTAATAGTGAGAGTGTCACAAGAGAGGATCAGCAGCAACAATTTCAGAGTATTTACATCAGCACACTGGTGCTGGCAGGTGGTATCAGCACCACAATCATGCTTGAATCATGCACAGAACCCATGGACTGACCTGGAGACTCACAGTGCAGGCAGATATCCAGCTCTGAGACAAAAGGAGATACTTGAGCAGCAGAAAAGGGGGTTGAGGGGGCAATATCCCAGATAAAACAGAAGAAAAGGCCAGACACAGACAGACACAGAGAAGGAAACAAAAACAAGAGAGACAATGAGACTTGGATGAAAAGCCTAAACCATGGTGGGAGACAGGGGCTGGAGAAAGCACACTGCTCCTTCTCAGCAGCCTATGACTGAGCTTCAGAGCATGCTGTATCCTGCATGAAATGGGCACCAAGGAGTTTTAGCTCCAAACGTCTTCCCCGTCATGCACCAACGACAGCAATCTCAAACACACTGGCAATCTTAACACACTGCCAGCACAAGACCATGCCTTGCACAAAATCACTGTTCACAGCATGTGGATCTATGCTGCAAATAGTGCCTAAACTAGAGGTAAAGGCAGCAGTGTTGCATTACCTTCTGTTGTCACATCCTCTGTGAAATAACTTGTGGCCTCCAAAGCAGATTCCATCTCCTCTGGATTCAGAGCTGTATTCAGAGAGAAGCAAAGGTTAAGATCTGTAAGCTGACTGAACGGCAGCATCACCCACTTCATTAGAAAAACTCATGAGACATCCCATTTCAACAGCATGTCAGAACAGACTGAGTTCAACAGCAGCAATACACAGAACCAATCACTCACCAGGAGGCAGGTGCAGTTTGTAGAGTACTTTGAGTTTTTCAGTGAGGTCACCATGATACATTCCACCTGCAAAGAAAAAAAAAATTAAGTAAAATAGCACTTAGGATAAAGAATCATTCTCTGCTCACACACTCAAATTAGAATGAGTTCCCATGCAGCGAAGAAACGCTGACTGCTCAAAGTCCTGTGCAGAAACAATAAAGAAATCCACACCAAAAAGGCGTATTTTCTTCAGCTTGAGGCTTTCTGTCACCCTCCCCTCACGACACACCATTATCTTCTTTTAGTTCTCTTCCTGGAAAAGGACAGAAACACTTTTTGGTAGTATTCCCTCTTCTCCAAA
This sequence comes from Grallaria varia, assembly GCA_013396735.1. Lineage (NCBI taxonomy): Eukaryota > Metazoa > Chordata > Aves > Passeriformes > Formicariidae > Grallaria > Grallaria varia. The sequence goes on along the minus strand of VWZG01006016.1, from coordinate 805,216 downwards.
AACAATGCTTACTCATTCCTGTCACAAACTCCTTGAAGTTGATGAGAGAATCCCTGTTCTCATCCAGAAGCCGGAACAGCCGCCCTGCTAGGATAGGTGTGTGTGCCCCACAGGCCCAGGGGGTGAGGCTGATGAACAGGTCTTTGAACTGCTCCATGTCTATGCGATACTGCTCCAGGTAGGGCAGGCTCTGATCCCGGCGGGCGGCGGCCCCGCGGTTATTTCCCCAGTAACAGCTCATCAGGTACTTGGCCTTTGGGGGGAAAGGATTAACAGGTCAGGTTGCACCACAGCAACCCACAGGAGTGGAGACTTTGGTACAGCTCAGAAATAGCACTGGGTAAGCAAAGAAGAGACATTTCATGACATGCTTTATCTCCCTCACTGTTCCTAGTGTTACTTCACTACAAAATAGTATGGAATGAGGCAAGAGACAGGGATTTCAGGAAAAACACAAAGAACATAACAAAATACAAAACACAATTTCAGGTTTTTTAACAAAATGATGCTCAGGCTTTGTTGCAAAGGGAACATGCAGGTTTTAGAACTAAGCCTCTTTCTGAGTCTATAGTACAGTGCAATTGAGTTTGCAGTGACTTTGGTAAATGTAGTTCGTTAATATCACTCTTTTAAAAATACATATGCTGACAAATAGACACAAAGCCCTTAAGTAACCTTGTCACAATTATAGAAGAAGTAAATGGAAACCTTGAGAATAAAAACTGAGGTACAATCAATCCTAGCTCCCTGTTTCTTTCCCTTGACTCCACATACTTTCTGAATAAGTATCATTCAAACACTGTGAACATGTCTTGGCCATCTTTGGGGGAAAAAATTAAAAATAATCACTCAGAGAGGGCCAGTCCAGGCACCACATGTAAGAGAATGTCACACCTGTTCTGACAGGTTTCATTAAGAATTAAAGCAAAGTCATTGCTTTTCTTTTAACTTATTTGTACTCTCTGTGTCAGAAATTCTTCCTCACTCTTGTTTCTCACCTTGAACACTACATACAGCTCTTCTAGTTCTTCAATAGAGAAACCAATGTCACCAGACACAGCTCGGACCTGTAGGGATAAAATAGAGTAAACAATTTATTTTAAAGGTAGAAAAATGAAACAACTCACTGAAACATCTGTGTAACATAGAAGAGAACAAAACAACTGCAAGGAAATATGACACAGGATGGGAAGGAAAACATGACCACTCTAACATCTCTAGAAATAGGTCAGGAAGACATTGTGCAGTCAAGAAGAAACTGCTGACGTTTCCAGTAGTTAGAAAAAAGTATTACGGTGTTTATTTCCTCTTTGTGCAGACCAGGCTGAGCAGACTGTGGCCCCGCCCTCTTGTTTTTATCTTCAGATGTTTGACTCAGATGCATTGAAAAACAACAGTGAAATAAACACCTGGATGATGTTCTCCACTAGGATGTGGGAGATAATGGCAATAGATACTATCATTCCCCTTTGGCCATAAACGCTTCTGGAAAATTCTGTAATGCACTCACATACTCTCTAAATGGCAGTAAAATAATTATCTGCTAGGAAGCTTTCCTCAGTGATTCCAGGCAAGCAGTAAAACAGACAGCACTACGCAGTGGAGACTATGACAAGGCCTACAAGTGTCTGTTATCTCCCTCCATGCTGCAGCTACAGCACAAGGTTTCTCGATGCTCACAGCAAAACGCATTCCGTGAATGTGCCATTGGGAAGCTCATTCAGTCTGGGATTCACATACCACACTCTTCTTGGCTGTATCCTCCAGAGACTGGATCACCTTCAGCCTTTGTTTGAAACGCATTTGTTCAATGTCATCGGCCTTCAGATTGCTGAATTTCTACAAGAAAGGAAGGAGACTGGGTCAGCATCATCTTCTGAAGAAAGAACAACCCACTGTCCGTTACATGTTCTTTAACAAGTGTACTATCCCCTCAGAGATGATCTAAACCCACTAGAAGCCTTTTACTAGCTGCAAGATGAGAAAAAACTTCAGCTCTATTCCCTATTCACCCCTGTCCTGCAAGAGAAATTATTCAGAATTCATGAGAAATCCAACATCAAGGTTTTTACAGAACAGCTGAAAAAGGATCTGTCAGGACTGACAGAAATACAGATCCTGTACTGTGCAGAGATAAGAGAACAGACAAGTTGTTATTCCTTCCAGCCCTGCTTTTTTGACTCTAGGACCCCCATGAGACTCAGCTGGAAACACTGAAGTCAAGAGGTTTTTCTGCTGACTAGGTCAGACAAGTGACATGAATTTGGTGACAGCCTTTTATAAATAGAAACCAGGAAAAAACAGAGATGGCAGATTAGAAGAAGCAAACAGAATACACAGTAAAATGACAGCTGCCTGACTGTAAACAGCTGGAAGGGGATGGGATAAAAAACAGGAGATAAAAAGGGAAATGATCCCACAGGTACCAAAGCATAGCAGAGAAGAACTGCCAAACACCAGTTCTCTCACCTGTCTCTTTCCATCATTCAGGATCAAATTTCTTGTGAGTTTGTTCTCAGTATGAATAATGATGTCCACCTCCACTACTGCAGAGGTATTTCAACAGCATTGGCACCATTCTCAGGTCACCTCCCTATTACCATAACGTGGATGACAGAACAGGATTATTCTGCATATGGACTGCAATGCTTCCATGTTTCTGCAGAATTCCTCACAGTTTTTACCCTGAATTTCCCACCTTAACTCCCTGGCACTGGCAATCCTCAAATACAAGGAAGAATGGAGACTTTTTTTGGCAAAGCAAGAAGAAAACTCTAGTCTGTAACTTTTTACTTATTTGCAGCTTTCATTTTAGTCCCTGCTGGTGTCGGGGAGACACTCTGTAATCCATAATAGCCAGGAGTGTCAGGTTCTACTCATATCAAGCAGGTGTAACAGCTTCAGCCTGCATTCCTTAGGTACCTCAAGCTCTGAACATTGCCCAGATTTTGGCTGCACAAAGTATAAAACGGGATGTTAATAGAGAAAAACCTCTTGGGTAAAAACTAAGCCAGAACCTCACCTCATAGGATGTTTTGATGAGTTCAAAGATGTCAATTTCCAGTGGTGGATCATCTCCACTCGTCAATAAGGCATGCAAGTGGGGAATAGGGGGAGAGACACTCTGTCTGTTAACTACGTTGTCCAGGTATCTGTGGGGAAAAAAGAGAACAGATGCAAGACTCTGTGATTAGTGTCCAGGAAAAGAAGTAATATCCTAAACACATTACTCCCAACTTCTTTGTATCATTAACCTAAACATAAAGAAAAATGTAGTTTTTCCCTGCTAACCTACCTTTAAAGTATCTGAAGTAAAGTTGGTTTTCGCCCTATTTTTGGGATACCTACTCTTTTGAAAGTGGACTTCTAGTCATACGCTGAGTATCTTGCTGCACATAGAAAAGGTTCCCATTTCAAACAAGAAAATCTTACATTTACTAGACCTGGGAGATACCTCTTGATAAAGTCTCACATTTCTAGAAGGTGATTGCTGCCAGGATCTGTTCTTAATCATGGAGCAGAATTATTATGTGAATTTTGAATAAACAAACTTTAAGAGTCCAAATTCAAACTGAGACAGAGGAATGTATTATGCCGCAAAGCAAACAATTCCAATAAAATGGGATTGCTCCATAGTTGAGGTAACAATTAATTTCAGCTGCTATAGAAAGGAATAGCAAACCTCTCTGGAGCTCAAGTTTCACCTTAGAGTGCTATCTGTGACCTGCTGTGTGATGGAATTAAGTGGAAAGACATGACTAAGAGGACAGTGTTACTATTCAGTTATAAATAAGAACAATGAATGGTACCTGCCCAAAATAGTCATTGCTTCACCTTCATCACAGCACTGTAACAACTTCTCCATGTTGGCATCAAGTATGGCCAATGACACCTGCAGGATAAACTTGATTCCCTCATAGAAAAAACAGTCAACAATGACCACAGCACTCTCGAAGGGCATGACACTGAGGAAGAGAGTGAGAAACCAGGAAAGGGATATGGTGGAAATCACTCCCAAGTCTTGCATCTTTTCTGACAGCTGTGGAAGATACTCCCGTGTAAGTTCTTCAAAGATGCCTTGGTCCACCAGTGCACCTGAAACAGACAAAAAGAAACAATGGTAGAACTCAAACTGGTGGTATCATGGTACTATATCCAAGATAATCAATTATTAAACAAAACAGTGTGAGTTCACTTAATTTCATATAAACCTCTGAACATCAGAACTAAAATTAAGACATTTACTTAAAATTTTCCCCCATTCTCAATAAAAGCAACTTATTTAAAGACTATTCCTACATTGCAGAGCATGCAGACACAGAATCTCTCACTGATTTATGCATTTTCTCTGAATGGAGGGGTGAAGGATTACTGATACTATGGTATTTACACTAAACTATACTCTTTTATACAGATCCACTTCAAAAGCCCATGAAACAGTGCCTTCACTAACCTTTCATGAGAGCCTATTCCAAAGATTCAAAACATTATTTAGATGAGTAAAACCAAAATTTAATAATTTTATTCTAGATATGCCTCCTTACAGCTAATGGTTCCTCCTGCTACCAATTTTAAGTTGCTTCATCTTCCTTGTTAGTACAAGGTAGTACAACTACCTTGGTAGCCTGTAGTGTCTCTTCCTATGACTCTATCACACATCTGCAACTTTAAATGGAACAGGGTTGCATTTCATCATCTTTAAAATGCATCACATTTAATAAATTCTGAACAGAATGCTCCTGGGAGATGCTGATGCAACTGTAGCTGAAAATCCAAACTCCAGCAAGAATTTAACAGACTCACCCACTACTCTTGTGTTGTAGTAATCTGGCAACATCCTCTCACACAAAGCCACCAGGAGCCAGAAAGCCTCTTCCTCATTGCAGTAGAGCAGCAGCACCGACGTGACAATGTTCATGGCCTGTGAGCCAGCACAGCCAAATACAGAGGGCCAGGACAAAAACAAGAAAGTCTTCATGAAAGCTCTGTCGTTACAGACCAGCTAAACTTTAAAACCATGAATACAGCAAACTGTCACGAAGAGCCACATCTATTTTCAGTTCTTACTGGCAGCAGAGTCAATGGGTGGCCTTAAACCAATGTACCTTCCTGTTTTCAGTTCCTCTGTTTATGAGGCAGCAAATAATACAACGACCTTTTGTCAAGCACTTTCAGCAAACAATGTGACTAAGAATCATTTTCAGAGTTTTCATAAAAAGTTTGGTAACAATTTGGTCATAACAGCGCAACATAATGAGAACCTCTAATACTGCAGCAATACACAAAATGAACCTGAATTTCCACCAACTTGTTTCACAAACCAGCAACTGCCTTCGTTTTCAATATATTGCTCATGTGCAACATCACTTATTTGACTTAATTGCTCTTTCTAATGAAACCAGAAGGTGTTTTACCTGAACTGTGGAAAGCTCTGGCAGGAAAACTAGTAAAGACTCTGACATTACATCTAACAGCAATGTGAAAAGTCTGTTTAAATGCTGTGTTCAAAGGACATTTAAAAGATGTAATCACTTCTTTCCTACTCTCCCACCACCACATGGACAGCATGAAGGAACAGCTTGAAACTGAACAAGAAACTGAAGAAAAAAGTCCAAGTCAATCACGGTCACTGCATAGGACCAACAAGTTTAAGACTTCTTTCTTACCTGACAGTACCCAATTGTTGGGTTTCTGAATGCATAAGCTGTTAAGACTCTCCGGAGGGCAGCAATTCCCAGCTCATTCTGGAAGGCAGGATGTTCCGGCATCGAGCGGTGCAGATCTCGCTCGATTTCCTCTGTAGCGAGATTGTACTTTCCCATTGACTTTTCCACAAGATCTGCATAGTAACCAGGATGAGTCACCATCTCGTTCCAAGCCCCTGAAATGATGAACAAATATTACATTCCCTCTGGAGTTTTAGAATACAGCTTTTATGCCCCCAGTTTCAGAGATGAGTGAGCCAAGAAGCACCGCATGAACTCATCAACTACAAATAGATGTGAAAGTATAGCAACAAACTAATTATTAAATCACGCTGTTAGAGTCTAGGGCTCAACACTGACACACAGACAAAGGAGGCCAAACAGCTACTAGGCTCATAAAGGAAGTCATCTCAGAAATGTGATCACTGCGTTTTTGGCAAAAAAACCACCATGAAGTATCATTCAGGTGAAGTTGACTAGTCATTAATTTCTTCTGAAATGAGCTAAGATTCATACCTTTTCCCCTGAGATGTGCAGAAAGCTTATTCTTGCTAATTGCCAAAATATCTAGCACAACATCTTACCTGAGAACAGGAGCCACAGCTCTCCACGAAGATTCTCTGGAATTCCTTTCTGTACCAGCTCCCTAGTCTTGGCAGTGCGGTACATACACATCCCTCGCCCATATTCAAAGAAGTGAATGTTCCAAGACTCTTCCTTCATCTTCTCCTTTGCCTTCATAGGAACAAATATGGCTGTTTTAGGAGATTAATGCATTTTTATCTTGTAGGACAGGTGATTTCTGCATACAGTCAGGCCTGCACTTCACATGAGAAATGCACTGTGACATTTAAAGCCTCTCTTCTTTTTGCTGAAGAAAAGGGTGTATATGCTAATCTACCCTGTTCTGAATCACTTCTGACCTTGCCTCAAGTAAAGTCTTTACAACACTAACGTGGGCTGTGCAAAGGCTTTGCACCTTGCAAATCTCCACATAAATGCAAGCAGAACCACAAACTGTGATGATTAACTAACAAGTAGAGATACCAGTTCTCTGCTTTCTTGATCTGAAGAAAAGTAGTTCTTCACAGCCATGAATTCACATCTCAGAACACTGGTAATACTAATTTCTCAGCCTCTAGTCAACCAACTCAGGGGTGTCAGTACTGACAAAGCAAGCTGATGGTCAGGTTCCACCTCTGCAGCACTACCCCTGTGACAGACACAGCAGTGATAGTGCAGGACTGACCAGGGATAAAATGCATTTTCACTCTTAGAGCAGGCCAGGAAATCTGCCACCTACTGCAAACCATTTAAAGTTAATTGTTGTACATTAAAATATTATTTACCCCCTTGGGTCCAGAGAGCTCCTCAGAATTCCTTCTGAAGAGTTTGAGTAGTCCCTGTGAGGCTGTTGGCACTTCCCCAGCACAGAAGTTGATGGGTCGATGGCCGAGAGCAGACGTGGGGCTGATGGCCAGTGGGCTGCTGGAAGGCAGCTCTGGAACCTCCTGAACAACAGAACACAAAGTGTCTGAGCTCAGGCTGCCTCCCTCCTCTGCTAATGGCCAACAGAGAGACAGCACTGGCTGGTAACAAGCACTGCTAACACACCGTAAGGAGCATTGCTCTGAAAAGTTCCTCCCAGCTATCTCCTTAGTACCTCGCAACTGGGATCAGCCAAATTCCACTTCCATTCCCTGTCGATGCCACAAGGTTTCTTGGATGGTGTTCTCTGCAGGAAGTCAGAGATTCTCTGTACCAAGAAATCTCGGTCTTTCAGATTGGCAAAGAAGAAAGTCATTTTACTTTTAGTGCTGATGGACAGAGGGCTGGGCAAGACGCTGGAACTATCTGCTTTCTCCACTATTGTCACCTAGAAGGCAAAGACAAGGGCCATTTGGATCTAGCAGGTTCTCCATTATCTATGAAGCACAGCACAGAAGACAGAAGCACGCAGAAGACAAGAAAGGCTTGTAGTCTTAACATACAGCTAAGAAATTCCCACCTCCCTGAGAGGAATGATGAGATGACAGGCCTCCTCTGCCCTGCTGGCAAAACAGATGTAATTGTTGGAAACAAACATCTGGCCAGGAATATGCATCTTGTTGAATGGTGTCCACAAGGTACAATCTGTATGTCCATCCAGGCATTCATCCTTGGGCAACCGGAAAGTGGCACGGTAGCACTCATTTTTGGCTCGAGCATCCAGGTCTCTGGGGAAAAGGAAAGGGTAGTACACACAGGGTTTTTTCCCCACTTGAAAAACCCACTCAAACACTAGTTTTAAGTATTCATTCCAATCACAACCTTCAGATTATGCTGTGTATTCTTGGTATTCCTTTCTCTAACTGAGATCCCATCCCTTATCTGACTCCTCCTTCAGCCTTTCAGACATGCCTCACTGACAACGTATGTCCTGCAATGCAAGACAAAATATGGAAGTGCATCTGGAAAACTTAAATGTTACATCAGATTCAAAAACTACAGAGAACAGTCCCCAGTGGGAGGATTTATTACAATATAAATCTATGCTACTTTTTATAAATCTTCAACTTCAGACAGAAGGGCTGGTGACATTTTCTTCTTTCACCTTTTTACATAGGATTTTCAGCAGTTTCTAGTTGAAAAATCCTTCAAACAGTGCCTAGTCATGCATGAGAAAGTCACGAGGGTGTGTAAATTCAGCTCTGATTTGGGATGGGAACAAAACAGCAGGCAGAGGGCTAATGACTGAAATAAATGATGCAGTCCTTAGAGTGAGAAAAACCCAATGGCACCTGGGAGCTACCAAGTAATGCAGATTTATTATTACAAACCCCTGTTATCCATCTTCTTTTCTCAGGTATGCTGGAAACATACCTTTTTAATGCAGAGATGTTCTTAAGAGGCTTCCTGGGCTTCGGGAGGGACTTGTCCTGTAGGAAGCTCTCATTATCCAACAGCTGCCGCATTGCAATGTTGGCCAACTGCTCCATCAGCTTGAACGTCTCGTTGATGTTGAGGAACATGGAAAAATAGAGTTCACTGTCCCTCGTGTTTACTTTAATGCACTCAGGGAACAGCAGTGTAGCATTTTTCTCGAGCTGGGTTACATCCACCCACTGGATCACCAGTGTAACTGGGAAAAATGTTTAAAAATACTGTTATTACATTTTGAGGCAAAGCAAAAATCAATCAGAAATGAAAGTCAAGCAGCCAGCAAGCTCTCAGTGTAGCAACTTTTTTCCCTCTCTTACACATGGACAATTCTTTTCTTCGTACTTTTACTGGGTTCTTCAAAAATACTTGGAATAATCTTTGGGATTAACTAGACTAGAAATAATGCAGTTCCAAAAGGACTATTTCCCATTCAGTAAATGCTTTGAAACTGCTCAAGTTTTCATTCATTCTTTCCAGCAAATTAGCTTTGGACTCAGGAGCTCATGCTTTGCAAATCCTGGGTCCTGGAGGTTGTTCCAGACAAAACTCACCAAGGTAAAATTACTCTTTGGTTTTCTAATCCAGTCTGAGTCAAAGTTGTAAAAAGTAATCCAATTTGAGTAAAACGGGAGTAAAACTTGAGGACAACTTGAGAAATGTTTTGAAAAATGACTCAAGCATTCAGTCTGAACAGCACTGAAGTGCCTGTGAGAGCAAGAACTGATCTGTGGGCTGAGCCAGAGCTCAAGGATTCCTAAAAGGAAAAAACCTGTCAGCCTAAAGGAGTACACACACAAGATCAACTGCATAAAAAAGATCATGGCAAATGACAGAAAAACAACTTGCAGGCTCGTAACTCACCCTCTTTGCCCAGTAGGAAAGAGTAGAAACAGAGGTGATTGACAGTGAGGTACAGCCAACCCTGCCTGGGTACACGTCCCTTCCAATAGCTGCAGGAATAGTAATTGACCAACTTCTCCACCTCGGGCATCCCAAACTGCTTCCGCATCTTCAGTTCAGCCTCTTTGAATTTACCTGGATCCTCTTCACTCTGGGGCTGCTCATTCTTGTTCTCCTCAGCAATAATGCCCTGAAAGGATACGGGAGGAGAGAGGGAAGAAATGGAAAGGAACCTGCCTGCTGACAGACATAATGTACAGCAAAGGGTCACAGCAGCAATCCAGAGGACTCAAAGAAGAAACAGCAGAGCAGTTTCAGTCCTCCTGTCACATCAGAGAAACAGCAAAGACATGCAGAAAGGGCAGTCACATAATGTGGGAGTCCATGATCCGGGATCTACTCCTGAGGACATGCCACAAGCACTCATGTTTAACACTTGACTGAGTTCCTCATGGCTGGAACACCCTGCAGGACAGCTGAAGTCTCTTTTCACTTGCATACATGCTTCTTCAGCAGGAAGAAGATCATCTGCCAGGAAGGGCAGAACTCTGCAGTCTGTCAGATCTAGATTGGCCAGAAGGAAAAACAAATGTCCACCATCCCTCTCACGCACAGACACACAGAGAAAATACAAAGAATGTGACAAGAGAGATGAAAAAGACTCAAATTTCTGCTGTTCAATAAAGAACTGTATTTATATGTTTCTGCTCTGGAAGATTCGTGGGCTGGGAATCTGAAGTGTGTTAAGTGCCCAACAAGCAGTCACCTGTCTGACTGGAAAGACAGTGGAAGTTGGGGTGCAGGTGCTTCACAACCCAGATGCCTTTCAGACCAGCGTGGCAGGGCAAGAACATTGCTTGCAAACTAGAATTCTCTCTCCTGCATTTGTTGCTAGATGAACCATTATTAAACATTCTCCCTGCATCAAAGGTATAACAAGCAAGATTTTAAAGAGGTATTATATTGTAATTAGTAGAAGCATCCTAAGCAGGCTGTTCCTTGAGATCTACTGCTCATAACCTTTTCCCCCAAATACATTTGTCTGGTTCTGACTGTGACCCGATGCTGACAATGCTGTGTGCATTCCATGACAATTTCATACCTATGTATGACTGAAAAGGGCAAAAAATTCTTAAAACCATCTCCTCATTCTTTCTCAGGATCTGGAAGTCCTGCAGGGAAACATGTCACTTACATGTATCTTGCCCTTGACAAAGGTGGTGATATCTTCCTCATTGTCAAAGATGGACAGAGTCTGCAGTAAATTATTCTCCAGCCATTCCCAATGCTTTGTGATCTCTTTACGAGATGATCCTAGTTGAAGGGGAGAAAGATGGTGGGAAGAGCAAAGAAAAAAACTGCCTTAGTTAGTTGCCATTAATTATTTCAAATAATTGTGTTGACTAAGAGATTTCTTCCTCTCTGTTGGCAGCTATCACTATATTGTTGGCATAGGGCCTCCCTCCACAGGGCTATGAATTTGGGTTCGTGTGTACAACCCAATGGATTAGACAACAAATGTTTGTTCCATTGCCTCTGTGTATAAGTTTACTTGACATCTATCTCAGCATCTGACAATGTTTCTAGAGCACAAATTGAGAAATACAGAACAGTTTATTTTAAGGGCACAGAATTATCAATTAGAGGATGCGAAAAAAAATCCCAGATTCAGCAAGAACAGCAGGGGAATGAAGTCTGTGTCCTGTTTTGTTTCATGAGCTGCATCTCCCACCAAGTGACACCACAGAAATTGCTAAAATAAGCCTGGCCTCAATACCTGACATCTCTATAAGAACAACATTAGAATGACATGCGTGAAGGAGTAAAAGCATGCAATTTCTACAAAGAGGGTTATAAAACAAAGTGCTGAAAGGCTGAAGCTGCATATATGACCAGATTGCTGCCCACTAGCATTTACATACAATAAATCATAAAGAAAATATTTGTATTTTTCAACCACAGAGCCATATAAATGTATAACTTTGAGTGAATGCCAGTGTTCTTACTTTGACAGCAAAACGAGAACCAGATATGATAAAGAAATACTTTGGATGAAGATAGCACATTTACTCCAGTGGAATAATTTACCAAGCTCCACTTGGGTGTTACCCAGTTCATCTCACTTTTCCATGCTGCATTGCTTAAAAGTAACTGAGATATAGAGGGTATCAACTGAAATACTCCTGAAATTGCACAAAAATAACACACTCACTGAGTGTTGAGATACTATAAATATACAGATCTGCACTGCATGTGGCCACTAAATATTCTTTTTTCTATGCAGTTTTTGACCTGCCATTTTGTTTTCTGCCTTTCTTACTCTCTCCCTCCACCCTTCCTGAAAGGCAAACTGAGTTTTTGTGAAACACAGCAACTTCTAAACTCCTGTCTGCAGAATTTAAGTAGCTCTGTAAGGGAGAATATTGTGTTCGTTGCCTTGGGAGAAGGTGGGAACAGGAAAAACAAGACATCAGCATCTCTGGGCTTAGCAAACGATTCTTTCATGATCATATTTTATGACTCTACCACAAAGTGAGAAGTGAAGATTCTTACTGTAAACAAAGTTGGTCTAACAGACATGTCTGAAGATACTTTCTCTTTAGCAAGCATTAGGAAAGCCTTAATCAAAGCTCACCATCAGATATCAGAAGGCCACACCACTATATCCTAATACACCAGTTATATTTCTCAAGGAAAAGGGGCCAAATACCCTTGATGCTGAAAAAAATACTATTCTAATGTATTTTACAGGCCAGAAATACAGAAAAAGAAAATTGGATCAAGACAGTAAAGAGACCCCCCAAAGTGGGTGCGGCACCATGAATGTTACATGTTCCCATCTTGTGCCATGCTCCTCGTAAACAGGTTTGGCACAACACTCACCATCCCACAGCAATACTGTCACCATGGTTTTATCCTCTGAACAATCTCACTCTGACATTGCAAAGAGGTACATCTTGAAAGACAGAAAGTTCCTAACATCTGCAGAAACAGAACCTTTCGCAGAGCCTTAAGTTCCTCAACTACAGTTTAAACAACACCAAGAAGTTTTGTCATTTCTGGCATTTTTCACTACCCTTTCAGAAGCCCTAGAAAGTTTCCTGAGCAGTCACAGGATATTCCTGCGTGAGATGACTGATCATTTGAACCAAAAAGACATCAGAGTTGTCCCCAACAAGTCACATCAGCACATACCACAGGCCACTGCCCAGTACACTTGAGAGTCCTGAGTCTGGTGCAGGATACGGTATGGGGCAACCCTGGCACTGGAATCCAAAACCACGTCTAGCGTTCCCACAAGAAGGCCTAGGATGCAAACAGAGAGAAATTAAAGCAATCCAATGCCAAATTGAAGAATTAGGTTAAGTAAAAATACAAGCTCATCATTGCAAAAAAACACTGATGTTCACAGCCTGCAGCCCTGATGGAGATGTGGCGCTTGGTCAAGAAAATGAAGACCCACATCCAGTCACTGCAGGTAAATTACCTCTACACCAACTGCAGCCTGTCCCACTGGTAATGGAAAAAGTTTAGATGGCAATTAAATGCCTACTGAACGTCATTATAACCCTCTGCCTTCCTAGGAGAGTTTTCTAATGAAAGGGAAATGTAATTTTCTCTGTGGGGTTTCTGTTGCTAATAGTGATTTTTAAGCCTACTAAACTAAAAGACACATGTATCTTTCAGCATCACCTATGCTAACAGTAGAATCCAAAACAGAATCAAGTAGATCTAGAAAAACTGGTGCTCGCAGATTTCAGGGATGTTTTGAAGTACTTTGATTAAACAAAGATGTCAGTGACTCAAAATTTGGTAATACAGAAGTTAAAAGATTTTTTATATAATGTTCAATATAAAGGAGGTACTTTCAGAGTAAAGGCTGACAGTCCCCAGATTTGGTAAAGCAAAGCCATTTATTTCAAATAAGTCTATTTACTAGATAAATAGAATATCTAAGATCATGCTTTGCTTTGTTATTCTCGATAACGTACCCAGAGAATGCTCAATACAAATTAATTTTGCAACACTCTCATGATTAAAGTTTTCTAACCTTAGAACTCGGGGAGGGAGGATGGTTGGCCCTCTGGCTCAGCATTTGGGAGGCCCAGCCTTAATTCCCAGCTCTCATGGCTTGGGTAAGCCTGAGCAAACTGTACTCAGCCATATCTCACTCCATATCATGAAACATGCCACTTCTTCCTCTTATCTCCCTTAGCTACCCATGAAGCAATTAAGAGATTAGGAATATACCACTGATGGCACTTCAGGAGAAACACCATCCAGAGGAAGCTCATCTGGCAATCCCTAAAACAAACATACATCCAGTGCTGCAGGACCTGGGCTCCGGGTTTCCTGTGTACAGTTTTAGGCAGGATACGGATTAAAAGGTCATTTTGAATCCTTCCTATGACAACAGTGAACATGTCAAACATTGATACACAGAGCGGTAACAAAACATTCAAGAATCTGAGTCTGACAGCAACTGAAACACCTTTCCAGCCTGGCTGAACATCCCACTCCAACTCCGAGGTGTCACTGCACAGTTCCTTCAGGAAGACACGTGGCTTTTAACCCACCAGAGCTCTGAAGAGACTCCCTCACTGAGCTAAACTAGCCCAAGAATTAAGCTGGCTCAAAGCTTCAACCCTTCTTTTCAACATCAGTTCAAATGTCTCCAGAAGAGCACCAGGTGTCAATTTGCTTGTAAAAATCAGGCAAATTGTAGAACACAAGCACAGAGGCCCACATGCCAAACTGCACAGGTAAGTTGCGTTATATTTAGCAGCAGTTCAAAATCATTTTCAACACTGTGAAAAGATGAAATATGCTGAGGATGTTTATCAGCTGTGTGTTTGGTTAATTGGGCTAATACAAGGCACTGGCTGTAATTCTTAAGTGTAAAACACACATTTTTGTTATCCTTGTAATTCTGCAACCATTTTGCTCACGAAATGGGGCGTTTTAAAGGTGAGGGGATTTGTTGTTGATGTTAATACCGTGCCTTGGTGCCGGTTATGTTATTTTAAGAGTTTCTGCCACCAACACGGGCTGTCCCCCCCCAACACTGGGCACTTCCCATGGGGACACTGAAGGCACCCACAGGGCTCGGCCCATGCACAGCGCCACTTCCACAGGGCTGCTGATGGCAAACCACGTCGTAATGTCGCCCTCTGAACCTTCAAAAAGCGCGCACACAACAAAAAACCCCACACAAACAACCCCCCCGCCCCGGTGTTCCGAGGCTGACAGGCCATTTCCCCAGGGCAGCAGAGGCTCCCCCGCTCCCCGGTTGTTACGGGCCCTCCCGGCAG
>VWZG01006016.1:754601-790227 GCA_013396735.1 Grallaria varia | reverse complement strand
AGTCCCCCCGGTTCGAGTCCCGCCGGCTCGGGAGCGGGTCCCGCCGGTTCGGAAGCAAGTCCTGCCGGTTCGGGAGTCCCGGGGATTCCGATTCGAGTCCTGCCCGTTCGAGTCCCCCGGTTCGAGTTCCGCGGGTTCGGGAGTGAGTCCCACGTGTTCGAGTCCCGCCTGTTCGGGATCGAGTCCCGCCGGTGCCACCTCCCCGTGTCACCCCGGGGCAGCCGGGCCCCTCCTCTGCCTCTCGCTGTCGGCCCTGCATTGAAAATACTTTTGCCCCACGCGGCTTGACTTGGATGACTGTGATGTGCTTGTATATCAAAATCCCGCCGCGCAAATGGAAAAATCTTCCCGTGGAAGTCGCCATTAACCGAGGCAGGTTATTTAGACGTGCCCTCCCTCTCCACCCGGTACAGCATCCTCCAGGCTGCTCTGCCCCCGCCAGCCCCCGCAGTGGCAGAATCACTGAATGACAAGGGTTGGAAGGGACCTTGAACATCATCAAGTGCCGGTCCCGCCCTGCCCTGGGCCATCTTTCAGGTAACAAAAGCTGTGGGAAGGTGAAGGTACTGGAAGGTCTCCAGTATATATTCATAAGCCTTTGAACCACGTGGCCTTAAATGGCTTGAGATTTCTAAGGACTAGTACAGCAAAATAAATACTTAAAGCAGAGTGGGGAAAAAGCTCTCTGAAAATGGATCTTTTGATAATGTTGCTCCACACTGTCCTGTACGACAGACATACAAAAAATACTGGAGGGTCTGGGGTCACTGAATGATGCTTTCCTCCTCCTGTGTTTTCAGACACCAAACTCACAAACTCCGTATTTTTAAATTGCTTTTTATTGAAATGTAGTACATTAGCAAACCCTAACTAGTCAGTATACACTATTAACATATCAGCATATACCACGCAACTACAATACAGTGTTATACTTACATCAAACCACGTCAACAAGCCCTGCTGCTGGGATGCCACGCTCCGGCGAGGGCTGCGGAGCTGTGACTGCCGGCAGGGCACCGCTTCACCCGCCGTGCCCGTGTCCCCGCAGCACCCCCAGGCCCTGGCACCTGCCGGCATCTTTGGGTTACCTGGTCACACCACTGTGACCCACCTCGCAGCAAGCCAGTTCAAACAGACTTCTCCTTTTACACACAAACTGGTTTTTTTTTTTGTTGCTGTTGTTTGCTGCAGTCTCCTGTGCCCAAAGGCTGGGGTGTCCCCTCTCTGCTGAGACAAAATGATCCTGTTTTGGTGCATTCAGTGCATAGTTAGCCATGGCCTCGAGCAGGTGAGCCTCGACAGGCACGGTCATACAGAGAAGCTTTTAGTATTTAACATCTACTTGCAAACTGCAGCAGGGCTGACGGGGCAGGCAGAAGAGCGATGCTGTCACCCAGTTTGCTCCAAAAGGTCATTCCCCTTTACAGGAGTAGTGTGACAGATCTTACCAGTGCTGGGAGGTGAGCCTGGACGTACAGGGTGGGAAAAGTCTACCTGCTGATGTGGTGGCTTCTTGTTCATGTAGCACCTTCCAGCCAAAGCAGAAAGCAACAGGCTGGGACATTGCCTTGCTGGGACCGCACGAGTCTGCAAACAGGGGCTTTGCTTCGAGAGCCCCAAACGCTCTATTAACATTCTGGCTTTACAGCAGCAAAGAACAAGTTCACTTTCAAGCCCAGACTTTGCCGTTCTGGAGCATGGGAGGGTTGCTGAGCTGTTTTCTGTATCATCCTCCTTCCCAGGGCAGCTCAGGTTGATGGGAAGGCTGTGGGCAGGTACAGCCCAAGACAGCCTGACACAGGCACGGGTGGGGGGATCCAGGGCAAATCTGGTGATCCATGCCTTGGCACAGCCCAGCAGAGCTGCTCCGCTGGGCATGAATGGCTCCTGTCCTCTCCAGGGGTTCAGGCAGCTCAAGGTTAAATCATAGCCAAGTGAAGAGGAGCCCCGGAGCAAGTGGGAAGCAGCAAAAAAAAAAAAAAAAAAGGAAAAGGCACAGCAAATGCACACAGCTGGACTCAGGGAAAAGAATAAAAAGCTCCTGGATTGTGAGGGGCTTGTGGATGCAAGTGGAGAAAGGAATAGCCCAGGAGGAGTGAGGGAGCCTTCACGTGCACGTCCAGCTGATTTCTGGGCTATGAAACCCCAGTGCCAGCTGTATGACAATAATAGCTCATGTTACACCTCAGCCTTGCATTGAAAACACTCTAAATAGCTTTAACTTTCAGTAAAACACTACATACTTCTTACTTTGCATGGATACTAATTCTTAATTATTAACTCTTTAGGAAAGGGACTATTTCTGGGCAACACATTATACCACAGGGCCCCCAGGCCGAAAGACCCTGAACGTTATTGCCATAAAAAAGAATAAATATTCAGATGTTATTGCACAACCTGTACATCCGTCTTTGTTCATGAGGGCATCTCCAGGAGGCTACTGGGTGGAGGAGCAAACAGATGCTCCATGCAGGGATCCAGAGAATGACCAACCCACAACAACAGCCCAGAGCCACAGAGCCTGCTTTGGCCAAGAACAACCCACCAGGAATTTCTGTGATGCTGGTTTGGAGCACTGAACGCCCTCCGAGGGGCTGGCTGGCATGGGCATGGCACAGTGATGTGATGGCACAGTGATGAAGAAGATGCTGGAACACAGGTGGATGGCAGTGCCTGCACAATGGGGCCTTTACCTGCCTCTCCAGAGGAGGAGGAAGCAGGTAGTAATTGATGCAGAGGTTAATTGGGGATAATTAAGGGTGTTTGGCAATGTTGCAGGCTTTTAAAAAGAGTAGGTTCATGAAAGGATCAAACCACTGACAGCTAGCTAGGTGTTGATTAGTGCTGCTTTGCAGAGGCTCATGCAAGCGGATTTATTCCCCTTAAAGCACTTCACAAAGAGCAAGTAAACCTGACAGGGCCCTGTGAGGCTGGAATTTTGACCACCAGCTCAGGACATCCTGGCTGGGGGTTACAGAGCACCATGGCTCTGCACCAGGAGCAAAATCCCATCCGGAGCCCCACTCTTGTCACTGCATCCCACAAGGAAGGGGTAGGAAGTACTGCTTTTTCTCTTAATTACTTCAAAACCATTGGAAAAAAAAGCAGAAAAGAGCACCAATGTACAGATGTGCAGTCTACCTTTCCCCTGATTTCCCCCCAGCCTGCTGAAGTGGAGCATCTTCTCCTGTCTCAGCCCCTCCCCTGCTCAGAGGTTACCACGGAGTGTGCCACAGCTCAGCCTGCCCTGAGCACTGCCCTGGGGTGCTGCAAGTCTAGCAGGGAAAGGAAAAAGTGAAGGTATCTTTAAGTATCACAACACACATGCAAGCTGTCACGGCACATCACGTGCTCTTCCGCACCGCTCAGACTGGAAAATTAGGTTGTGTGTGGCTGTGTAACATGGGGTGGAAAAGGAGAGAAAGCTTCACTTGGGGAGCTGAGGTTCCTGCCCTGAGTCCTCCTGCCCTTCTCTCCTGACCCTGCAGGGCTGGCAGCAGCCCTGTGGCTCTTGCATTTGCCGCAGTGTGCCTTGGCTTGAGAGCTATTTTCTATACTGTAAAAAACAAATGATTATTAGCTGAGCAAAACACCACATATTTTTAATAATTAAGTCAACTCACTCACAAGTAATCAGGCTGCAGAGGTGTCTGAACTTCAGCTCAACCCTGGTGCCTTCATCCTTCAGCTCATGACCTGACTGTGGCATTATCTCAAACCTAAATTGGACTGAACAAGTCCGGGAGCCTCAGCGTGACCCAGGATTCCTGCAAAATTCCCTCTGCTTTCCAGTTGCTTGTAAATAGCTCTCGGCTCTCCTAAGCCTTTGCACTATTTAATATAAGTGTGTTTAAAGAAAACAGATGATGTGTAAAAGCCTCATAACATAGTCGTAAACACATTTCTTGAACTATTTTTGGTCTTTCTTTGGCTAATGTAGGATACCTGGCTATTCCTGCAGCATCCTCAGGAGCCAGCATCCTAGAGCAAAGGGACAGTGCAGATCCCAACACAGGAGCTCACTGGAGAGAGCAATTGTGAGGGTGTTTAGGTAAATTTTAACATGCTTCAAATTTAATATTTAATGTTGTATTATAGGTAAAAAGCACACTTACAGTCTGTTTTTTTTCACTGGCAATTATCCTCTAAGAACACAAGCAAACCTTGATTTTACAAATGTCTTACGGGAACATGCAAAACTTTCATAGAACAAGAGGCCAGGAAAGAGAAGGTGAAGTGTTGGGGTTTAAATAGTTTGGGGAAACACTTGGAGATAAAAGCTTTTTTCAATATGTAGAAGTCATAAAATGGATGCTGCTGTTAAAAAGCACTTTTTTTTTAACCTTAAAAGTGATTTTCCAAGTTACTGGCACTTAAGAGTCCTTGGTAGATTGCCATATGTTTTACTTCTGTGAAATGACTCAACCGCACACAGCACCACCGCAGCAGAACAAGAACAACGATGCTCAACGAGCTTTTTTTATATACTGATTAATATTAAAAGGAAAACCTCAAACTTACCAGCACAGCCCAGAAAAAAATCACCCATGTTGCTGTGGTGCCTCCTCCCCATGCTAAATATGACTAAGTGGGAGAATGCCTGCTACAGCACGTAGGGATCAATTGCTTGAACAAGCTTTTAATTTTTCCAGTGTTGCAAGATTTTCCAAATCCAGGATGTCAGTTATAAACATCAGCTCCCTTATCCAAGATGCTACAGCACAAATCCATTTTTACATCACTACGCCGGACCCTGATCGCACCAGAGGCAAACCTGCCCTCCCCCTGCTTAAAACCAAGAAGTTCGGCTGGAAATAAGGAGCTTTAACAAAATACAAGCGACATTATTTATTATTTTGTTTCGGGGGGCTCTTGTGCTTTCTAGTTTTTAAATTTAATTTCCATACCTTTCCTAGCTTTTCCGAATACCCTGGCATGGATCCTGTATATCCATGCGAATGGGCTCAGTCAGAGCTGAGAAACCATCAGTTTTGGGTTTGTGCCGAAACTCAGCCCCAGTGACATTCCTGGTGGCCTTGGGGGAGATCCCTGTGTCGGGCTGAGACAGCCCCTACAAGAAGGATTTGCTTGGAGCATCAGCACCCCAAACCCCACCGGGGCGGCTCTGTGCCCTGCACGTGCAGAGACACATTTCTGTCTTCAACCCAGGTGTCTGTGGGTTTATTGCAACCTCACTGCCCTCCACGGATGAAAACAAGCCCTCCAACATCCTGGAGAGCTGGTGATCTTTCTCTCGGGTGCTTGTTTTCGGAAGGTGCCCGCTGCCACGTGTCTGCCTGCCGCGAGCTCGCCGATGTCACCACGAAAACAGGGGTTGCTCAATCAGCCCTTCTGCCGCCCCCGGAGCTCTGCCCGGGTCGGGGAGCTCTGCCTGAGCTTGCCAGTGCAGTCAGGAGCTCTCCCTGCCCCACTTGCACGTCCGCCAGCAGAGGAAGGATCCTGACCACGACCCGCTGCTGCTCGAGCCACCGCTGGCCCTTTCTGTGACCTTCAGTTCTGCTTTGCAAGGAGAAAGCCGGGTGTCAAAATTGTGCTCTTAAGAAGTCTGGGGCTTCAGCACATTTCTAGAGTGAGCTGAATGACAGCAAAAGTGCATTTGGTAAACAGAAATGTGGGTATTATGAGAAAAACCTCCCTATGCTTCACACCACCCACCCACTCTCGAATTATCAGATTAAATAAAGCTGACACACAGCAACAAAAGTCAAAGCACGCTCCGCAAAGAGGATCATTTCCTCATTTTACAGAGCTGGTTTTTCTTTTTCCCTTAAACATCCATATTAAAGACACAGCTGAACCACACTTCAGAAAAGGATATATGTTAAGCAGACTGCTATACAAGTAAAACCATTATAAAGGAGGGGAAATTCCCCTGCTTGCAGCAAAAGCAGGTGAAATTAAAGCATGGCAGGGTATGTCTTACCTTTCTTTTTGGCTTAACTGATTTCTCAAGATTCCTATACAGAGGGTGAAACTGTGTTTCACATTACAAGGACACAAATGCATTTCTACACCTACAGTAACTTAGACTGCAATGGAGAAAAATCCAAACATTCATTAACAGCTATGTATTGTCCGGTAGGAGAAGGTGGAGCAGAGGTGCCCGCTCCTCCAAGGTGGCTCCTTTGAGGAAGGCTGGGGATGATTTAGCTCCAGAGGTTACTCTTGCTCTCCATTCCTGCATTGTTCTCTCAGAAGCTTGCAAACAGTATCCATTTCCCCACTGCTTTTGTCACATGCTGGTAAGAAATTGATTTTTTTCCTGCAGCCTGTCAAAGCAGTAGCTGCTTTCCTTTTGTCTCCTGCTTTCTGCATTCCCCTTATTGATGTCAGTGGGAAAGGGCACAGCTCAGAGAATGCGTTTGTTAAATAACTGTTGCAGATCTCAACGGGAGAATGGTGTAAGAAGCTTACCTCTTTTCTTCTCTGTGTAATGCCAACATGCTGGCTTTTAAAAAATCTCAGTGAAAAATTCGGTGGATGTTTTACCTCCCCCTCCCCTCCCCCCAAAAAAAGTTAAGTGATAAAGAAAGCTAATTCAATTCCTGCATATTTCAAAAAGTCTAATGGTTTTCAGGTAGATCAAGTGCTGGTTCTGTGAATGTCCTCTCTACAGAAAGAGACTCGCTTGACTTGAGCACACGGAAGGACCAAAAGTATATTCTGTGTACACTGTTTTTCTCCTGCTTCAATCAAATTGGAGCAAAACCACCAAGCATCAAGTTCCTTGAAATCCTTCTGCAAATGCAGGTCCTCTCTGCAGCTTGAACGTCAGACTGGCTTGCCATTGCCCGGGGTTAGGTGGGTTGTAGGAAACTCAATGCACTTATAAAAGTCCCTCTCAGAAGGGGCTATTTCACAGTAAGGTTATGGATTGACTGAGATACACGAGTGCTTTTACCAGTCACTGGCCATCTCCTCTACCACCAGTTCCCTTTCTGACACTGCCCAACCATCCGGACAATTCAACAACTGGAAACGGCAGACGCCCGTGTAAGAGAAGCACTTGCAGTCCACCACAAACTCCCGGGACCACCGTCCAAGCTCTTCTGCATCGCCACGGCTGGGCCGACACAGCTCCCCATGCTGTTACTCAGCAATTTCCATCAGACAAGCTCGCTTGCGCGCAACTCTTTGTCAGCTCAAAGATGCCACCTCAGAAACCTCCACAGCTGGTCTTCGTCTGTGCAATCGAGAAGGCGGGTTCGTGTTCTGGAAAAAGCAGCTCTTCTTCAGACAAAGGAGATCCATGGAAAGAGTACACAACAATAGGAATGAGAAATGAAAGAAACAGAAAAAGGGCCAGGAAGGAGCATGGATTCCTTTCAGGTTTTGTTCTCGTCGTACATGTCCAAGGCAGGCTCGATGGTTGAGAACTCGCTCTCGTAGACCAGGCTTCGAGGGGACAGAGAGTTACGATGGAAGAAGTGACTGCCTGCAAGAGGTAGAACAAAAACCACATCAGGAACGCACACAAACAACGTAAGGACTGAGCAAAGCATCCTCATACCCAGGTGCTGCTGCAAACACAGCACACAAGGAAAAAGCAGCCACCCTTTAACGTAAACCAGTAACAACCATATGAAATATTTCACCTCTGTTCACGTGCTCCCCTGCCAGTTCAGAGCAACTGCTTTCCATATGCATGAACAGGCCCACCTCAAATGGCTCTTTCAGATAGAACAGGTCAAGTCTGAGCAGGGCTGGGGCAGGCTGGAATTTTGCACTTGGTGCTGGCTGTTGATTTACAGCCTTGCAAAGGAGGGATGTGCTTCCTTGGGAAACCCAGAAACCTTTGGCTGGCACCAGCACAGAGCGCTCCAGCACGGGGTTGAGAGGAACGGGCAGGCTGGGCAAGGGGCTCCCCAAGGATCACCCAGCCACTGCTGCTGAGATCCTGACCTCCTCCAGAGCTCAGCAACCTTCATCCACCTGAGTCATCTTCTAGAAAAAAGCACCTATATATTCTCTTGCATTTAACCAAAAGGAGACACAACCCTCTTCTCCAACACTGCACCAACACTTCTCCAACACTCCAAAACAAGCACCAAGCAGCTGTTGATAAAGTGGGGAATGAAATTTCATTTCTCTCCTCGGTGGCCTGGTGGTCCCGTGGCTCTCTGAACCCACAGATGTGTTTTGCAAGGAGCCCAGCCCTCCTGCTACACAAAGGCTTCTCTGAAAGCATCTATTAGATCAGGCCCTTGGCCAAAGTGTTTCATTACCTGGTTTCTCCATCCCAGGGGGGAATGGCTGGGAGTTGCTTGGATTACAATATACCAGGCAGCCACATGAGCCAACCCAGAGGCTTGAAAAGCTTCCAAGTTCATCAAGAAGGCACTCGGCAAAACAAGGTGCCTCCAGTTTCAGGCATCAGTGAAGCAAGATGTTTGTGGTATTGTAGTTTTGGCTCCGGTAGATTTTAGGAGCTTAAATCCCCCTTTCTTTGCCAAATTTTGAGCCCAGTCTGCACCATTCTGAAAATAAAGAGCTTACAGAAGATTTGAGAAAAGAATTCAGCTGGTAATGTCCAGAATACCTTTTCTCCTTTCCCACATGCCAGAAGGACACAGACTCAGAAAATACAAGAAAGTTAAGTCCTTATTATGATTAAAAAGGGAAAATTAGAGTTATAATCTGCAAGCATAGAATTGCTGAAAGAGCAAAAGTGGAGATGAATTTTACACTTATCAAAGCAGAGGCCTCACAACAGCACTGGCTGGAAGAGCCAGGGACTCTCTAGATGAGCTCCATGAAAACTTTGCCATGCTGTGCCAGAGAGCTGCCATCTGGGTCTGCAGCAAACTCTGTCCTGTGCCACACAGACTGTGTGCCCAGGTCAAACTCTTGCTAAGAACAGCAGGAAACTGGAACTGGGCAACAGATCTGCTGCTCTTTTTCCACCAAAAGCCAGTACACACACTCGCTCCACCGTTTGCAAGAAGAAGGGGAATTTCTCATTAGCAAATTAATTTATTTCTGATCTGAAATAAGAGTGAGACTAGTAGTCACACCGCATAGAAGTGAATTGTTCACTCTGCCAGAGCACAGACCCAGACTTTAAACAAATGAACAAATAAAGGTTGAGGATTTGAAGGAACATAAACCTGGAACTGAAACTTCCAGATGATGATAGTTTGCCTCCAACCATCAGACTCTATGATCTTAGAGGTCTTTTCCAACCTTAATGATTCCATAATTCAAACAAAAAAGCTGAACCCGCTTCAAAATTATATCAGATAAAACTGATTTCAAGATTGTGTTATGGGTCAGGATAATTTAATTTTTGATGAGCGAGTCTCAGCTTGCAGCTGATATAAACCTTGAATATTGGATGTTTCACATCCCTGCCCTCCACCTGCTGCAATGCTACACACGACCAGTGCTCAAGCAAACCAAAGGGGATTCTAAAAGCTTGGTGTTGCTTTTGCTTTTATTACACAGAAATCAAACACAGCAATAGGAAGCAGACAGCCCAGGCCGTCATTTCCTCTGCATGCCCAGACTTCCACTCCAGCAGATTTGAGGGAGAGATTTAATCAACAGGCAGACAGGTCATCTGACAACAAATATTTTATATTAATCTGGAAATAGGCAATGTGCATCCAACACCTTTAAAATTCTTTACTGTGATGTTTTTGTCCTTGGCAGGAGAAATGTAAGCCACCCACTTCCAGGGAGGCTGCATGTTTCCACACAGATAGACATCTCTTGGCTTCCACACCACTCTGGGACACATCATTCATTCTTTTCCTACATGTCTCCTCTCCCATGCAGTGCAGCCTGCCCAGGGCTGGGAATCCAGCTGCTGCTCAGTGTTTTCCAGCACTCAATCTTCAAGTGCTCCATTAACCAGGTCGGGACCATCGCCCGCAGCCCGAGCAGCAGAGTCAGCAGGGCACAGCGACCCAGCCACGCTCCTCTTAATGCACAAAACTGCCACTGTTTGGTTTCAAACGTGGCACCAGTCCAGATGATAAATTTACTCAATAAATGTATTTTAAGGACAAGTACAAACATCCGCAGTTCCAAATTCAGCTTATGAATCTGTTCTTCCTATTTTGCACTTACCAAGAAAGATCAAGATACACCCCTTAGGTATGGAGAATAAATGGGAAGGCTGCACGCAGTTTTAATACAATGAAAATGAATTCTGCAGTGCTCTCTGCCACTATACATCATTACATACTTTAAAAGAACTTTTTCTATAACTTGTGTTTAGTCTGAAAATCGTATTACCCTGGAATTGATCTTTGTACCTACCAAAGGGCGTCACAGAACTGGGCACAAAATTGAGGCCAAAAATTCAAGAGACACAGCACTGCAGGTGCATGAGGACTACATATCACCTGGTGTTCCCTTTTCATCTGAAAGTATTTTAATGCCCTTAGTCATTAATCAGGGCCACCTTCCGCCACAAGCTGCAGCCCCTCCACAGCTCCTCTGGCATGGCAACTCCGTACTGTGGAAGTCTGAGCAGAGCACTCCCTGCCTCAGACAATCTGTTTTAAACACCCTCTCAGTTAAGGAACAACAGAGTGGGATTATTCATAAAGCATCCTCTCCTCAAAGCCTAAGCTTAGCAGGGGAACTCTGACATGGTTGCCGTGGTGGGATGACTGGCACAACCAGAGTGCTGCAGTGGGTGGCTGAAAGCAAGGAGAGGCATCGGGGCATCCCCTGTGCCTTAGGGATTTAATTGTCTGGAGTTAATGATGGTGATGGTGGGGTTGAATGTCTGTGGGTAAGAACTAGAGAAAGGCCAACAGGGCAGATGGAAATGGTCAGCGACCTGCTACACCACTCCTGCTGCTGTTCTGCAAAGGAAACAAGAACTGGAGGAACTGGAACTGTTACGGTGCCTTTTGCCCCTGAGTCACCACCTTGCTCAGGCTGTCCCTGCACATCCCTCCCAATAACATTAAACAGCACTTAAGGAATTTTGTTTCAGGAGACAAGCACAAACTTATCAGCTCTACTATTGCTGTTGAGAGATGAGTGAAAAGAACATGTATCATAGCCTGTACCCTAAATCATGTCCTAACCACATTCCTCCATTTTTGGCAACACCACCCCGTTGACACACACTCTATAAGCAGACAGTCCTCAGGCACAGTATGTTTGAGGGTTTTTTTTTTCTTTTCATGAGGAAGTCCAGTGGGGTTTTCCAGTCTTTCAAAATGCACTTACTGCTCTATTGATTGTTTTCATATTTCTTTCAGAATTTCACAAGGACACACCAAAGAAGAATTCTATTAAATGCACTGAAGCTATCACACACTTCATTTCTTATTATAAAAGCTGCCTTCTCAGCTGTAGCCTGATGGACAAATAAGAATTAAGAAACTATTTTAATGTAGCATCTGGCTGTGTTCCTAACTTCTAAAAGTGCTTATACATAAAAATAAAATTAAATTAAATCCTCTAGTTCCCAGTCCACAAAAAAATTAAATCTTACAGTAAAATTGCTTCTCTCTGTTCACTTAATTAACTTTGAAAGCATTCAGTTTCAAACATCTACATCTTGATCAGAGAACAACAAAAACAACCAAATGCAGAATAGGCTTTAACTTCTGTCAATTACTTTTTCCTTCCCAACTTGTTACTTCCATCTACCCATCTGATTAACTCAGGCATCCGCACTTGGCTGCGACTCAGACCCTCGTGTTTCAACTGACTGTTGTGAAACTACTCACACAGTGCTTGCATAAGTCAACGTGCACAGAACAGGAGCGAGGACAGCGAGCAGAGATGTTTTCCCTCTGCCTCCTCCCCAGGAAAGAAGCCACGGCAAGAAGGGACAATACTTGCAGAGAGTTTCTACATCAAAGAGCATCACCAATGGTCTGAATTTGAACCAAAACTAACCCCTGTCACTGGAGGCCTCACACATGACAGCGGGGGAAATGCAATGCTTTCACTTGTTATTAGGAAGGAAGAAGTGGTTTAGAGCAGCTTCACTTTTATCAAAAAGAAGGGTGGGGTGAAAGTAAAAGACAGAAAAGGTTTGATTTGTGTTTTGAGATAAGAGCATTGCAAACCTTCAGGCAATGTCTGACCTCGAGGCAAAAATTATACTGCAGTGCTCCCAGTGCAACATGGGAACGTTACAGAATGAGAAACTGAGAAAATGTTCTTATTTTAAATTAATTCTCAGCACGAGTCAAGGTAAGTCCATTATACGGACTTACACAAGAATGTTTGTCCCAGCTTTTTTCCCCTAACTAGTCGGTATGGAACGATTGTTACTTGTTAATCACTTAGGTGCTGGGTGGCATCATAACAATGGCACTGCATGAGATTTCCACTTGTGTATCCCAGAACAAATGGAGAATAACAGAGATCTGCAAAGATGAAATCACTCAAAGGAAATAAAGCACCTTGCAAAATTCACAAAATGCTCTCAGACTTGAGTACTAACACAGAAAGCCCAAGAAAAATGAAATTCTCACAGAGTAAGATTTCATAATTAAAGGGTTTTTTTATTTCTTCACTTTTTCCTTAATACAAAGCTTTGGCATCAGCAAATTTCATGAAAAAATAGAATGTACTAAATAATTGCTTGTGCTGCATGATCAATAAATGATGCATAAAAATAGGTGTCTCTCTCCAAGGCAATCGGCCGGAAAGCGTTTCTTCAATACCATTCTGCTCTGCAGGGCAGAAAAAAAAAGGAACAAAATATTTATGTTAAAGTTAATACTGCCAGTACTTAAAAAAAGTAATTAAAAAATCCTGTAAAAGTAAGCTAGTGAAAAGTGACTAATTATACAAGGCCAGAGCATTAAAAGAGGTCTGTTATTTGCCATGTCACTCTTACAGGACAGCCAGAGGTCTGAGCTCCTCCGAGCTTTTGAGGACATGGCATCTGCTACTGACAGCTCTAAATGGTGCTATCCAACATCTGGGCTTTTGGGGCTGAAACCCACAGTTATACAGGAATTTCTGACTCCTCCCTAAGCAGCAGGGCAAAATGTGCTTTTTCTGTTCCTTTCAAGCACTGCCTACGCCTTTTAATAGCAATACTGCAAGAATATATTGAGACCAAGAGAAAGCAGCTGGTTCCTTATTTTCTTATCACTTAGACAATGTTTACTTTTATTGCAACTACTTAAAAATGCACGTGCGTGCGTATATATACAAATACACAAACATATACCCAGTTAAATTTGTATATACTCATAACTCCAGAACTATCACCCTAAATAAATATGTTTATGCTGTGGGAAGGACATAGAAATAAAAAGAACAGCATATGGGTTTAGGTGAGTTTTAAAACAGAATATTTGGCACCTTTTACTTGCATCAGCATATTACATGACCTCATTCTTGCTACTGTTGATTTCTGATAAGAAAAACTCCTCTGCTTCCTCTTGAGACGCTACCATAACAAAGGCAGGGTATGCCAGCACTGCTTTTTATATGGAGAGCAGCATAAAAAACAGATATGCTGTTATGACATTTAATAGAAAAGGCAGTGAGAATGAGCTACCATCTATCTGGCATGATATTCAGCACAGGAGATGCTTTGTCTGGCACTGGGGAACACAAGGTATCAATGAAACAATAAATCTAAGCATTAGTGTCATTTTAAACTGTCTAAAGTGAGTAGCTGAACACGGCAGCACTTGTGGAGGCTGCTCAGATCCCAAAGGATTCAGATGAAGAGCAGCTGAGGTTAAAGGCTACAGCAACGTACCTCAGCTACGCAAAAAAGTGATTTTTGACAGCTCTGGTTTCTGTGGTTGTGAGTTTTCTTAAATCTGCCTCAAGTACACACTGGGATGAGCTCACATTTCAACTCCTATCACTCAGGAAAGGGGCTCTCTCTCCTTGTATCAGCAGCACACCCTTTGTTTGTACTGAGGGAACATCACTGTGGAAACACTTTGCTGGAGGCCCGAACTCCCTGCCAACGTGGAGCAGCTCGTCCTTCCAGTACAAACAGAGCAAAAGACAACACAAAGAAGAGCTGCAAGGCAAGGCAGGAATGCAGCTGCTATCGCTGCCCACATCTGGATGACACCACAGGGGCTGCAGCTCCTGCTCCTTCCTAAGGACGTGCAGGTGCCCAAAATGCAGACATTCCTGTTTTACAGCTCATCTTGCTCCATGATTTCCCAAGCTACTTTTCCGGGCAGATTAACTATGTTGAGCTCCAGCTTTTTTGCCAAGTTGCTGATTGATGGTTGCAGTTTCAAGATTTTGACAAATGGGGAAAAAAATAATAATTGGGAGACTTCATAGGGCTATTTGAAGTTCTAAAAATTTTCTTCATGGAGCCCTTTTGGAATCAGCACATGAAAAGAGGAGCAAAGGAATATTTGCAAATCAGTGATAATCAAAGATCCCTGATGAGCAATATTATGGCCCCTCCTGAAGATGATTAGCTGGAGACTGTCTAAAATTTTACACTGGAGACTATTAGACATGTTTGCATCTTATTAAGAAGGACACCTTATGCTTTCCAAATAGCAATAAACTAAAAATAGTCCTTCTTTCTCTTATACCATTGCAAAAACCCCCCAAAAAACCCCTATGGTTATAAAGCTACACTTCCAGGCTGCAGAGCAGACTGCCTCTGCATCTTACCCCACTTCTGGCAGAGAGATCAACACAACAATGGAAACTCAGCTGCGTTAAGATATTCGGAGATAAAGAAAGATGTTGACACTTTGCCTTCCCAAGTAAATAAATAAATTATGATTAAACGTATATCATGAGCCCAGATATTCCCCACACCTACATGAAAATAGCTAGATGTACTTAGCTAATAGATCTGCAGAATAGATTTATACTTGCCCACACACAGAACTAAAAAAAAAAGACTGAAAGTCTCATGTGATAGAGTAATTTCTTGTCCAGCTTGTCTGAAGGGAGGCTGGGGGGGTTCTATATAAACTAAGAAAGCACGAAAGCAAGAACCTCTTAAGAGAGAAGAAACAGTACTGCATTCATTGCTTTCATCTCTCCCTCTCCAAAGAGCAAAAAGGTAGTTTCCTATTTAAACACCTTATTTTTTCTGAGCTGAAAATGTGACAACTAGCAATACAGATTTTTTTTTTAAAAAAAATATGAATTTGACAATAAAACTGAGGTCAAAACTGTCAAAGGTAACTGCTGGTAGTTTTGTTTCGCTCTGCCAGGTGGATTTTGAACATGGGAATTTAGTAGCAGAAATCTAATGTTTACCATTGATCAAAAACTGAACAGAAAATATTCTCTATTTCCCCCATTCCATGTCTCCACTTAGCAAGGAGATTTTCTCAGTCAGTCCAGGTAAATATAAATTAAGAGGGCCTTTATATGTTACCCTGAAGCCTGCAGTTAACAGACATTTGAGAAAAGCAGGAAAGGAATTTGATTCCCTGACAACTGTGTTTTCCCCCTTCTGTGTTCTCTTGGCATGTATTCCCAACGTTGCCCATGACACACACCCATCACAAATATACAGAAACATCTGAACATTTACTTACTCATTAGCATTCAAGCTAGCTGTGGCTTTGATGATCATGTAGCAGAGTGTAAGGGCACTGAGGAGGCCAAAACTGGCAATAATAAACCACTCTTCTGTTGACAAAGGAAAGGGAGGAAATCACTCGTGGGAGAAGGCTTATGTCAAAGCGATGCCAATATTTCCCTCAAACACCAGTGGTGGAAGGCAAGAGGTTTCTAAGCCATGACTGGCCCCAGGAGGGGAAGCAGAAGGAGGTTAAGCCACAGAGTTACTGACAGGAGAAGGCTAGCAAAGAAGAAGTGGAGAGAGGGGCGGAAAAAAAAGCACAGCACGACAAGATTTCCTGGTCGAGCCCAAGGGTTAGTGGTAAAGAAAGGTTACTAAACAATGTAAAGTGAAATGCAGGATCAAGGGAAAGCCTAGTGAAAACTATGCCCACCCCCAAAAGTCAGAAAGATTGTCAGGGTGGGTTAGAGTTGGTGAGATGTGGCTCTTCATGTAAGCACACCAATGTACTGTCACACTTCAACTGTGCCTTTGTCCCCTCCCTCCCGAATAAATGTTACAGTGTTACTTAAAAACAAGAAAAACCAGGATAGCTTGCCCACTGGTAAAACATAACCAGAGTTTTCTATTGGACAGAAATACACGTGGAATAAATAATTTCAATATTAGTGTAGACATGCAGACACATTAAAGAAGTAAAACTTAGTATAAAGAAGTCTATTAAAGAATCTTCACTATTCAAAGTTCTCTCTCCTCCAAATCAATTTGGCATATAGTCCCAGTTTGGAATACAAATGCTGCTGTTGAATATGGCTTTTGGTTTAATTCTCATGCATAGAAGAATGCATGTGTCACCCATAAAACCCAAACATTTCAAAAGCCCTTTCTGAGGCTTTATTTTATAAACATTGCCAGAATGAACTGTTGCTGATTATTTCTTGTTTTACCCTGACATCCCATCTGTGCACCAGCAGCACTACAGTTGGGAACAAACAGTAAAAACACCTTCTGTAAAACCAATTAGTGAAAAGCGAAAACTACAGAGGTTCCCCACCTATGACAAGGAAGCAGCACAGCAACAGATCTGCTCTCCTTCAATACAGCTGAGAGCAAGGTGAACAAGAGGTCAAACACAGGATGGCAAAGTGACTTGCTGGCTTTGTGGAGAATCTAGACTTTGTATGTGGATTTTCCCTTCTCGGATCAGGACATTTCTAGATACAGACTGTGTTTTTCGTAAGATGAGGTTTTTTAAAATGAGACATTTACTTTGCTACAGCATCTAAAGAAACACCCTAGTGGACTGCATCAGTTACAACAGTGTCACTAAGTTCAAAAACTAGATCACAGATGCACATATGCAAAAGACAAAGAGAAAATTAGACTTGTACATGTGCATAGATTCTATTCTTGCAATTCAGCCAGAAAAGCAACCACTCATGCATCCAGTCAAGATTGTACAGCAAAATTGTACAGTGGAAAAATGATGCAATTCTACAAATACTGCATTCATTATAGTGGTATTGTACATTAAAAATCCTAGCTAAAATCCCGTGAGTGGAAATTCTCCGTGCCGCTCTTAAGGGTAAGAGCTTGCAAGCAGTGCAGGAACAGTTTTCTGATGTTATAAAACACTTGGACAATACTCAAATGTGGGTACATCAAATGCTTTTTTAAATTCACAGATTTTGTAAGGAAAAACACGTGCTACGTGACGTCAGAATTCCAGTAGCAATACTCTCAGGGGGAAAAAAGTGTCTGCAGAAATAGTAATCAGCTAAAATATTTATATTTGTGTAAATTATTGCATGTAATGTATTCCAAAAGGATAAATAGTGGTTTTGGCAACCTGGCCTTTTGTCCTGGTTACCAAATTCAGGAAGGTTATTTTGGTGCCATTTTAGTTCATCCAGGGCTCTTTGCATGGAGATCTAAATGGATGTACCATTAATAATGGAAGCGTTGGCACTGTCTTACCCGGAGTTATTGGTTTCAATAAGGAGCACACGCCTCCTGTAGAGGCACCGAGGTCACCTCTGTCCCTGCGGGGACATCCATCACCGCGGCCCTGCAGTGCAGAGCGACAGGAACCCACAGGAGGGTGCTGGGAGCCAAAGGACACTTACTTGTCACTGCGATGTTGATCTCTCCCGACCTGGGTGTCAGCTCCCCATCCTGGGGCAGCTGGGACATGCCCGAGGGCCGCAGGGGCTCCAGGCTGAGCGAGCTGTCGGTGGCGAAGTCGACGAGCGCCGCGCGCCGGCTGGGCGGCTGCCCCCGCGTCAGCCTCTCCATGTCGAAGGCTACGTTGTCCGTGCAGGGCACATTTGGCTGGGGGGAAAAAACCCAACTTCACATTACAACGCTGAGTATTCTACACATAAGAAGCCTATGAATTGAGTAAAACCACATATATGCACTTCTGCAGCTGCTGTGGCTGTCCTGAGGTCACACGGGAGAGGAACACGAGTTAACAACTTCTACCCGAAGTCGGTTCTTGAGTCCACCTTAAAGAGGTGGAGGGAGAAGCAGAAAAGAAGGATTAAGATTCAAGGAAGGGAATCAAACACACTTGTTTTGTGGCCTGTGCCTGGATGGTTTATCACAATAAGCAGTAACAACATATTCTGAATTCTACCACACCCTCTTCTAAAAACCCAGGTACATTATTAATTGAAAAGACAGATCATCCACAATGTAAGTGCAACTATTTTCTTAGAGATTTGCAACTGACATAGCTAAAAATGGAGGCCTGATTATTCTCACTGCCTTGATTCAAAAGCCACTCTAGACAGTCTCTCCATAGGTTTTTCTCTTCCTCCTGAAAAGAGCATCGCTCCCACTTTATGATTTTTTTCCTCATACAGGAAAGATCAAAAAAATTCTCTTTGAGGTTCTTCACTATCCCTTTGTGAACTGGTTGACAGAAGCAGTCCTCAGGGATCCCAGAAGCCATGAGCTGCTTGAGCAAAACTCATTGGCCTTGGCTAAGGCACGCCTTCTAGTGTGCAAACAAATTTAGGACTGCCTACAGCAGACCTCAAAACCAAATAATTTACAGAGTAAATTTAAAAAGGAAGGGTTGAAAGGACTTGAGAAAAGGGAAGATTGTGGAGAAACAAGTAGATTTCCAGTAGATATGGAATTGTCATAAATGCAAATATAACTATATTCTCAATGACCAACCAAGCAAAGGAGGAACAACAAATCAGCAGCAAAGAAATTAAAAATCTCCAAACACTTTCTGGAACCTGCTGGAACACCATTCCCCCTCTCTCCCCTACAATTATTCCTCTTGCTCTGGGTCTCAGAGATGGGAGGAAGAAGAGCTCACAACAGATCAACTTACCACAATTCCCAGTGCCTTCAAAATGTTCAGCTTACACATTGGACATGTACAGTGCTCACTGAGCCATGGATCCACACAGACTTTGTGGAACACGTGCCTAGAAGAACAGAGAGGGTACATACACAGTTTGCAAACAATCCTATATTATACAATGAGAACTACTTCAGCAAAATTTTAGATAGTTGTTTTTTTAATTAAGCCAGTAGAATAAATTTTAGAATTGCCAGTATTCTGTACTGATTGCAATAATTTAAAAAAAGAAATAAACTCTTGCTTTCACCACCGTTTACCAACAGTTCAACTAGGAAGAAACACTTTAAAGCAAGATTTTTGAACTTATTTTTCACCCTTTTATTGTGGATATGAATATATCCACATGGGCAGATGAATTAGGGTAATACCATTTCCATCACAATCTCGTCTAAAGTCAGTGGAACCAATCCAAACACACTTATGTTGGACTTTGAATGGGCTTTTATAATTATCACATCAAAGTAAAAAGAAGGCTTTTTCTGCAATCTGTACTTCTTGACATCAGGAAAGAAAACATGTCCATCATACAACAGTCATAAAAAAACCCAAATAATCTTTCAAAGACAGAAAGGCAAACAGGGTTTGTACTTGCACAGCAGGGAACTACAATAGACAGAAGTCTGAGTTACCTCCTACACTGCACACAAAATCTTATTCACATACATGAATATGAATGTAACAGTGTTGGGATTGATATAAACCAGTATAACAAAGAACTATGCAGGGAACAAAACAAAGCATCAAAATTAAAGGAAGTCAAGGAAATGCCCTCCTCAAGAAAGCGAAGAACATATTCATGGCAGAAGTGGGTATCCCTAGTCTTACTACAAAATACAGCTTTAGCAAATATTCATAATAACCTAGTCTGAATAACTGCCTATGGTAATTCCTATGATCAGAGCCCAGATCTTTCATTTCCAGTGGCTCTGACTGCAGAGCAAGAAGCCAGTCAGAGCAGGCACACCCAAACACGACAGACTGGTGACCATGACAAAGATCAGCAATTACAAGGGCTGCTTAGTCAGCAAAGAGCTGTGCCCTGCAACCAGCAGGCGAGGGGGCAGGGGCAGAACAAGCAGTTCTTGCCTTCTATCTGAGGCATCAGCATGGTCTGTAGGAGGTAATGCGTGGCCCCAAGGCAGCATAAAGTTGATACAGGCTCGTCCCCTCCTTTCTCGGGCTATGCTTTGCTGCTCTGTGCCTCAATAAGCTCATCATGGGCTCTGGGACTTCTTTGCTCCACATTCCTTGGGATTTTAAAACCAGAGACCAAATGAGGCATGTTACCAGATAATTCTATTTTAAATCTCTGGAAAGAGACCTGAGAGAAAGACCTCCTGAAACTGTTAACAAACATGGAAAAAGACAGTATATAATTATGTTCTGCCCATGGCTTTGCAGACTGATGGAGGGACTAAAGAAATCAACATTATTAGGTTCCAGACAGTGACAGCTGTATGTCCTAGCTGTGCTAAGTAAACATGCACAGACTTAGACTGTAAAATACTCAACAGAATGGACAGGAAGCAAAAGAACTTTGCTTATCTATATCCCAGATAATGCAGGAAAAGAAAACTCACAGAATATCTCAGCCAGACCCCTGGCTGGCCTCTGTCCTCTAGCAAGATGGAAATCACAAAACCCAGGATATATACAGGGCCTTCTGTTCAAATAATTACCCAAAAGAGACTCACTTCTATTATTGTTAAGTCTTAATGCATTTCCTTTATTACTCACAAAACTACATGAAACAATGTTTAGAAACTTGAGGTGATAGAAAATGGTTTGAAACCTTCTGAAACATATAGAGATGCTGTTTTTCTGTGTTTGGCAAACTATGACTTTTATTTGCTTATGTTTTCTTTTAAGTCTCTGGAGTCTGTTTCTTTAAAGTAGAACAGACTCGAAAATCTAATATTTTGGAAAAGAGCAGACATCAAGACTCCAGAGAAGTATGAAAACAGCTTGATTATATCGTTATCGGCTATCCAGTGCTGCAGAAGCTCTCAGATCAAGGGAAGCAGGCGACTGATAGGGATGCCAACATGCATCCACTGAATATTGAGTTATTTTAAAAAGTCATTAGCAGTTTGATATATACACACAGAGCTCAATTACTTCTGTGACCTCCTAATTCTTTGCTTTTAGTCCTTAAATCTTCAAAGATGTTTATTAATGTGTTTCAAAGAAGCGCAGTTCTCCAAAGGTTATTGATTTAGATGAGCGCGGCTCTGCCTACTATGTGGACAGTTTCTCTGCTCCTTAAGACGTTTGCTGACAGCATCACCGTGGCTCAGGCCCTGCCTGGACTTCTCTGTTTGCAAGAGTTAAAAAGGAATTATACACCAATGAAGATAGTAAACAAGAATCACCTTAAAAAACTCAGCCTGACAAAGTAAGCCCTTGCAATCTCTGCCATCATAAACCTTCACCTTCCTATTCCTGCCATTAGTTTCCCAAGACCATCCATCAGACCATCCAGCATCCTGGCGAGCTGCTCTTGGGTTATGGCAGCTGCTGATGTCCCCTCAGGAGCCACACGCTGGGGAGCCAAGCGTGGCACAGCTTCTGCTGCTTCTCCAGCCTCAGGGCTGCAGGAGGCACAGCCACAGCCAGGCTGGGAGCGCTGCCGGAGTCTCCCATGCGGGCAGAGCTCCAGGCAGGTGACCTGCAGGTATTTTTCCACTCTGTCAGCACACCCAAGCCTGTCGCCCTCCAGCTTGTAATAAACACCCTAACACCAACTCATGTACAACACGGCTCCTTTGCAGCATTTCCCAGGGAAAAAAGCGAGCTAGAAATCTCTTTTGGTGGTGGAATGACTCCCAATTCACGTGTCCCATAAGGAGAAGGGTTTGAATGAGTTTACAAGTGCTGTTTTCCAAGAGTTCACTACACTTCCCTGCTCTCAGTGCAGCATCCCATGCAAGGGCCCTTTGCTGCTGCAAAGTGGCATCTTCAGCTACTACACAAGTCCAGGACAGGAGCACAGCTGGGGAGGGATGTCTGGCCTGCTGCAGAGGGGAAGAAGGTGCCAGGTCTCCCCCCAAGCAGGCAATGCCAGGGTAGAGCCGTCCCCATGCTTCCCATAACTCCAGAGTATTGCCGAGGGAAGAGAGAGACTGTCCTTGCAAGCAGGTAGCAGAGAAAGGGTGGTATGTGCAGAGGCATTGCAGTAAGCAGAAAGGATGCCATCAAGACACTGTGTTAATTTGGTCTTAAAAAGAAAAAGGCAGCTATTTGCAGCAGCACGGAATCAAACATGAAAATCTGGCTTAGTCACTTTCCTCCTTCTTGCCAAGTACAGGAATTAAGAATTTGATTCAAGCCCCATTTATCTTAACACAGTCACTACTCCTTTAATTGTTTTCCTACCTTGTCAATTCCTTCCTTCCCAGGCCATCTTTCTGCCCTTTGCAATGTCATTCTGCTTTTCTCTAACCTGTCACTCGGCTTTCCCCTTCCCTTATCTCTCCCTAGTCTTTCACACTACCCTCTCCTGATCACTTTTCACCCAGTGCCTGCTCAGCCCCTACATGCACCAGTGTGATGGTAGAATAAATTTATCTGAATAAAGGAAATTATCCATGAGGCTTGTATTTTGCCAGGATCCCTCTGACATTTGCTTCCTCTGCTTCTTTTTAATTTACATAATGACATTCACAAAAGACACATTCCTCAAGCTTGCAAGCCTAAAACAGATGGTCTCCTTGTCCCTCTGTGCACTGAAGCTATAGGAATGTCCATAGGCTGCTGGTACTGAACATATTTCTCTCTCTGAAACACAAAATGAACAACTGCAAACAATGCAGTTGAATTTCTACCATTTTCACTTCAGTTTATTTTTAAACTGGTTGCAACTTCCCACATTCCACAAAACTTTACATCCCACATATGGTGTTTCACTACAGAATTTTAGGCACAACTTGCTCAGCTGCTGGTGGATTTTGCCTGCTGTGTGTCTGCCCAGACCACACTCCTCGACTGAGGCACAGGGTGACAGACCACACTTAACTGCAGAGAACAACTGCGGCACCAAAGGGAAGGGCTACTTTTAAACGGATGAAAGCAGCAAGGCTATCACATGTCGGTGATTCCTACTGTCTAATGATTATAGCTTCCTCAACAGGCACAGTAAGAAAAACTTCAAGCCTTTCATTTGCTCCCTCTTGGTTGACTCATTTTCTCCATGGTTTTCTTGCAATTTATTTTCTTACCTAAGAGACTCTCTTGCAGTTTTGTTTTATTGTCTGTGTGCTGGTTTTTGGCTTTTTAAAAACTAACATTGCTTGCTGCAATAAATGGGAGGGTGAAGTATGAAGAATTAGAAAGGGATTAAATCTCCAAGACAAGATTCCGGGAGAAGCATTTCAGGTGCTGAAGACTGAAAAATCTTACGTGGAATCTGAAATTCATTGGGCTTATCTCTGCAGGTACTAGCTGGCTTTTCATCTACGAATATAAAAATGTCTTATGGAAAGCATCCATCTCACTGTTTGTGTCTAGCCTAGATGGCTTTGCATTCAACTTGAAGCTGAGCTGCCACAGATGAAAAGTGAGATTTAAGAAAGGAGTAGAAAGCAAACATAAAAGTCGTCATACAGCCTTCGGCAGGAATGTAACCTGAGCCTTTGCTGACCTCACATTCTTGTGAAAATCGGAACAGAAAAGGATCTACACAAGAGCCTTGACCTCTCCTTTACATGGGAGACTGCACTGGGGCAGGCTGTGCTGAGGTGGCAGCAGGTGCGCCTTCATCCAGCTCCCTGTGGCAGCTGTAACTATCCCTGAGCGCAGGGAGCTTCCTGCCTGCAGGACTGCACCTCCCAAAGGTGTCTGAAGGAAAAGAACTTTTTCTTTTTTTTTTAATTAAAAAAAAAATAAATCAATGATCACCTTGTTGAAATAGCCTGTATTGTATTTGCAGATACCAGCAACACAACCCTTGGACAGGGGCAGTTGCTTAACTAGGGAAGTTGGCTTCTAATCCCAACTCTGCTTTGTGGTCAGTGGGAGAAAAATTATTTTCCCACCAGAGGAAGACTCATTCTCTCTTCACTGGCAAGGAACTCCCCCTGCCCTCTGTTCGGTATCAAGAGAAAGGCACAGAGCACTGGGACATTCCAAATCACCGAGCCTCACAGTACCACCCTGAAATACACAAGTGAAGCTTTCTTAAGAGGTTTATCATACAATCATCTTAGGGGTCCAAAGTGGTCCAAAACTGGGGTGCAGTTTCCAGAAGTTTCTCCTCTAATTTCTAAATAACTCTCTGCATAATACCAAAAGACCAGGGTTTAATTCACTTAAACAAGCTTCACTTGAATTACAGAAAACGATCCAACTCTCCGGAATTACTTAACATTTGGGAGTACATTTTTTAGGGCAAGAGGACATAATCTTTGAGTAAAAATGGTCAAATTGTAAACAAAAAAGTGCTCATACATCCACATGACCAAAAGCTCCAATCTCAATAGCTCCACTGTCAATATGCCCAAACTGCCCACCTTCAGCATCATTCTGTTTAATGTCCACAGTCATAACAGTGCCAGCACCCACCTTCACACCTTCTGGCACCATGGGCTAAAATAAAGGGTTATTACGACTGGAAACATCCAACAAATGTGTCTGTAAATCACAATGCACCCATTCTATGAAATGAACCAATGCAGCACCAAGAAAGAACAGTTTCCAAACAAAACAACTTTGCTATCTTACTTGCATGGCAAAATGCGAACAACATCGTTCTGCTTGTAACTCTCAATGCAGACAGCACAATGATCAAAGTCTGGGTCTGTTTCCTAAAATGAACAGAATGAAAATTCAAGTCAAGAGTTGATGCTATGACAAATGTCAAAGTAGTTGTGACTATTACATGAACTGCATTGTGCCAAGTGGCTGTTACTAAGATACAAAACCAATGACTGGGTTATTATATTCCAACATGACTTGAGAAAGAGCATTTTGTATATACAAAACTCATTTGGAGCTGGTAAAGGATTATCTGAAATACAAGCTAAGGCCTAAGATGATTCTAATGTTCAGTGAAATCATTGTAAAATATAGTGGCAGTTTTCCTAGATTTTCTTTTCTACTTCCAACTTGGAGCTAAAACTTCTATTTTATTCAGGTTTTTTGTGGGGTTTTTTTGGTTTTTGTTTCTTTGTTTGCTTTGGCAGGATAAAAATCCTGAGATTCACTTTTATAGCCGGAACTATTGCAGTTTACTTATTGCAGAGTAGTCCCACATTTGCATCTGCTGCTTACTTGCAGAATTATCATCATTCTTATCCAGACAGGAATATGAGAATCACTGACTGGCTCCTCTCCACTGTTTTCCAGAAGTTATGACTTTTTTGAAATTACATTTTTAAACACAAAAATTTGGAATTTCACCAGAAAAAGGGGTGACTCCATTTGAATGTAGACATGGCATCAGCAATACATATTTAAAATGTTTGGGCCTATGATACAAAACAGGCTGGTGCCTTCTCTTAGTTCATTATATTCTTGAATGCCAATAATCCACAAGCCAGACACCAAGTCAGGGAGGACAGCAAGGCCAAGGCACTGCTGGTCAGCACCAGCCAGGGCTGCACACAGCAAATCCCAGTGGCTGCTTTGAGAAAGGACGGGATTTTCCTACTCTGTTCACCTGCCTGTGCTGTTTGCACTGCAACCTACAGATCACTTGCCAGTTTTGAATTTATGTCAAGACACCAGCATCTTTAACATAGAAAAGTTCTCCTTATCTATATGCTTTTCTCTGCCCACAGAAAAGGGTTAGTGCAATGGGTTGTCTTGGGTTGTCTTGGAATAAAACTACATAGAGAGGGAAGAAGAACAGATTTTTTTCTGCTTTCTCTCTAGAAGCAAATTTTCCTATCACTTCCTAATCTTCCACTGCTGATAGTGTGGATAAGAAAGATAAAAAGGAATCACAATAAAAAGGCCCAAGGAAATAATCTTTTAAAAATCAAATCGTAACCAGAATTTCCTTGCCTTTTGAAAACTAAAGATCTTTTAAAAATCAAATCGTAACCAGAATTTCCTTGCCTTTTGAAAACTAAAGATCAAAAATCAAGCAAGATTAGGCGACTAATTTTCCTTTCAAAGACAAAGCAGTACTGCTCATAAAAATGGAAAAAAATTAAGACTTAACACATATTTTAGTTTGTATACTGACAAGAAATATTTGTGGAGCAACATTTACTATCTTTAATGAAATACCTGTTTATGCTTCCCCTCATCTTACTGCATATTTGTGTTTTATGTAAGAGATTATCTTCTACTATCTGTCTTTTAAATTTATTTTTACTTTATACAATTTACATATGGAGTGACTCTATGCTTACAGCATTCCACACAAACGATGCTAGCCCTGTGTACTCATGCCAGCACATCCTCCCAGCCAGCCAGCACACAAAACACCCTCAGTCACTGCTGCCAGATGGAGTGCAAGTAATATTTAAGCAAGAAAAAAATTATCTGAAATGCATAGACTTACAGCAAACTACTAAGTAATACAAAATACTGCGCCACAGGACAAAGCCTCTGACAAGGAAGGCAAGGTCATAAATGAGAAAGAAAAATCTGAGCTTGTTTCCTCAGCAAAAATTAAACATGATGTTCAAGTTTATCATGTTGAAATCTTATTATTATACCTTATCACCTTTCTTTACTGTCCTGGTTGTCAATTTACCAATGGCTTTCTTGGCAGCATCTCCAAGACGACGCTAATAAAGTGACAAAGAAGAGAACACAAATTAACCCTGGTAAACAAGCTTCATTAGTGTCCTTTATAATGCCTTTTTTGGACTCCAGAATACCATTGCAATACACACTGTGGCAGCAGGCCAACACGTAAGACAAAATGCATACACAGCAAAGCACAGAGATTTGTCAAGAAGGAAAAAAACTCCACAGTTGAACCCCCAAAGGCACTCCATAAACAGGCATAAACCTCATGGGCTGTACAGAAGTCCATAGATCAACATTTGTGTGCAAAATCAAATCCAGGTTGCAGGAGAAAAGCTGAAGGAACGTGCCCTCCTGATGATTTCTGTTATATTCTGCTCATATTGGGTTTTATTCAGCGTGCTGTAACATACTGCTTGCTCTTTTCAGCCTGAATTATTTTTACATTTCCCCCTGAGCAGGCTGGTTTTATTCCGAGATGCAAGAGATCCTCTCAGAGTAACCCAGTTTCTCTCTTGCTATTACCCGAAACCACCAGGATCTCATAAAAGAAAAAACAATGTGGGTCATGAAATCTAAATAAGCCACTACAGACTTAAATAAAGCTGAAATTAATACTGGTTTGGAGATAACCTCAATCTGAATGCTGAGGCCAAGCTATTTTTTTTGGTGTTTATGCTGCTTTATGACCACCACTGCTGGATGGCAGGAGCCAGTTCTGCAATTCAATGCTGATTCCTATGGAGATGCCCAGTTCCCAGCCAACAGGGAACTGCTGGCCAGCTGGTCCACGGGATCCCAGAGAGGGGAACAAAGACCCTGGTGCATCCCTTTGTGAACGTGAGACATCAGACTTGGTTTACATTGGCTGGAAAAGGGGAAGTTCATGTATTTCCTCCTTCCCCTCCATCCTGTACTAAGTGCTCTGCGTTTGAAAGGGCAGCTTCTGAGAATGCAAAGTGCAGCACCTCTGAAAGCCTCCCATGCAGCCTGCAGCAAACTTGGGGGGGTTTGTGCCCACCCTCTATGGAGCCCCAAACCAAACCCTTCATAAGGTGTGCCCCTCGCATCGCACATTTCCCTGCATACAGACTGAAATGAAAGTTGCTTTTGTTTGAGAAACACGACCTCAGAAGTCTACCACAAACAACTGTAACACTTATTCAAGCATTGCATAAGGGTGCTTTTTTTTCCCCTTGTGGTTTTCACAGAACAGCAGCTCTTATTTTAAATTTTTTGGAGCATGGATCTGAAAAAATCAGATAGTCCCAGCTACTGAATTATATCCACACAGGAAATGCAGCATGAGGAACAGAGCTGGGATGGAGAAATTAATTATATGCTTCCTAAAGTCAGAAATCTCAACCTAACTTCAACATGCGAAAAATTGGTCTATTTAAGCAAATCTAAATTACATGCCCTGGAACAAGCATATTGGCCTGAGTACTTAATGACACAGAACACACTGCCTCACTGCTGGAGCTGATAACCACTGCATAACCAAAAAGGTGATTACTAAGAGAGGAATGAGGTTGAAAAGGTATTTAACTTCAAAGCTCAACACTACCAACTAAATAATTATGGGCAGTATTTATATTTCGTTCTACTCCATGTGATTGTATATGCACTACAAGAAATCTTAAAGAGATTATTTTCCTATTGGAAGTGTAATATTCCAGCAGAACTCTTCCAACTTATTTAAGTTCTCTTAGGTAAATAAATTTGCTAAATAAT
Source organism: Grallaria varia (assembly GCA_013396735.1). Taxonomy (NCBI): domain Eukaryota; kingdom Metazoa; phylum Chordata; class Aves; order Passeriformes; family Formicariidae; genus Grallaria; species Grallaria varia. The sequence continues at coordinate 761,929 of VWZG01006016.1, read as the reverse complement.
AACTTTCATCCATTCCATTTCCCAATTTTAACAAATACTCTTTTATGCTACCACTGGAAATGCTCAGGATTTGCTGTTTTGCTGAGTTAGGACACAGGCACACAGCACTTGCTTGCCTTTAAAACCCAGAACTGTGTGGATGGCAAAGGCCACTACCACATGCAAACGAGTTTCACACCTTCCGTGGGAGCATGCAAGAGTAACAATGTGAAATACCAGTATCTACTCTGCTATCTACAAAACACATCGTGTTTTTGATGGTTTTGATTGAAAAAAAATAGAAATGCATGCCTTGACACAACTTAAAAACAAGATAATAGCCTAAACCAAGTTATTTCATCATGAACAGTACAGCCTTTGTGAAAGCTCTCAAAGCTCTTTAAAAATAAGCTGTAGCTGTCGCCACCTTCTTATTAAAGTTTAATAAGCTCAGCTTTTTAAACCACATAAAATTTTCATCAAGTTTCTCCTGACCTTTGTAAAAATCTAAAGAAAGAAAAAAAGGTCATAAGAGCCCTTTCCCCATGGAGCAAGTGTTTTGAAACGTGGACATTTGGAAGAAGCCTAGAGCCATGTAGGGGATAGAGAAGGCACAATTTAGTATTCCACAGACATTCATTAAGTTACAGTTATATTTAAACTTTCCCCATCCCAAGGGACCACACTTAAGTACCGGCTACAGTGTGGTCATTTAAGAATGACATCCTTAGGAAAATCTACAGGATGCCCAGGGGACCTGCAGCATCAGACACTATTTATGGTAACCGAAAAGGAAATCCTGTGTCACAACCGAGGCTTTGCAAGTTTGCATTTGTTTCACGTCTGACAGAACACCAGCCTCCCAGTGAGGTGCTGTGCATCAGCCACACTTTGGGGGAGAGGGGGAACAGTGACTGGAGGAGCAGCTTTCTAAGTTAGCCTTGACAGAGAGATACAGCAAAGGGAGCACAGTGGATTCCCCAAGGTTTACTGACCCTTCTCAATAAAAGCCAAGGCAGACTACTGGAGGCAGTGGGTCATTAATAAAACATTTACTTCTAAAGTTTAACTGTATTTGAGTCGACAACATGATTTAGTCAAGACCTCTGACTATGGCCATACATTTAAAAAGAATGTAAGAAAGGCAGATGGGAAAAAAATTTAGTTGAAATATATGACCAGGAGAATTAGGCACTCCACACCAAGCGTGATCTTAAATAAAGTTGAAAGTTAACAACAGATCACTAAGCAGCTCTACACTTTAGTTTTCTACCTTAACACTCATGACAGATTATAGTTTGGAAATACTTTTGTACAACTTTGGAATTACCTTACCTATTACTGAAGGCATCCTTAAGAACACAGATAGAATTCATAACATTAGCTCTGTGTTCCCCTGCATGACACAAGTTCATTCATAATTTAATTTTCCTCCCCATTCCCAACATACTCACAGTATGTACTACTCAGCCAACACAGAATCTATCTTACTCTTGGACTGACGCTCACCAAAACCCAAATATTTTGTTTCAGTTCTAGTCTTTCCTCTCATGTAGGAAGATCTTACGCTGGTGCTTCTCACCATGAAAACACTTTGCCTTGTCTGGCAAAATGCTCTGCCTTGGAACAAAGAAGTTCTGAACGCTAGTTTGATGGACATTCCTTAGAAACTATTTGTTCTCTATTGACTACCATACACAGAAATATCACCTCCAACCTTAGGGAAAAAAGGAGACCACTTACCTGATTTCTGTCACGTGCACTTGTGTACCTGATCTTCTGGATGAAGTAAAATATTAACCACGCTGAAGAAATTATCATCAAAACAATGAATGATATTGACACAAAGACTAGAGACCCCCGACTGAAGTTTTTTGGAGGAACACGGGACCCCACTGCTATTCCCATGAGGACAGAGATATTCTTTTCCAAGTAATTCAGGATCTCCTTAACCTTGGATTCTGTAATCATCACAGCAACAATGTCTCCAGTTCCTATAAAAAAAAGGGGAAAATATTTAACTTACATTTAAAACTACCAGGGTGTGCTATTCACAAGATTTTCTAAATGCAATGCCATTTGACAGCTCAGGAGATTTTAATTTAAGCCACCTGTGGCACACAGAACATGTTACTGGGCACTCAACTCATGGCTTGTCCTTCAAACCCAGATTTTCCAATTAGGGCATTAACATGCACAAGGTCTGCAGCTCCACAAACAGTGACAGACCTCTGCTGGTCACACAGCACCTCCCCACATTGGAATGACTGTGTGCGGTCTGAACCAGCTTTCAAAAGCATGTTTGTTCCAGATTTGAAGCTGAGGATACCTCAACAGGCAACTCTCAGACAAACATTTAGAAGGTGAGTGAGAAGGTGAGATTATTGCTGGAGTGGTCTCAGCACACAGCGCGCTGCGGATGTCGCTGTGGAGAGTTATGCAAGTTCCTCTGTGTGCTTATGTGGCTGCAGAGTAAAAGAGAAATGAAAAAACTTGGCAAAAAGTTGAGTGCTGATTTTATCTCCCGTACAAAGACACGCTTGATAAGATTGCAAAGAGGCTGTCAGCTTCATCAGCTCCATTTTGAATGTGTAGCCCCTCTGTTTTCATAGTGTCTTGCCTCTAGACTACTTCCTGTCCCAAAGGGAAAATTATTGGTACAAGGATAACAAGAGAACCACAGAACTTGCTGATAAAGAACAAAATCACCCGTAGAGAAGAGTGCCTATGTTTTAAAGCAATTTAAAAAAAAAAAAGAGGATCTTGAACTTGGTAATTCTGATCCAGGTTCAAAGAAAGATAAGTTTTAGAAAAACCAAAGCCAGAAAGAAAAAAACCCTTATGAGTGTCACTCATCCAGATTTATTTGCTTCCTATACTAAAAACCCTTTCAAGACCTATTTTCAAAATGCTTGCAAAGTCTGCTCATCTGCTTGCTCCATCTGCTCGCTCCAATTCACATTCCCTCAGAGAGGAATGTGTAAGGCAAGCGACTTCAGAACCAAGAGTCTGGATTTAGAGTGGATTTACTGTCACGGCAGGTTCTCTGCACCTATGAGCTGCTATTTTAACACAAGGCATTTGTTCAAAGTCTTTTAATCAAAAACTAATTTTTAAGAGGCTACTGTATCTACAAAATGATGTACAAGAAGCCAGAAGAACAGCATTTCTGAAACCCAGGGCACAATAACTCAGCTACATAATTTTCCAAAGTGGGAACTTTAATAGAGTGGTGCAACAGTGTTAAATGTCATCTCATTACTCTTCCCATTCACCATGCCAGGCTATAACTTTTACAGTCACTATTATCAGTTTTCAGAGTAAGTTCACCAATGTTGGTGTTGCGGATTCTGCTGACAGTACTACTCAAAAGAATCAAAGATGATAACCTCAGAAATGAAGATGCACGATAACTGAAGACATTCCACAGTCCTCAAATTGCTTTCCTCCAGAAATTTCAGATTTTCTTTATTTAGAATTGAAATGGCAAAGATATTCAGGCCTTGTTCTATGAACATGAGTGTAAGTAGAAAAAGTAAGTTCAGTGTTTCCTTCTGAATATTTTTAAACAGGTGTCACAGTAACTCAAAAGCTTTGAACAGCAACCAAAACCAAACACAATTTCCGGATACAACTTATTTAATCTCTAGTATAGTACAGGTTCACACAAGATCAACCTTAGTCAAGCGCTCCACAGACACTTCAGTACCAAGTCTGGTTCCATGCAAAGTAACAAAGATATTTAACAGGCAGCAAAGCTCAGAGGAAAAATCCACCACTTGCTTTATTTTCATGGAAATCTATTCAGATTCCCATTTGTCCAGCTGGGAACAGTCCCTGCTGAGACTTGCAGCACAATTTTACAGGAAAAGAGACACCTTTCCTCCAAGATCCTGCGTGTACACACAGCATGTCATGCTCCGGCAACTCCAAATCCCTGCAGCTCTGACAGTGCAGGATCAACCCAGAGCAGATCATTTATACTGCTTGATATTCTCCCCAGACTTCACTTCTGTTCCTCGTATCTGGTTCAGACAGTGAGGAAAAGCAGGGAAGGGTGGGGGGACTGTATTTCCAGAGCACGTGTTCTGCTACGCTTCCCCAGCAGGAATTTATTTCCACCAAGGAATTATGTTAGTACCAAAATATCAGGCAGAAGCACTCAATGTAATAATATTCTAACATGATTTATAGTTATCTGCAAAGCAAAGATGTCGAAGATCTTCTGATACTAGTCTAGTTCCATCTGAATCCAAAGCTGAAGCTTTACCTATTCCCTGCTGCCCAGGGAATGTGACAGAGCTGACAATCTGTCACGCGTTTTATATAAAGCCCAGCACAATGGGAACCTCTGGCATCACTGCAAAGTGATTTGCATTCCAAATGACTCAATTGGGAACAGCCAAAGTGCTACTGCTGCTTCTGACCTCGCAAAAGCCAAGGAGAACTGCAGAAAAGAAAAATAAATTGTGCCTGTTTAACATACTGAAGCTCAGTGGAAACTGGGACTTGGTTCATCCATATTTTTGTCAGGGGCATCACCCTAAATAATTTTAGCAAGAGCTCCCTGTTTGAGAACAATTGGGAGCAGGAGGAGACAGTGACTCATTTATTTTAAGCACCTTGAAACCTTGTATTTCTGAGACTTGAGCAGAAAAGAATCCTCAGGTACAGACAGAAAGACAAACAGCATTTGTGAAACTTAGAATATGGTCTTACTACATAATCTCACAAAAAGCAATATTGTCCTCAGCCAAGAACACAGTGTCCAGAGAAAAGAGGCTGGAATGTTAACTAAAGCCAATGAACTACACACTGAGCCATAGATGACAAGTTAGGACAGACGGTAGGCATAAGATAAATATTGATGCCTGTAAATATAAATCATTTAATTGCTATCATCCAAGTCCAGGCAGCTCTTTCCAGCTTGCAATTTTACCATGTGCATGTTTAATTAGGATAGTTATACAACTCTGTGTATGAAAAGGGATGAAGTTGTGATTAATCATTAAATCTCTGTAATGCTATATTGTGAGAGAATAGAGAACTTAAAAGCTGAGAAGACACAAAAAACCAGAATATGGGGAAAACCAGCAACATCCAGAGCTTTCCTGTAGAGTTCTTAAGGAAACTGCTTTACTCTCTCACTAATCTGTCCATATGTCCTAGCAATTCTAAAAGAGTGGTTTAGAAAGACAATGGAAAGTCTCATCACAGGCAACTATATGTGGTAGTTTTGTTGTTTTCTTTTCAGTGATTCTTGACTACCAAATGTTTGTCTAAAACTGAAACAATGGACAACTACATCCAGGATGCCAAGTTGAAGACAGGCATGGCACAAAGAGCAGACTCCAGACAGCTCCCATCCAACTACAGCCCCTGCGAGGTTGTAGGGAATGGGAGCCAGGAGAACAGAGCTGACAAACAGGCGGTGTGTTCATTTTCCCTGGAGCTTGTGAACAATGCAAGCAGCTGTTTGGTCGGTCGATGCTCCGGGAGAAGGACAGGTGAGACAATTCCTCCTGGGCACTGAACTGCTGCCACTGCTGCCAAGCTTCAACCACCTTCCTGCAGATGGGGAGGGCAAAACCTTAGATCCCACCTTGAGCATGCAAAGTGCTGGACCACCTGTAAGAGGCACTGAGCTATTTTGATTTTTTTGTAACAGGGTTTGCGGCGGACTGAGAATTAAGCCACATCCTCATAACAAAGGTCAGCAGTTTGCTAATGGCTGATATTTTCAGCTAAAGTCCTTGTAATTTCCTAAGTCTCTGACAGTGGCTGCTGATGCTGCAGACACAGCATGAAGCAGATAAACTGCACTCATCTCATGCTTGCGAAAGAATATTGTTAAATAGAAAAGAACATTTAATTGTAACTGAATCCTTTCATCCCCTCATTCTGAAAAAACTAAAGCACATTTATCTGAATAATTGTGCCAGTGGAAACTTCAGAGTACTTCTTTTAAAAATGCAAACAAATTCTGCATTTCCCGGTAAAGGTGAAGAATTGTACAGACAGTCACTTGCAGGCTGGAACCAGGCCATGATTCAGAAATTGAAATGCTACTACCTATGAGACTACAACAGCTGGAACATCATCATGACAATGTAATTGGAAATAAAACTGCCCATCTTCACAAACCAGACTTCCCTATTCTTCTATCAAAATCCTATAACTTTGTGCTCAGCATTTCTGAACACATTATAAGAAATAAAAAGATGGCAACAGTCCCCAGGAAAGGGATCAGTCCCATTACTGTGAGCAACAGATTTCTTGGAATAGCACTAACAGTGAAACCACTTCAACAGAATTTGGGAGCCCACAAACGACAACCAAAAACCCAGGAAAGCATAAATGAAATGCTATGGTTATATATGAAATGTTGAGAGTTCTGTGAAAACACCAGAAGACATCTGAGCTGCAAGAGAGCAGAAGTGGAAGCAAGGATTGCCCCTACAAGGGAAGCAAGGGAAGGTACAGAGGATATAATCCATGGAATCTGTGAAGGAAAGGGAAAAGGCACACTTTATGTGCTGCTAGAAAAAGTGGCTTTGGGAAACACAGTTTTAAATAAAAATTCCACAGCACTTAACAACAGTGAGGAAAAGTGTAAATTTATCAGATACCTTAACATTTTAGTCTGATGCAAAATAAATAAAGTCCCTGTGAAGAATAATTCTTACATTCTAAAACTGGCTTATGGAAAAGCAGACACCAAGAGGAAGAGCCTTGGCATATCTTCAGACTGATTAAAACAGGTCTAGCTGCACACATTTTTATTTTGATCTAATCAGAAAGTAAACAGGAGCACATTCAAGCTGTCAACACACGAGCAATGTCAAGAGTAAAATAGGTTGTTTGAGATATCCCCAACCAAATACTTTCGAAAACAGAACAAAATCATAGTATTTGACAGTTATTTAGTTCTAAACAAGGCAAGGATTTAATGCCAAGAATATACATTAATTTTAAAATGTGACTGGGTAAAATTTTAAAACATTTCTCTTCCTGTCGCCTTCACAATATTGGAAATGTTGAATTCTTGCCAGTATGTAAACATTTACTTTAGGATACCTATTTTACGTGGTGTCAGACACCAGAACAGATTTTATGAGAAAAATCCTAAAGGACAGCAGTATACAAAACTGTTACCCAAAAGTCATGCTTTCATAGGATGCATTCAATTAAATACAACCAGTGGAACAACTCAGTATCCCAAAACACTGAGCAGTTATTTGCAGAAATCACTCTTTTGATTACACAAACACATATTACAAAAGTCTCTTTGCTACATAAACTCATGCAAAACAAACCCCCACCCTCCAAAAAAAAAAAAAAAAAAGCTC
>VWZG01006016.1:736724-748210 GCA_013396735.1 Grallaria varia | reverse complement strand
CAAACCACCCACTAATCTTAAATGTAAAAGGACTGAAAAAATTCTAAAAAAAAAAAAAAAAAAAATTGAGCCAGAAGTACAGCCACCAAATATAGAAATACACCTTTTCTGATTAAGCTAAATAATTCCAAATTGAGAAAACCTTCTGGAAAATGAAAAATGTAGTTATTAGAACTAGAAATACGGTTTTTAACCAAGGAAAATGTTTACACTTAAGGTTCCCACCGGCAAAAGCAAGTCACTACCAACAGCAAAATCTTACACATAGGTAGCCATAAAAAAGTAGAACTCTACAGAACACCAGATTTCTAGCATTATTCTAGACAACTTACAAAGCCAACTGCCCTCCAAACCAGTGTTGTGTTGATTCCTGTATGGCACTTAGACACGTCGTAGAAAGAGAACCCTCTGTAAAAACTGTCATGCAAGCTCAGATCTCAACATACAACTGTCAACATGTGAAGGTCCCCACAGCCAGCTGAAGTCATGCTGCCATAGAATTATTGAGGCACAGATGCTCCACTGAATTCTAGACCTTTCATTATATATGTATATATGTTAGCTTCTCTTCAGAAAGGTTTCAAAGATTGCTTCCCAGATCCAACAACTATTTCCTCACTCCAACACACCCACATTTCCACTGCAGAGGGCAGTGATTTACCCAATTACTTCAGATAAAATGTATGCTAAAGGAAAACAGCTTTTCAGAATAATTGGCTTGTTTCACTCTATTGCATACATGCAAACACCATTAGAGAACAGGCTATTTCAAACAGCATCTGCCTGTTGCCAAGGGCTCTTTAGCAATAGTTTATATGGCAAAAGAATTACAGTGAAAGACTATATTTTCTTTACCTTGATGAGTCATTGTGACGGGTTCGTCACTGGAAACGTTGTTGTAAATGACCACAGCTGTGGCATTATGTGACGCTGCTCTCAGGATTTTCTCTTTGAACGTGCAGTTTCCTCGCTGTAGTAAAGCAATCCACTGCTTGGTGTTTGGGGGAACCTGGAACCGCGTTCGAGGGTCACAGCCCAGACGATCTGCAACTGCAATGGGAAACACATTTACGTGGATGGCAAATTGTTCAAACGGGCCAAAAAAAAAAAAAAAGAAAAAAAAATAACTCCAAGTTTTGCTGAATTACCTAACTGTTATGCACTAGGAAGCCACTACCCTCTTGTTAATAAAGCCTAAAGATAACTGCACTCTTGTGAAAAAAAGACTTTAAAAAGAGAAGTCTCACGCATTGAAAGCTGTGACTACATGCCCAAGAATTAGGCTCACTAACACAAGCTATTTTTAACTCCAGTGCAGCTAGAACAATGAATTCACATTCAAATCAATACCTGCCTAGAGGCTGAAAAACATTAGAATATGGTTCATCTGCTACAGGCATTTACAAAACAGCTGTTTCTCAGTCATTCTGGGGAGTAAAACTTCTTTTTCTTTCTAATGCAGCCACAAATATCACTGCAGCAGTAAGTACAACTAAACAAAGCAGACTGTGAAATCAAGATTTCAGAGTTATCTGCCATGTGCAGGCTACTGTAAAAAAGGACAATACTAAAAGCTGATCTTGTAAAACCCCAGCAGCCAACATCAGCTTTTTACATATGCACATTTTGTCTACAAGGAAACATATTCAAATTCATGGAGAAACAAATGGTTTTGCAAACACAATGCACTCGTCAGCTGAACAGGTATAGATGGCATAAAGGAAGAGGAACAGAAATGGCAAATGCCAGATGTCCGAATTCAACAGCATGCAAAGCTCTTTTGTCCTTTCTGGTGCTGTAACATATCCTGGAACAGCCCAAAGCCACACAGAGCTGTGTACAAAAGGCCCAAAACCCAAGGCAGAAGAGAACTTCATGCTACAGCAGCTGAAACCGATGAAAGACAGATCTGTTTGCACAACTGCAAACACAGTTTAGTCTGACACACTGGTCATATCATTACAGGATTTTACAAATCGAGAGCCAACAGCAATCTATTACGCAAATATATTTATACTTTCAAATGCCAGGAGCATAAGGATCTTTGGCTACTAAAAATAGTTGGGATAAACAGTTATTTTTTCAAGACATAAACAAACAACTTATTTGCATAATAGCTCAGAAAATATTATAGCTTGTAAGAGCAATTCAAATGAAGTGTCCCATTATTTTTTTCCTTTTCAAGACAGGAGTTCAGCACAGACTATGAGACTTCAGCAAAAGATCCACCACAAAAAAATATCCAGTTTAACATATTAGCTGGAAACAATAGGTCTTTTTAAGCACCCTCATCTTAACATAGCTGAGGTTAAAATCTGTAACAAAGGAGATTCAAAGATGTTTTCCGAAACAAGAAAGACAATCTTCTGCTTGCCTAAAGAAAACTAGTGCAGATGAATCTATACCGTGGCAGACATACAGGAAGTCATTACATCTCTTAATTTGGACAAGAAGTGCCTCTCCCTGTTCCCCTGGAAGGAGGGTGGGGAGGCAGATACCAGCACATCCTTTTCACAATTGTTTTTCAAGGCTCTATCAGACATTTCAGACGTGGAGGGCTGTTTGCTACACTTTTGTTTCATACAGGCATCAGGGAAAATCTGAAATCCAGATGCCCAAAGCCAAATGTTATAAAGTACTTTCCTCCATTACCCTGACATTGAATCCATTTGGAAATTGCCAGCTAGCACTGATGCACACCCATTGTTTTGGAGCTCTGGTGATGGCCATCACAAACAGCAAGAATCATAAAAGAGCACGTTCATGCCCACTGCACTTTCGCAGCTTCTCTTTCCAATCTTACATTTGAGAACAGCACATATTTTTTAAAAGGAATTACAGTCCTTTCTGAAAATGTTACAGAACCACAATATGGCACATGTGCCACCAACCCTGATGCCCTCTGTTAAAGACAAAAGCAGTTAAATTCACACTTCCCTCTTTTTCTGAGCATTTCCCCTTAAAAACATGGCAAGTAGAAAGCACCAGGAGGACTGTATTAGAAAGTTTCTCAAGCTTAAAAACTAAAAATCCCATCCTTCTCAGGTGCGATACATCCTTCTGAAAATACCATTTCATAAATGGCCACAATTCCATAAAATCCCCTCAAAGTGCCAAAAAGAACTCTGAAAGTAGACAATCTGACCAATATAAAATTACTTTAAAAATATGGGATTATAAGAAACAGCAATCCTATGGATTATGTAGGGTTTGTTTCTGTGCAATCATGCGCAAAACTGAGACATGAAGTGAAGGCAAAAATGGCCACAAATATAAGGTAAAGGGCTATTACAGTGAAAAATTATAAAAGCCACAAAGGGCACCTTCTGCAGAGATGCAGCTTTATCCAAAGCCTGATATACAGCTCAGTTTTATGAAAATTCATGTAGGCACCTCGAAATCTGTACAGCTTGAAAAGTTTTAGTTTAAAAAGCAACAGAGAAATCAGTAAGAGATAACAAAAACTGCATCTGTGGGAAAAGTAGTACAAAATTTTCTACCACAGTAGAGATCAAAGTCTCTCAGCTGTGGACAGAACTATGAAATGTTACTGGATAAAGCAACAGAATTAGGAAACAAGATATTAAGAGATTAAAGCTTTCCAGATATAGACCAAACACACACCACTCAAATGCTTAACAGCATGTTATTCCTGACGAGGTGTATTCAGCATATCCTGATGAAAATTTAACAGCTGACAATATTATTTCAGCACTATTCAAGAAGTACAAAAACATTGAGCAAAATCTGGTTGGTTGAAATAAACCTGAACTGAGTATCTGCAAGTCACTTGAGATATAATAAAAAGCCACAACTTTTCTTTACATTAGCATCCTATTACACCACACGAACGCTGAGTAATCTTTTAACTTTTAACTAAATAAAATTCAGAAACAATAGTGAAAGATACAAATTTTTCTGCTTGTCTTTTGACCTAATACACTCTTTTCAGAGTGTAAAGCCTTACAATCAGAATCACCCTTCCTAAATACTGAGCTGTACATATCTGCTGTACAGCTCAGGTACCAGGTACATCAGCAGGCATTGCAATAGACACAGATAAACAGAACCATCACTGACACCTCTACATTATCCTGCCACCTATGCTTTAGTGCCTAAAGTCCAAATAGAATCTCAAACACATGGGCTTGCAAGTACTGGCTGGACTACCATAGAATCACTTAGGTTTAGAACCATTTTAGAACCATTTAGGTTGGAAAAGATGTCCAAGAGTCATCAAGTCCACTGTTGTGTTTACCACTAACCCATGTCCCCAAGTGCCACATCTACAAGTCTTTTAAATCCCTCCAGGGCTGGTGACTCCTCCACTGCCCTGGGCAGTCTAGTTCAATGCTTGACAATCATTTTGGTGAAGAAATTTTTCTTATATTGAATCTAGATCTCCCCTGGCACAACTTGAGACTGTTTCCTCTCATTGTGTCACTTCGTACCCAGAAGAAGAGACTAAACCCCACCTGGCTACAACCTCCTTCCACGGAGTTGTAGAGAGTGAGAAGGTCCCCCTGAGCCTCCTTTTCTCCAAGATGAGCCCCCCAGCTCCTTCTCCTCAGACCTGTGCTCCAGACCCTTCCCCAGCTCCACTGCCTTGCTCTGGACACATTCCAGCACCTCAACATCTTTCTTGTAGTGACGGACCCAAAACTGATGATACTTGCCAGAATAAAAAGTAATTACACATTAAATTATTCTAAAACAAATCACTTGCACAGAAAAAGATATGATCAGATATCACTTGTGCGTACAGAAAGCCATCTGAGCATGTATCCCTAGGTGTGTTAGTCTCCCAGCTTATTTGAAATATAAGCTATTTACCCTGCCTTTGCTTTCTTCACGTCTATCTATCTACCATGTGTTGGCAAAACCTCCATTTTCTGTTAGAAGTGGCAGCCTGCTGGGTTAAACAGCTATGTACTATGTTGCTGTGAATATCTCCCTCCCTACTGTAAGCCCCAGCACCACAGAAGAGCACCTTTACCGAAGGATCAGCTGTGATTTACATATCTACCATTAGGCTCATGTTTGTTTTCAGCTTTAGGAGAGCTTCCCTTCCCTTCTGCAGAGCACACAGGACTGCTCAACTTGTATAACTTTCTCCTGGATCATTTTTTTATAATTCAAGAACCCTTCCTGCTGAAGGACTAAGGTTTGTTGACAGCATTTTAGAGATTCATGTGGAAAAAAACAGATAATAATGCAACGGATCCAATCAAGCTCCCTCAGCTGCTGAAGTAGTAGTGGCAAGATCACATTAGCACTGCAACAGTACTTTCCTCCTTCTCTCTTCCAATTGCCTAACCAAGTTTTAGCCTTCTCCCTATACAGGGGAGAGCTATTTTGTGGGAGTAAAAATGAAATTAATAGGTCAGCTGCCAGAGGCTTTGCCAGAAGTGCACACCTGCCTGAGTGCAGTTCAGTCTCCTAGTTCTGAACCACAGCTGGGTTTGCTCTTTCTCATACGCTCTGTGTTTATGCTGCTCTTGCATTGCTTCAAACACAGCTGTGACATCCCACTTCAGCCAAGGTTGTTGCACTGGCTGTTATCAGACTTTGTCCCCTTTTGACAGAAAGATCCCACTCCCTGGGCATTAACCATTTTATTCCATGGAGATTTCTTTGCATGTGCTCCAACATTTGCCTCTTTCTTTTTTTTTTTTTTTTTTTTTAAAGGTCAGATGTCTTGCTATTGATTGGATCTTAGCTAATACTGTACTCTGAGCCCAGCACCAGTTGCCAGAGCTGGTCTGTCTCAGCTACACATACAGAAATCATTTTAGTGTCTGACCTTCAATCACTGTAATACAATAGCTGGAGAGACACCACTGGTATTCTGAGGGGCTGCAGATCAAGAGGCTTGTTGGGAGCGAAACCAGCACACAGGAAGGTGCAGTGCAGGCTTTGCACCCCAAAGCCTTCCCTCCCTCCAGCACCACTGCCCGGGCAGGTGCTGCCATGGCACATCTGGCTGGGAAAATAAGACACCTCAGTGCAACACATTAATTATAATCCTGTGATAAAATTTCCAGAAAACAAATTCAGCTGGGAAATCTACACAAGCAACACAGCAGTGCTGATCAATTCTTATTTCAAGGAAGGGTGCTAGTTATTTGCTATCCCATTAGGGCTTAATACATGCAATACACATATTTTCTTTCAATGTATTACCAGTTGTATTACTATGAATATAGCCCCTATTCAAGCCAGTCATAACTTCCACTTTTTAAAGCTGTGTCAATGAGCTATGTACAATGACATTTCCTTTTCAATAGCTCTTTCAGGTAATTACTTTGACTAAAGCTGGCTTTAGCTCTAAAAGAAACTTTTTAATAAGAGGTAATCTTGTTTCAGGTAAGAAGTTAAACAAAAGAAAATCACTGAAGCTTAGAAGAGTCCTGTAATAGTTCAGATTCAATCTTGTTAGCTCAGTATTACAATTATCGCTATAAGCTCCAATATATAACCTCCACTTTTTCTATCAATTAATGACTAGCTGGATACTGAGACCAACGGTAAAGGATGGATGCACGGCACAAGATTTTTCCTCCTCTACTCTACTGATATATTTGCATGTTGCATTTTCCTAAACCTTACTGGTTAGGATTCTGGGCCAGAAATTATCTGGATGATACCTAAAGCTCTGCAGTTACCAGGAAACTGGCATTTTAAACCTTCTGCAGCTAAAACTCGTTCACACAACATGTTTAGGAAGTGTCAGATGCTACAGAATGCTGCAGCTACAGCACCATGCACAAGATATACCTCCATTCCTAACATCGAGCCAACATTGTTTCTTCCCCATTTGACCTTTTTCTAGCACGTTTTTCCTCAACTTCTCAGACTCCTTGCCCAGCCCCAACCTTAGCACCCCTTCAGGAGATCTCCCCTTCCTGTGAGTTCTTTCTCCAAAGCAGCTTTCGTACAACCATCACATCCCCACAAGGCCTTTAAACTCCATTGCTTTCCACCCCTGCTCACCCCCTCATTCCTGACCTGTTGGCTCAGCAAATCTTAACATTTTCAAGTCTGGCTTTGAGTCTGCTGCTGTTTCACATCCCATTAGCCCCGTCTCCAGTTCCAACCACACTGCCTGCTTCCCTGCTAGGCAAGGTGCACAAAACCTCACCTTCCAGCGAGGCGTGACCACCCGTGAGGGGACTCAGAGCACACCACACTGACATTTCCTGTCCTCTAACTGGAATCCCAGCACAAAACAACAGGCAATAACCCAGACTCCACAGTCACAGAGTCCTGTTTCCCATCGTTGAGGGAATTAAGTCACAAAGCACTGCAGCATTTACTAAGAACCACTGGAGTTTTCACTGGCTTCTAACCTGGTTTGCCATGGCAAGAGGAATACGCCTGACACCTAAAGGTCTGCACCACAACTGGTGGCAGGCACCCAGTACCAAAGAAGCTTAAAAGCAGAGGTCACTGAGTGACACAGGGCTGAACACTTACACAGGGCATGTACAGGCACTGCCACGAGTACCCAGGCAGCTGCTGTCAGAGTATTGGGCTAAAACGACCTGGAATTGTTCAAGGCCAGGTTGGCCTTGAACAACCTCGTCTAGAGGAAGGTGTCACTGCCCATGACAGACTGGTGGAACGAGATTATCTTGAAGATTTTGTCCATACCAAACCATTCTGTGGCTCTATGAAATCTCTGGTTGCACAAGGTAACAAATAACTGAGTAAGGAATTGAGTGAGAAGTGCTCAGGAACCTCACAGAAGAAATACCATAAACCTGAACTAAAATATCAGAAAAGCTGCATCAGGCTGTGAAGACACATTTCACTATTAATCTTCTATGCAGAATGAGAGAAGCATTTTTTCTACGATTTGCAAGCATTCATATCTGAAAGCTTTTTAAAACACCCTTCTAATAGGAAATTAAATAATGAAAAAAAAGACAAAGAGGTAAGAAAAGGCACTAGAAGGGGAAGAACGAAAGGGAGAGTAATAAAGTAACTACACTGCTATTGTGCATTTAATGTGCTTGGAAAAATGTGCCCACACAGGTGCTGTGTGTTCACCCAGCAGCCAACTGTGACCAACAGCTCGCTGGAGCTGCACTTTCACAAGCCACATTCACAAGCGGTCATGTCAATTACTGTCACACCACTTCCAGGGGAGCATTGCTTTTGAAAGCCCCTATCAATTTCATACAAGGGTCTATAAAAAGAACAGGGAAAGAGTTTTAATACATGTATTAACATGACAAGGTTGAATTTCAGTAAAGAAATTCTGCTAAAGAAATGATTGACTGTATCATTCTGCACAGAGATATAAAGGATGGGTGACCACACAGGACTGGCATTTTCTTTGAAAAGTAGTATGTAAAATATTGGGAATATTCAAGAATACATGCTAAAAAACGCTGCAGACTAGAACACTTAAAATCACAGGCTGTGCTATTACAAACGGTGTATGGTCAGCAGCAGATCATTGGCCCTAAATCTTGAATTAGTAAACTGATTTCTTTCCCTGCAGGCAGTGAATAAAAGACGCAAAAAGGTGCCCCATCCCTGGAAGTGTTCAAGGCCAGGTTGGATGGAGCTCTGGTCTAGTGGAAGGTGTCTCTACTCATAGCAGCGGGTTGGAATGAGGTGATCTTGAAGGTCCCTTCCAAACCATTCTGTGATTCTTAACACTGCATGCGAAAATGTGACATTAAGGAGATTTCAGTTCTACAACAGCCTATGCCATCAAGGTGCGAACAGATCACCAACATTCATGGAAATTTCAAAGGACAGCCCGTAAATGGGTGAGTGCTTGACATCAAAGCAGTTTCAAAGTCAAGGTATCTTCAGACATACTTGTTAACAATTGTAGAGTCCTTTTCTTCTGAGGATAAGTGAGAACTGGGGTAGAGCATTTACTGCTCTAACAGCAGTGGCTGGCAGCCACTCATGTTTAGAGCCATTAGGAAAAATATTTTGCAAACCAGTTCTACAGCAACATAAACAGGCTGATAAAAAGACATTAGAGCAATTACTTCCAGCAAGACTGCATCATCTTTTATCGAATTTACAGAGAGAAAAGCAGAAGATGTTCAAGAACAGCTTAACTAAAAGCATAAAATAGTCCAATCTTTCTTACGACATGAAACATTTTTAAAACACAAGAAGCAACTCAGCAAAATTCATATAACATGTACACTATATAACAACCTACACAGAAAAATTCAGACTATCTCAAAATGAGGAAGACAACTGCTGCTGTGCTTGCTTGTGCTGTGAAACAGGTCAACACTGAATCTCCCCAACAACTGATGACAAAGTTTTAACGACTGACTGCACCATGTCAAAACTGCAGCAATTCAGGTCTGCAGTTTCACACTTCCTGCTGCACTTTCTCACTAAAGTTATTCATTGTAATATACTCAGCAGTAGGTATAAAAATACTGTTTACGGACTGCTCAGAATTTTATTTAGCTCTTCTCCCATCATTAGCTGCCTGTGAAAATGCTGTCACAGCCTACTCCAATCTTTTAATTACAGCTTAGTGAAGATCATATCAGAAGAAAGCAGGGAAAGTCACAGAAGCAGGCTAAAAAGAAATTAGTATCAAAAGTTTTCCTTGACAAATTATGCAGTGGCTAAAAAAAACAACGTGCTTTGATACCTTGCATGTATTAAAAGGCAGCCGTTTTAAAACCTGTAAAAATACTACCTGCATTAACAGTGTTTACATGCCAAAAGGTTTCAGAAGAGGTTCCTGATTTCATGGGAGGTGCAAAGGAGTGAATATCGGGAAGCAGAAGAAAGACCAAGCATGTCTGATGATAGCTGACTCAGAGAGCACGGTGAAGGTAAGTACAAATGAAAACCATTCTACAGTAGACTTCCTCAATGATTTCTGTGTCCTCACTCTGACACACAAAAAACTGCCCCATTAATACAGTCTCGTTACACTTCGTAAAGATAATGAAAGCAAGCCTCAGTGAGACTGGCAAGCACCTGCTGATGCACAGCCTGATCCATCCGGACCAGAAGGTTACAGAGGCTGCCCACGGGGATGCATTTGTTCTGAAGAAGCACCAAAGTATACCTGATTTTAAGATTTGGCGGATTCTCTACACCTTCCAATAACAGAGTAATTTTGAGTTATCAACTCTTCTAAAACACTCTTAACATACACCACTTAGACTCTAGTTTTAACTGACTACAATATTTCGCTTAATACATTATTCAGATGTTTACTGTCCAGGAGACAGGCTGGGACCACTGTGATTCATGAAGTGGTCTATTTCTTAAACATGGCAGTTTAGATAAGGTCAAGAAGGGTTTTAAAAATAAGATTCTATTAAAACTGCACCATTAGCCCTGAAGAAACCGGTTTAATTTGCAGGCAGAAATCACAATACTCTCACTTGTTCAAATTAGCGTTCTCTATAAACCCCAACATTTGTCCAAAAAACCCCACAAACCAAATGATGGACAACAGCTCCACTAATGAAAAGAAAACTTATTTGGAAGCTCTACCCAGTGTTCAGTACGGCAAACAAGCACATTTTGGGCTGGCTAAGAGCGTAACAACTTGATGGCTTCAGCCCTTCCTAGGGCTGATGGGCAGCTCAACCAGCGTTTTTAGGAACCGCACACTGAACAATCGTGACTTCACGCGGCTGCCAAAGCCATCCAGATGCGCGCCTGGCAGTGCCACGGCCATGCAGCTGTTCTGGGACGCACGGCAACGCTGTCACCACCAGCTATCGCTACCGGCTCCCGGGAATTACTTTAGGAACAACACCTTCACCCGCTCAATAAGCCCAGCCCACAGGGATCCGCGCCGGAGAGCACACTACGCCTTGCCGAGCCGCCATCCAAGCCAGCACTCTCCGATCATGGACTTTTATATTCCCTTGGGCAGGCTCTTCGTCAAGAGCTCTCGAGGAAAGCCTGCCCAGCCCAGGCAAGGGCCAACCCGGCAGCAAAGCGAGAGGGGGGACGCGTTACCTCCGTTGATGGGGACGGGAGCCACCAGCAGCCCCTTGACCTCCACCTTGGGGGAGTCCTGCCCGTAGCGGCCGCGGTCGATGCGCAGCAGGGTGGGCCCCCCGCGCTCGGGGCTCAGCACCGTCACGTTGATGAGCGCCGTGTAGTACGCCTGGCTGGCGTTGTCGGCGCCGGCCGGCCGGACCCGGCCGTGCCACAGCAGCAGCGGCAGCAGCAGCAGCACGGAGGAGCCGCCGTTCCGGTGCTGGCGAGCCCACCGCCAGCTCATCTTCGACCCCCGGGCGAGCCNCCCCCAGGTCCCGCCCACGCCCCTCAGCGGCCGCCCCCGCCGCTCCCCCGCGGCAGCGCCGCAGCCCCGCACGCCCGGGTGTGTCCTATCCCATCTGACAGCCCGGGAGCGCCGAGAGACCAGCAGCGGGCGGAGCGGGGAGGAGAGCTGGGGCTCATGCCATGGGAGGAGCCAGGGGAGTCATGGCAGGTCCCAGCCGAGTCCGATCCGCCGCCGCGGC
>VWZG01006016.1:674744-732996 GCA_013396735.1 Grallaria varia | reverse complement strand
CTGGGGGTCAGTCCTGAGGGAAAGGGATCAGTCCTGAGGGAAAGGGGGGCCTGGGGGTCAGTCCTGAGGGAAAGGGATCAGTCCTGAGGGAAAGGGGGGTCTGGGGGTCAGTCCTGAGGGAAAGGGATCAGTCCTGAGGGAAAGGGGGGTCTGGGGGTCAGTCCTGAGGGAAACAGGGATAAGGGGGTTGTTGGTGCTCTGAGAAGGGGGGCCCGAGGTGGGTCAATGCTTTGAGCAGGAGTGGAGTTCTAGGGGATCAGTGTCCTGGAGGAAAGGGGTGTC
This sequence comes from Grallaria varia, assembly GCA_013396735.1. NCBI lineage: Eukaryota > Metazoa > Chordata > Aves > Passeriformes > Formicariidae > Grallaria > Grallaria varia. Next base: position 732,714 of record VWZG01006016.1, on the reverse strand, counting down.
CGAGGGTCTCTGGTCATGCCAGGCATGGTGAAGGAGGGCAGGAGGGTCCGTGGGGGTCCCATGGCCAAGGCAGAGGGGAAGGGTCATGGATTTGGGGTCTGGAGCTGGGTGATGAGTTCTGTGCTGGGTGCTGAGCGGTGTGCTGGGTGCTTGCTGAGTGCTGAGTTCTGAGTGCCACATGCTGTGCTGGGTGCTGAGTGCTGTACTGCCAGCTCCTCCCAGCGAGCTTGGCCAAAGTGTGTCCGGCTTCACCATGAGAAAAGCCAGAGTTTCATCCTGGATGGAAACTCCACAAAGGCCAGCTGTTTCCGAGAGGATGCAGAGAAATGCAAACGGGCACAAAAATAAAAATAATAAACCCTCAAATGTGCTGATGGCTTGGCCTAGGCTGGGCTGGCTGGGGCTGTGGGACCAGCAGTGGCCCCAGGAACCAGAGAACAGCTGCCAGTTATGACTTTATTCATTTTCACATTTAGATATTACAACAAAACTCTTAATGATGAAGGATAACAAGTACTATAGGAGGAGAGGAAAGGAAGCAGTGTTCTAACTGGTTTGATATATAACCGTGAACCTCCAGAAACGAGACTCAACGTGAGTTATAAACACTCACATATGCTCGCTGGGAGGAAAACTCACGTGCAAACACCCACACACTCACACACAACACACTCACACACACAAACCACACTTTGTACTCTCACATAACCCATGTTGTAACCTACTTGCTTCGAAGGCAGCCCACTGAAACATTGAATGCTGCTGGAGCAACAACAGGTACCAGATTAAAATATTGCAATATAAATGAAGTGTTACTTGATACATAGGCTTTTCTTCAGAGACACACGTGTATTTGCAAGTAGGGGACCCAACACTTTGTTTTCAGGAGGGAGGAATGTCCTCTCAACACCAACACTTTGTAAGAAAAAAGGGGGCTGAGCATAGAGCCAAAACAGTAATTTTAAAGGAGGATGATGATGATAAATAGCTTAGCTTCAATATTGAGTTCCAGTAAAAAGCCCAAACAAAACTAAACAGAGCGTGCATTGCGAACAAGCAGGCACAATTATCGAACCCTGGGTTTTAAAAGTTGAAATACTCCCTTGTCACTGTGGAAAGACAGAAAACACTGTTGTCTCACATCTTAAAACCAAAACAGACCAGCTTCACTTCATGCTCATGCTTATCTGGAGACTGTAAAAATAAAAAGCCAGAAATAATGCAAGAGAGTGGGAAGGGTTATTAGGTAATCTAATTTTAGTATACTTTTAGAGAGTGAAAGTACAATAGTCTCAACAGCTCTTCAATATCCCATACTCTTCAGCAAGAGCGTCTGAAGAGGACCCAGCATTTGCTCCTATCATGCTGCATTGTTCATGCAATGCTGTTGACACAGATACAATGGGACCTGATTCAACCCTCCCCCATGAAGATGGTGCAAGAGAGAGAAAATAAACATCTGTGGAGTTGAATGTTCAAAACTCAGATGTCACACCAGTGCTTTTGCCAGGGTGAAGCAGGGGACCGTTAACAATGGCTCTAACGAAGTAACCCTTCTCTGCAAGGACACTTGTGAGCAATTTACAACTAAACCTAGAGACAAAGTGCAGCTGTCCTGGCTGGATGGCCATGCTGACAACCAGCCTGGACACCCAAATGCTTCTGTTCCCTTTCTGCCACTGCCCTGCGAGTGATGGGCTTTGCTAGTACATATCTATTCCTCACATATGGACAAAAATGTGCAGCTACTTTGAAATTCTTTTTCAACTATTATTTTCTATGTAGTCCTCTTTCTTGGGGCATCTCTCAGGTGGGGCCGTGTGTCCAGGCAGAGAACTCTTTGTGGAGCACTGGAAACAAGAGAGCCTGGGCACATCATCCAGTGAGCAGCCTGAATTCAGCTCAGCCAGTCACCTTCCACCCTGTGAATGCCAGTGGAGACCTCCAGCAGCATGGGGCACACGCAGCCTTCCTTCTGCCAAGGGAACCACCAGTTCAAAAACCAGGGCAAGATGAGGGCAGGAGAATCTATCTGGTCTGGCCTACGCGCCCTGTTGGCTGTCCTACTTCCTTGGCCTGGCTCTCCAGCATCTCCTGCCAGAGGATTCTTACTGAGTCGCAACAATTACTTAAAGATGCTTAAATTCCTGGCAGCTTCATGAGACACCAGTAGAAGTCAGGGAATTCATTGTCACATGTGGTTTTCAATTGCACATCTTGAGCCAGTTTGGCTCAAGCTGGTCCTCTTTTGTGCCTCTTTTTTGCCATGGAAATCTCAGCCATGTCATCCTGCTGACATAAAAAGGGAGGGGAACAGCGAGCTGCACAGGCTTAGAGAATCTGAATGACAGGCATGCTTTTCCCATGTGCTAAATAAATCTCCCCATTACACTTGTGCCGAGAACTATAATTAAGACTTGGCAACATCATCCATAAGGACTCACAGGCTTACGTCGGGAAACGCGTAAAACCCTCTGCTGGAAAAGAAATACAGTTTGGAAAAGCTGTACATCTGACAGGAAACACAGTTTTCAAAGTCCAAACCCTTGGCTCCGTGACAGAGGTGTGGCCCACAAGCAGAAACTTCTCCTTGGTGCTGAGATGCCCTGGTGCACGGAGCTCTGCCAGCCACAGGCATGGGGGAGAAGAGATGATGACAAGCTGTTCAGACGAGCCTCTTCACCCAGACTCCTGTGGTGGTGATGTAACCATGCTCTGTGGCTGAGCTCTTGGATTGGGAGCAGGATGGAAAGAAGTAGGTGGGAAGAGGTGAGGCAGCAGCACAGAAATCTAGAGAGAGGGACTGTGGAGGTTCCTCAGAGCTCTGAATTCAGATAGTATCTTTTAGAAACAAAAGGCCCAAGCGATGAGATGTTTCCTCAGCATATGTTCCTTAATCCTCTAGAGACAGGTATGCTGTGCTGGCGGCTCTGCAACAGAAACTGGAGAGGAGCTCGCTGAGCAGAGAGTGCATCCTTTGAGTCAGGGAATTTGGGTGACAGGAAAGGTCACGGTGCAGAACTGTCCCCCTAGGAGAATCAGAGCTTGAGCCCTGGCCAGGTGCTGCCATCCATGTGCTCAGTGATGCCAACACACAAGGGGATGCAACCCAGGCACCTCAGTGCTGGAGCTCTGTTCCTTCCATTGTTTCCAAAACGCTTGCAGCAGCTTGAAAATAAACATTTCACTCCCTACCCCTTTGATCCTTTTCCTCCCAGCAAACAGCCCATTTTCGCTCTGTGTTTAGAAGCCAGCTGAAATTAACCCAGCTTTGCTTTAATTTCTTACTGGAGCAACAAATGATCTCAGCACCACTCTAGAAGAAGGGGAAGGCGAGAGCAGCAGACCTGTGAGTAATCTGCTCCCAGCACAGACCATAAAAACCCTGTTTTGCACAGGGCCTGCAAAAAGCATTGCTGTTTATCTCACTGGGAGCACTTTAGCCATCAGCTGATGACCTACTCAGCACTAGCTGTGTTAAGATGGCTAAAATAGTGTCGGTGATAAGGCAGATTGACAGGCTTCCCCCCAGCAGAGATGAGAGGCGTGTGGGTGTTGCTTGGAGAGGAGATGGAGAGGCTGAGACCTACTCAGAAAGAGCAGCGTGCATGAGCATTTACAAAGATCCTTCGGGATCTCTCCGTACACCTCTTTAAAATGTCCTGCTCTTGCTGCTGATACCACTAGGGACTTCTTCCCTTTGATTCTGCTCTGCAGCTCAGCAGCTGACATCATGTGGAGGAGCGGAGGAAGCAATCCAAGGAAAAACATTCAGGCTACACACCAGGAAGAAACTTGAGACTAAGACAGATCTATTTATATCTGACCTGAAATGGGCTTTCTGAATGGGAAGCTGATCTGAGCAGAGGCTGGATGGTAGGCAGAAGGTGCCGTAGTGCTGAATACAGGCACTCACTTGCCGGGAGAACACATCTGTCTGAGCCACAGGAGACAAGAAACACGCGGAATCAGGGAGGTGCTCTCTGCAGCTGGAGGTGCTGCATGGGCCATCGTGCTGCGGTTCCGAGGGCATCAGTGTTCCCCCTCCGTTTGGGGCGGGTTCCCTGTGGGGTTTGGGCGTAGACTGAAGGAGAAGCTCCGAGTGATGCTGATGACACGCCTGGAAGGTAAGAGGGGATGCCTTGGCAAGCGCCTCCAGGGCCTGGTGCCATTAGTACTGCTCGGAGAAGAAGGAAGCATGGAGTGTGGGGGGACTGGCCCCCTGTCCAGGCGGGGTGCAGCTGCCGTCCTCAGAGTGTTCTGACAGCTCCCCGTATTCACTGTTGTAAAAAGTCTGGCCTCCGACTTGGGACCCATACGACGGTCGACATCTGCCCCGCAGGTCCGACTGTTCCCCTGGCGGCCCCATAGTTCGACTGGGTCCTTTACTGCTGGGAGGGAGAGAGACACAGGGATCAATCTGGGCACTCCTATAAAGCCTCCTGCTTAGAGAGATCCCAGCTTCAGGAAATCTCCTCCGCTAATGCACGGGGCAGAGCCAGGGTCAGGAATAGACTTACACCTCCACTTCGAAGCACAAAACCAGGCCTTGCTCTAAACCTAAGCACAGCCTGTCTGTTTTGTGAAAAATCTGCACATAACCCGGTGACAGAGTTACTTCAGCCCTTCTAAGTACTTTTGGGATACCTTCCAGATACAGGGAAGGTTTGGGACCCCAATGAGCAGGGAGAGACAAAAGACATTGCCTTAATTGCTTCTAGACCTGACAGGAATAACAGTAACTGATACAAATCAATGGCCAGGATGAGGGAAAGGAAACGAAGGAAGATGATGAAGATGATGGGGGAGGAAATCAGCAGCCCCTTCTCAGCACCTGCCAATACCAGGTGACTGGCAGGAAGTCACAAAAGCAAGGGCAGGGGCATATTCAAGGAGTGGCTTAAGAGAAGTGTTTCCCAGGAGACAGGACACCAGGTGTAGGAGACAACAGGAACATGCCTTAGGGAAAAGAGGACAAGGACAAGAAGTAGGGGACAGCGTGATAGAACATCAGAGAGGCCACAGAGAGGCTGTGACTAAGAGAAAAGACAATGACCAGTCTGATCTGACACTGGGAGGCAGAGGAGGTGAGGAAGAGGTTTGGGACTGGCCTTGTCTACACATGAGCTGACATGGCTCACATAACACACACCTTGTCACTGAGACAAGGTCCCAGCCTGCTCTGGCATCCCACAGAGGTGAGATGGACAGGACCCAGTTTCCAGGCCTGGGGCAAGGACACAGCCATTCATAACATCCTCAGCCCTGGGAGTGCCAGCTGAACCTGCCAGGCTTCATAATGTGGGAAGTCCATAGCCTGTACCATCCCTGCACCACCACATCAGGGCTCTGTGCCCCACAGGTCAGGGCTGAGGGAGGGAGGGAGGTGGCAGCCACCTAGTTTCCATCCATCCCACCTGTCACTGCTTGAACAAGCACTGGAACATTTCACCAGAAAATGTCAATAAACATGAACAGTTTCATTAACACCATCACTCCACTGTGCCTCATTACCTTAACAGACATACTCTCATTGATGGGCACAATTTAATTTTTTTAAACCCTAGGAAGCAACAGGCATGTCTGTTCTTTGTGTTTTTTGCCTCTGGTTAATGAGTGCATGGAGTTATCTGGCTCAGGACCCACAGCTGAGGGCTCCAAGCAGTACAGCCTATGGGGACACACCAAAGCTGCCTCCTGGTCTCACTGCATTTGGCAGCAGGGAGGTCTGAGTGGCTGGACTTAAGGAGTACCTGAATCCACCTTCTTTTCTGTGTCGGTTTTCTATCCTCTCAAATTCCTCAGATGCCAGAACCATCCCACTGTCTGTCTGATTGTCCTGGAAGGAAGCAACAGGAGTTATCAGTAACATCCCTGTCGACTGATCAGAGTGAGAAGGGAGGAGAAATCATTCAGAAAATGAGACTGTGTGTATGTGTGATGGGGAAGAAGAGGTGGGGGCATTTTACCAACATGCTCCATAGTTTTGTTGGATCTAACTTTCTGAGGCACCTTCTTAAAAGCACCACATAAAAAGGCAGGATTTCTGTGTGCAGTTCAGTGCCACTTCCTTGCCTGGAAGATGTATTACCATCAAATCTCTGAGAGGTGAGATTTTCCTCCAAGGGTAAAGGTATGACTTAAGTTTTCCCACTACAGGAGGTGTAAGTACTAGCCCAGTTCAGAGAGACCAGGGGGTCCCTCCTGCACAGTGCCATGTGGGTCAAAATGCAAGAGGTGCAGGCAAGCACTCTGGGTTTGCCTAGTCCTGGCTGGATTTCAGTGAGCTTAACCAGGCCATGTTCATGGATTTGAGAAGGGTCAAGAGCAGTCTCTTCTCTAAGGTCCTTTATAGTCCCCTTGTTTACAGATCTATCCTCCCCCTTTCCCACTCAGGCAGTGTGAGCTGTGCTGGAGAGAAACCCCCGTGTACCAGGTGGAGAAATGACTGTGCACAGGACTCGACGGACTGAACAGGAATGACACAGACAGACTGACATGAAATAAGACTCATCTTCTTTCCACAGTCTTAACAGAAAAGGTGTCAGAAAAACAGCTGAATATTTCTTTGGCCCCTGCTCAACTCCACTCAGGTGCTACTCACCGGGTGTGCCTTGTACATTGTGTGTGTCATGGGAAACTCTTCAAATGTCTTTATCCTGGATGGACACCTGATCTGATTTCCTCCCGTCAAACAACCAGGGAACGAGACACAGTTGTAGTATCTGCAGACAGGAGCATAGTGTGTTCAGTAAAGCAAACAGTCAATGCCCTGAACAAACAGGACCTGAACCCAACATCCTGATTGTGCAACCAAAGTATGCAGGGAGGCAGATGACCCCAATGGTGGATTTTGGGTGGGTAATGGGGTCACCTTAGGCCTCTTCACCCCATACAACTGCTGTGGGGGAGCACCCAGACTTCCTGATTGAATCAGGCCCTGATGACCTCTCCGCTTGGGATAAGCAGAAGAACATCAGATGGATTCCAGGCATCACATTATCACAGCTCTCCAGAGGGGAGACCTTAGACTTTAATGTTTGGGTCTGTTAGAAACAGACAGGATGAAACTCCTTATGTTATCCTCTGGCAGCATAGCTTGAGCCAGAATAAGGAATGTCATAAGCTTACACATCAAGGCCTCTTTCTCAGCAGCAAAATCAAGTCATTTTGCTTTTATAAGCAAGGTGCTATGCCCAGCATTCTTGGATCACACCTTATCACCTGGGATTCTTCCAGGATCTGGGTTCTCCCTCCATCCCTCAGGGTCCCTTAGAGCTCACACTGCTGGGCTCTCTCTGCCCTTTTCAGAGGCAATTCACCTTGCTGCTAGGCTGTGACAGCGTATCCTCATGTCAAAGTCCTCTTCATCTGAGTTCTGCTGGGCAGAGGAAGGCACCTGGGAGAAACCATCATCTTCTGAGCTGTGAGAGTCATTCAGAGGGATGTAATCCTTCCCTTCCTGGTAGGAAGAACAGTTAGTGGCCTTACAAGAAGGGGAAGACTTTCCCACAAGAAAGGACTTCACCGGAAGAAGCTGTCAGAGCTGGGAAGGATAATTTCTGGTTTAGGTATTATATTTCTCTGAGACAAAATATCTGGCTGGACATTTCTGTGCCCTTTGCATTAAGTAGCTGCGAGTGATGCATGGAGATGTGTGCGACCAGGAAAACAACCTAATGGCACAGCTCTCCAGCTTACATGGGCAGAGCACTGTGCTCCAGGGCCACGTCACTGGAGCTTAGTCATGCCTGTGAGGGCAACCCATGATTAAAGGTTAAAGTGAGGGACGTCAGGATAAGACATTCAGGAGTACTCAAGCATTTAGCAGCTTCTGAAAGGGAACATCAGGAAAGAGTCAAAAGAGTTGCAAGCTCATAGTGGTTAAATGTCCTGGTGAGTTACTGCATGAAAGTGATTAGTAATAATTTCAAGGAAATCTGTATAACTGACTGCTGTAACGTAACTGTTGTTTTGTTCACATGGCCATGACATTTCAATCTGAGGGCAGAGTTTTAGAAACCCTGATCAAGTCCTGGTTTTCATTATGCAGGCGTGTGGGAAGCAGAAGTACCAGGGCCTTGACTCAGCTGAAGAATTTGAAATAATCATCTGGGGATTTGGATGGAAATATTGGAAAGACTGAGAGGGCATCAGCCCTGCAAGGAGTGGAGTTATATGAGAATGCAGCTAGTAGAGAGCTGTCACAGAAGTGAGTTTTCCAACAGCTCTGGGAAACAGATCTCTGATCCAGGAATCCCTGTGATATTGGTTGGCCTATGCAAAGATACTGCATTGACCATGGAATCAGCAGAGGGCACACCAAGGGACATTGCAGAAGAAAGAGCTGTCTAGAGCTGAGCAGGGACACCGAGAGGTTTTCACCTGCTGGACGTTTTCCTGAAGAAGGTTCCCCAGTATCTCCACAAGGTCGGAGAAAGTCGGTCTCTCCTTGGGATCACCGTGCCAGCAGCTCAGCATTATACGGTAGCTGCCAAGAAGAGATGGTGATTTTATGCCACAGAAACCCCCTACTACCCAACTCCACAGCTCCCACAGATCCCACACGGTTCCCACTGGGACAGCCAGTACCTACACTGTGAAGGAAAGCACCCCCAGCACACTGGCCAGGTGGACTCCTGAAAGGGTGTTGGTTTGTTATGCACTGAATATAACAGGGCACAAGGAGCTAATTCAGACATCTCTGATACCCAAAATATCAGGAAAGCACATTGTCCACTTACAGACCCATCCCAGTATGGGCATGCAAAGGTGCCTAGAGAGCTCTGATCTGAACCTATCTGGCTTGCTCTCCAGGCAGCTGCCGAGTGTGAAGGATGTGTTGGCTCATTCCCCACCCTGGTGGAAAGGTCTGCATTGCACACAGGGTCCTGTCATGCCCTAGGCTGGGATCTGGAAGGTTTCTGGCCTCCCGCAGAGGGCTCTGCTCTGATCAATGCTGGGATCCATGAGGTTTCTGACTCACATTTCTGCTGTGGCGTACTCTGGGGCTCTCATCCTGGTACCATCTTTGAGCCTCTGGCAGAACTCCTCGTTGATCTGGACTCCAGGATATGGAGATGCCCCTAAAGAAAGTTCAGAGAAGGGTGGGAACATGAAATGTGCCATCAGAAAACAGTCCTTCTGAGACTGCCCTTCCTCTCAAAACACCAGTTCTGGTCGCTTCTCATACACAGCCCAAATCTGTGGTGCTACCCATGTCAGGATTCTCTGTCTCAGTGAGCTGAAGGCCACCTCTCTGCATGCCTGTGTCCCCATCTCTCTGTTCATGCATGGATATGGCCACCAAGTTTTTTTGCCTACATTGATGGCACTTCCCATCAGTCCCTAGACTTGCTTCAGAATGTCAGGGCCTCTGGCACAGACTCGCCCACCAACCTGCTATGTGGGTAGAGATGTTTCCCTCAGCAGCATGAGCCCCTTGTTAGCACTCACCTAGCGAGAAGATTTCCCAGAGAAGGACCCCAAAGGACCAGACATCACTCTGTGTAGTGTAAACCTTGTCAAAGATGCTTTCTGGAGCCATCCACTTCAGTGGGAGACGGGCCTGCAGGAGGGAGAGGGAAGGTACAAGTGTTCAGTCAGGGACACGACCCAGGACAGACCTTCTTGTTGCAGGGATGAAAGGGATGAAAGGAAATGAGAGCTGATATCCCTGCTCCTCTCTCCATGGAGGAATGGAGGTTTGGTTAGGTCAGAGAGGGATGGAGACACTGAAAGGGGGATGAAAGAGTATGAAGAAGAGTAAGTTAATGACAGGCTGAGACGCGGAAGGAAGGAGACAGAGGTCTGTTGTTAGAGAAGAACAGGACACACATCACTGGGCCAATGCCTTCTGGTCCCAGCCATGAAAATCCATTCCTCCTTTTTCATCTTTTTGTCATGGTGACCTAATCTCACAAGGGTTTGAGAATATGGCACTCACACTGCCTTTCCTGACATAGTCAGGGTCCTTGTAGATGTCCCTGGCCAGGCCGAAGTCACAGATCTTTACCACGTTGTTCTCCGACAGCAGGATATTGCGAGCCGCCAGGTCTCTGTGGATGCACTGAGGGCACGTGAACAGGAAGGGGAAAAATCAGGGGACAGGAATGGCCACCAGAAAGTGCAGAGCACTCCCCTCCCACCGTGAGCCTGACCTGGGGAAATGGTGGAACTGGGAAGGAGCTAAAGATAATTTCAAAAGGGGCTGGTTAAGGAGAGGTTGAAATACAAGAGGACTAATTCCCCATCTTTGTGAACACTCAGATTTCCTGAGAGGTGTGAGGTAGATCATGGAATCTCTCTGTGTGTCACCTGTAAAGTGGCTGTAGTCAGGTGTTCTCCTCTCAGGCATGCACAAAAGATCAGGCAAGCAAAGGAAAGGGTGGACTCACCTTCCGAGATGCCAGGAACTCCATGCCACGTGCTACCTGGAAGCTGTAGCAGATCAGGTCTTCCATTGTCAAGGGACTTTGCCACAAGTCATCCACTGTCCAGGAGTACAAGAAAATGATTAGACAGTGAGCGACCTGCTGTCCTGCTTGCCTCTCTCCAGGACTCTGGGGTAGAGCCAGTGTCCCTGTGAGATAGAGCTAGTCCTCAGTGCTAACTGCAGTAACCAGCTCCCCTCTAAGATTTTCTGCTTAGGTGGCAGGAGGCACAGGGCAGGAACCTGCTCAGGTGTGAGGAGAATGAGTCCAGTCTCTAGCACACGTCAGTCAGACCGAGTTGTGGAGAACAAACTGGAAGGGACTTTGAGCATCAGCTCATCATTCCTGTCTCAGGGAGAACCCACCAAGACCCCCCTCAATTCTCCTTCCTTTAGGCTAAAAAACCCCAAAGGGATTTAATCCTCCCTTCTGGATTTCTAGAGTCTATTACAAGAGACGAGATGATGTAATAGCCCCGTTCAGGGAGTCGCCCTGCAACTGTGATCACCTCCAAGGCTGGGTCCCAGCTCCCCTCTGACATTCCCTACCCATTCCCCAAACTAGCCAAGTCTGGCACTGTTTCGGTGCTCCAGGTGAGGAGCTGCTGCCACGGCTGGAGCATTACCTTCCTGGATTGGCTGTGCCCTCTGGCTCTTGTGCATCAGGAAGCGGTGGAAGATGGCACTGTCACTGGTCCCAGACCGGCTCCTCCTGTCTGCTCTCACTGCCTCCACGATGGACTGCACCTGAATGCGCAGCCTGGGAGACTTCTCCTGGCAAAGGGGACCAAACCATAACCCTCAGCAGGCCACACACATAACCCCTGCACCCATGCGCTGCACAATCTTTTCCTGTTTTAAACTCTAATTCTGGCCTGGAAGAATTTATCTTCCATTGCAGAAAGAAGGACACAGGGTGTCTTTGTCACATTGTCACATCATGTATCAGGCTGCATGTCTTCCTTCCCTGGGCATGGGATGGGCCCTTAGGGGCAAAGGAAGCTGCTTACCCTGTAAGGACTGAATCCCTCCCGCTTGGTCCGCAGGTAGTTGGAGAGGTTTCCATACTTGCAGAATTCAACAATAACCATGAGCGGACCTGGTAAGAAGACACCAAAGGTCAGGGCAAGAGGTAAGGGCTTGAACCGGTCAAAATTTACCCCAACTCATCCCTGAGCTGTGACATCTGTCCTAAGTGCACACAAACACACTGATAACCTCCCCACATGTCCCCAAGAACACACACATGATCAGCAAAAAGGACACAGGACGAGCACTGATCTCTGGGAGCAGGCACAGCCTGTTGCCCTGGGATATTTACCATTGGGTTTGGTACAGGCACCCAGCAAATTCACCACGTTGAGGTGATTCCCGATGTGAATGAGGATCTTCAGCTCCGACATCAGTGCCTTGTGCTCGCTCGCCGTAGCTCCCTCTGGAAACACACAGACCATGCCAGGACACCTCCTCACAGCTTTTCACTGCCCCTCGCCACCCTCCTCTTAGCAGCATGTTCATATGAGTCTTGCCGAGGGCCTCAGTACATTTTGTTATTGCACGTTCCCAGATGAAATGTGAAGCTTTGTCTGGAGACCTCAGGATCCCTGATCCAACACATAAGGTGTTCTCAGCAGGTGCAGGGACCCAGAGCAAAGGACAACACAATCTGTGCCCAACAGATTTTTCCTTGTGATCCTTGTGCAGTGAAAAAGATCACTTGAGGCTTACACACAGATGCACCTGTTTGAATCTCTGCTGTTTGAATCTCTGCCCTTTCGGCCTCCAAACAGAAATAACAAGCCATAAAACAATTTGAAAGAAAATTAGGAACAAAAGGCACCTGATTCTTTTTATCACAATTGAAGACAGGAGCTGTCTCAACTCAAACCCAGATATCTTTTTATCATTCCAACAGCAAACACAGTGTCATGCCCCTGCCATCTCTCTGTACTGCATCTTCTCTCAAGTGCCCAGTTCACATGAATTCTTGACCCTCTGTTTTACCCTCAGGGTGTGTTCTCTGGTTTTGTGAGCCTTTTTTGTACTTCTCAGCTTCCCTGCATGAATTTTGCCTTACCTGAGAGTTTGTAAATTTTAGCTTGTGAGACAGAAGCATCCTCTTGAGCTGCAGCTGATGGGCCAGGTGAGAGCCATGCCTCAAAGGACTGTAAAGCAATCTTGCCTGCCAGGCTCCCCTCTGCATTGCTGTGCAGATCATCTGGACACTTGCAATGGCAAATACTGCTCAGATGAGCCATGACTCAGTTTCCATGTACAGGCTGCTTCTGGCCAGAGACTACCTCAGTGTTTTGTTTGGTGCCAAATTACAGAATAATGTTTTGGATGCCTGATTGAAAGAATGGCTATAAACACTCAAAATCTCACTTTGGAGTGACCATGCTCAGGGGGCAAAGCCAATTTAGCCCTCAGAGCTGGGTAAAAGCTGTAGCCTGCATCCATATCCAGCTCTGAATCTGGCCCATAAACCAAAATACAGGCACATTTGGAAGAGGGTAACTGGAAACAACACTTCCTTTAGTGACCTGCCAAGGAGGGGCTCTAGATTTTTGTTTGTCCTTGAGACAAATTTCATTCTTTGCCTTTGCAGACAGATAAATTTCCTTGAAAGCTGAATTCCCCAAGTCTCTGCTATCTGTTCTGCCACTTGCCTCCCAGTGCAGCTCAATGGGGCCAAAGCATCCATGAGGGGAAGACAACCGTGTTGAGACCAAGAAACCATTAATTAAAAGACAGACATCTACAGGGTGGACATTTCCTGGCAGGTGCTACACACACTGCATGTTTTGCTTTGCTGTCCACGTACCTTTCAGCATTTTGACTGCTACGGTCTCACAGCTGTTACTTTTATTGATCCCAAATGCTGATGCTTCCACCACCTTTCCAAAGGCACCGTGACCCAGAACTTTACCTATGGACAAGGAAAGAGGCAGTGTGAAGAAAGGCAGGTGCAGAACAGGCAGGATGGAATGAAAGAAAACAAAAATCCCAACAGGAAACCATGGCAAGGAGAAAGAAAAAATACCAAAAAGGAAAAGGAAGGAGCAGAACAGGTGCCCTTTCAGGTGGCTGCTTGCTGTGTTGGTGAGAATAAGAGAAAGGATGATGGGAGGAACTGAGACAGAGCTGGCATGGACAAAGCAGAGGAAGGAAATGGCTCTGCAGAAGTGAGGGGCTGTTTGTTGCCCTCCAGCAACAAGTTGTTGTGTGTGGGAAAGGTAAACATGACCTCGTGCAGCAGAGCAGCCAGGACTAATGTCACTGCTCTGTGCCTCAAAGGCAGTCTGCTGCCCTTTAAACTGTGCCAGACAGAGGGAAGAGACTGCAGGTGGGTGTCTCAGCATGAGGATGATAATGGATGCAGTTCTGGTCCTGAACTTGACTGTGAACTGGACTGTTCTGTCCAGACTGCCACTTGGAGAACATGGGGATGTGTTCTAAAGCACGCCCAGGGGTCTCCTGGTCTCAGTGATGCCTGTGTGGGCACACTAAGAGAGTCTGGGCTCACAGCTGGCTCAAATCTGACCATAGTCAGACCCAGGGAGATTTACCAGGCACAGTTAGGCTTTAGGGACACTCTGTGGAAGAAGATGGGAAGCCTGAGGCAGAGAGAAAGCATGAAATACACAGAGGTGTGTAAGAAACCTTTCGGGTGAGTTTGCAGGGCTGGTGGGAAGTGCTGACCACAGCAGGCAGTGGCAGGCAGGGGGTCTGGCTCACCTAGGCGCAGGCGGTCTCGTGGGAACTCCCACTTGCTGGAATCATAGGGCAGGTACTCGCACTGCTCCTCCAAGGGCACCTCGCCGGGGTCCATGATGATGGAGAGGTAGCCCGTCTTGATGTCTGCATGGGCAGGCTGCAGGAATCAGCCAACACAGAGGGTGAGGAGGTGCCCTCCCTGCCCCGGGTGCTGAATCCCACAGGGGATTTGGAGTCTTTGCCTGCTTCGATCTGCTTCCCCCTAGCAAAGGCCCTTCCCTGTCTCCTCCTTCACCACAGCCCTGATGCACACCATCCTTGGCATGGAGAGCACTTGAAGCATCATTCAATGACCTCCTCTTTATAGTGGGTGATGTCACATCACAGCAATGGTGTTGCCCCACACCCTCCTACACCACCTCCCCAGCCTGGGACAGAGACAGTCACGTACCCTTTTGATGTTGCAGAAGATGAGAATAAGGAGGATCCAGAAAAAAACAGCGATAACACCAGTCCCAATCAGGATGACAATCTCCACGTTGGTCCTGTCATCAGAGCCTGTGGGATGGGAGGGAAATCGTAGCCTCAGAGATTCCCATTCTGTGCCCCATCCCTTGTGGCCTGCATCGGGTGACTGGGGACATGTTTGCCTGAGCTAAACATGCTCTGGACTACAGATCCTCCTGTGGGAGCACCATGCCACCAGCAAGGCCAAGGGGCTCTCATGGCCTCCCACGGGCACAGAGAAGAGGCATGAGATCTTGCTCATGACTTCTGCTCCATCCCTTTCTGCCCAGGGGTGTTGTGGCCGCCGGTACCTTCCACGGAGACGCTGGCCGAGGAGTTCACACAGCCCTTCGCGTTGCAGACGCTGCAGAGATAGAGCCCAGCATCCTCCTCCCTCACCCTCTGAATGCTCAGCCTCTGGTTGAAGTCCGCCAGGTCAATCCCTGTAAGGCACGGAGGGTTGTGGGGGTCACTCACAGGGAGGGAAGATTAGTGTGCTGGGCTCACTCAGCCTCAAAATAAGGCCCCTGTTTTTTGGCTGATTCATTTCAGATGTCAGAATGAAATCACACCGGCTGGTAGAGGCTCTTCTATGGCCTGATGGCCTCAGAAATACTCCGGAGGGGCCTTCCCCAGGCAAGGTATGGAGAAAATAAATCCCCCACCATGAATGCTGCACAGGGACAGTGCCCAGGCAGTTCAGCTGGTGTGTCAGGTTCTGCTTCAGCTTCAGGACCTGCTCCTTTCCCTCTGCAACATCCCTGGATCCTTCCCATGTTCCTTCCAAGAGAATGTTGGTTGGTCCCTACTTAAGCAGGGATGCCAGGCACTTGGCTGAGAGTAGGAACATGAATGATTTATCTCTCTCTCTACTCTCCAGCCGAATGTGCACATGCACAGACAGTGCCAAGCCAGGCCCTAGGGCATAGACTTGGCTGGTGAGACTGCATCAAACTGGGACAGAATGTGATTAAAACAAGAATTTGCCCAAATCAGAGAACAGGTGCCTTTGCCTGGGGGCAGCAACTCCCAGAACTCAGCAGTGTTCAGCTCTCCAGCTGCTGGACACGATGCCCTGCCTTTGATTCACACCCAGCCCATTGTACCTGACACTTCTTCCACCAGTTTCTCATCTTTGTACCAGCTGATTTCAGGAACGTGGTTGCCGTCCACCTTACAGCGCATCTCTATGGAGTCGCTGACGTTCACCCAAATGTCTGTCAGGTTCTGCTTGAGGCGGGGGATCTCCAGGGCTGGAGGAGCAGCACAAAGAGGAGGAGGGGAAAACGGGAAACTGATTGATCAAAAGAATATCTGTGTTCCTGGGGGGCTTTGGGTCTCAGACCCCTGCTCAAGGGTGTCTTGAGAACCCAGGTGCCCTGCCTTTGCCACCTTGAGTTTAGCTTGCTTGCGTGGCTTCCCCTGGGGATGGAGTGGGAAGCTGATGGCAGCAAGAGCACCAGCTCTCCTCTGTCACTCCCGCCAGCCCTGTGGACCCTCACCCTGCACAGAGATGTATTTCTTGTGGCAGTGTTTCTCCCTGGTCTTCCTGTTCTGCACCTCGCACACGTAGTCTCCCTCCTCGTTCAGGGAGATGCTGGGGATGGTGAGCAGCAAGGTGGCATCGTTGGAGTCGGGCTGGAAGCGCAGCTCCCCCTGCATCTTGGTGGCATAGTGGTGGACGTTCTTACAGTCCAGTACCAGGGGGTTGCCCTCTTCATCATGGAGCTTGGAGAGGTTGAGCCGATACCACTGCAGGTTCTCATAGGTGTAGTTGTCTGCATTGCAGCTCAGCTGTAGGTCCTGCCCCTCTATAGGCTCTTCTGAGGGCTGGGACTCAATCTCGAACCCATCTGGAATGGCTTTTAGGAAGGAAACAAACATGTGAAGGAGTTTTCATGGCTGAGCTGCCAGACACAATGAAATTGGCTCCTTAGGTTTGGCTCTCTGAGATCTGCCTGTCCTCAGCCAGGGCAAAGAAAACCACTGTAGGGCAGAAGTGTGACATGCAAACTGCTGGCAAGCACAGCTTATGCCAAGGGAGCATTTTGGGATATGCTGAAGTCCCAGGGCCACATTAAGATGGGGTCACAAATGAAGCAAGCTGGGGAGGTCTGACTGGGGCTGTTACTGCTCTCAGCTCAGCTGCAGTGTTCTGGTTTGCACACATGCCTGCAGTGACACAGCAGCAGCAGCCCAGACAGCTGCACATGCAGAGAATTCCTGGAGCAGCAACTGAAGATGTTCATCTGGCTCCACAACAGCTGGTGGATCTGACAGCACAGGCACTACCACGAGGGCCGTGAGCCCAGCCTTCTGGGGTCTGTCCAGAAGATAAGCCTCTGCTGTGCCCTTGCAGGGCTCCCTGTCCAAGTGGACAGGGACAGACTTGGGGTACTGCTGACAGGAGGCTCATGCAGCCCCGTATGGGCCATGACTCCAGTCCACACTGCTGGGCTCTGGCTTCTTCTACAAACTCATCTTCCTCCCACCACCAAAATCCCTTGGGGGCCCTGCTGGGGGTTCAGGTGAGTGGGAGTCAGCCTGGGAGTGGGTCAGGTGGTGCCACTAGAGGATGCTCTTGGACCAGCCCAGGGAGCCACCTGGGCCTGAGCCAGCAGGATGTCCCCAGCCCAGGACCTGCCCAGGACCTGCTTGGGATGCTCCAGGACCCAGGCACCGGCTCACCCCCAGGTCTGCCTGCCAAACTCTGCCTGTGCTATCTGCTGCCAAGGCTTCAGGCTTTTGCCACCCAGCAGAACTCTGGGGTAGCCCTGCTTTCCTTCTGGCTTCCCAGTCACTGTTGATGGTCCTAACTGGGAATGGCAGGACCCAGCAGCTCTAGGGACCTGCCTGTTTCATGCACGAGCTTGGCTGGTGCAGGTGGAGGGGAGGTTTGCAGTACTCACTGGTCACGTAGAAGTAGATCAGCCGCTCGTCTCGACCCACTTTGTTAGAGGCAATACACTTGTACATGGCTGAGACATTGGCCTCCTGGATGGCCAGTTTGCTGACTGTCTGATGGGGGAGAGAGCATAAGGAGGAGTCAGGAAGAGCAAAAGAGAAGAGAAGTGGGATTGCTGCTGCTCTCTGGCAGCCCAGGAGAGCCCACAGCAAGTCTGGCCCCAGGGACCAGCTGTACCTGGGAAAGGGTTTTGCAAAAATAGCCCCTTGTTCAATAGCCCTTTGTGCATTTCAAGCCAACAACAGCAACAACCCAATTTATTCCCATTCTCTTCTCCTTTTTATGGAGACCAGTCAGCATAGATTCCCTTTCATGGAAGCAAAGTTCTTGCTAAACCCCTCGGGTCACCATGGGGACAGTTACTGTCCCCCTTGCTGTGCTCACCAAGGGGGACAGTAACATGATGCAGGTCTGAGGGGATGGCTGAGCTCCTGCCAAGCTTTATTTATGACAGTGGGGAGAAAGGGAAAGGGCACCAGGGCTTTGATTCCCTAAGCCCTCTGCAGTTAAGCGACTACTTAGTGTCCTGCAGGTTCGGTGGAATTTACAGGTACTTACAGACCTGCCAGCGCTCCTTTTATCTGTAAGGAGAAATCAAACCTGTGAAAGCATCCCAGCTCTCACCAATTCAGGAAGGACTGTGATCCTCTTGCTTTAAATTCCAAGTGTACATAGACATGGTCCTAAAAGCTTACTCTGCCATCCTTCCAGCAAGACGTGACTAAGACTGGGCAAACAGCCAGGCTGCCATCCTGGGAGCACGGACCCAAGAGATGCTGATTCCAAATACGCCAGGAAAAGCAGCTGGGGAATAAGGCTGCTCTCCTGCTCCTCCTGACTCACACTGCACGTGTGAGCAGCCGAACGTGTTACAAGCACTCCCCTTAGAGGAGACCTGCAGTTTGAAACTCGAGTTTAAATGACACGTTAATCACAAGCAGAAATCCCTCTAATGAGACAATGTTTCAAATGCAAAAATAATCTGTTCCTGCAGGGAAACTGCTTTGCCTTTCCTATTCATCCCATAGACTTTGGGAAGCATTTCCCTTGTAAGTGGCAATGTATTAGTTGTGTTAACCAGAGGGAACAGTCATTCATTCAGTGCATACTCAGTGCAGCTGAAGCGACCTTATTACTGGTACTTTTGTGCATTGCCTTTTCTGTTTCTTGGCGTTATTCAGCACAGCTGAAGCACAGCTATTGCTGGCACTTTTGTGTGCTGCCTTTCCTGTTTCTTGGGGATTTTCCTTCTAATCTGCAGTGTTACGTTGGAGTTGGGGTTTCTGGACCTGACATCATCCTGTTGCCTGCAGTGTGCACTGCACACCCTGTGGCTTGTTCTGGCCTTGCCAGAGAGAATAAAAACAAGGAGGATGGTAAAAGAAGACAGGCAGAAGGAGCAGAGGGAGTGAAAACAGATCTGAGGATGTAGCATCCCACCCCATCTTTTCTCCTAGAGCTCTTGCACATCCCTGGGATGCACATTCTAATTTGAAGCTTCAGGGCAGTTACAACCAAACAGATGGAATGAGAACGACATGGCTGAGGAACAGGAGGAAGATAATGAGGAAAATAGGGAAAGATCAAAAAGACCAAGATGAGTGTCACATCCGGAGAGTGACACAAGCGCTTCTCACTCAGGACCTTCCAGCAGCTCTGCTTTCCTCCCTGGGGGACACCAATCCCTGCCTCTCCCTTCAGTTGCCCTGGAAGAAGCATCTGCCCTTGCCACTCTTTTGGCAGAGTGATGAACTTCAGCCAGGCCAGGGGACGGGAAGTGCCTTTAGAGGTGTGTAGGAAAACAGGAAGTGACTTTCGGAAACAGGGGCCCATTTGTTTGTCCTGCATCCCCCTGTGAGCGGCTGGTGCCTGACACCAGTGGGAACAGGAACCCCGTCACAGCACAGACCTGACACTCACGGCCACCAGAGACAGAAAGAGACAGGCAGCAAGCAGGTCACACACTACACACTGCAATGAGGGAGAGATGTTCCTTCCAGAAAGGAAATGCTGTGATGGAGAAGGGGACTCTGTGGGGCACACGTGCTCTCACTCACAAACCCGCAGAGGATGGACACCACCATCTCTGTACCACCCTCACCCCACCGGGCTGAGGACAGCTGGATCAAATGCCCCACCAGAAAACACGCACGTTCCCAAGGCCAGAGATTTCCAGGCCAGACTGTGAGCCCTGCTCTCCTGCCCAGGCTGCTCTGCAGGGTTTGGGTCTGCAAGAACAGCCCACACTCATGCTCAGAAACGGCCATGGGAGCCCTCCCAGCACATGTGCCCCATGCCCTCCCTGGCTGGATGCCCTGTGGTCAACAGCAATCCGTGTCATCCCTCCTGTGCAGCCAGCCCCGGTGGGAGCCTCTCTGGACACAGGTAACTTCTCAGGGACACAGCACTCTGCTACTGCAGAGCCCCAGGGCTGGGAATGGCTGCTGACAGTTCGTTTTAGAAGCAGAGTTGTGAAGCCCTCCCCGAATCTGTTCTGCCAGGCTCCTTTCCAGCCCACTTTTGCTGGCTGCTCAAAAAGGACCCCTGTGCCTGTCTCCTGCTCCCTGCCCCGGGATGGGTTTGGGATGCAGCCTCACCTTGTTCCGCCCCTCCACGAACTCCACCCAGGTGTCAATGCTCTCGATGGGGTTCACTGCGTCCTGCTGCGTCACATCTTTCCAGTCCTTGCACTCGGGCATCCGGTCCCGCTGATGGCGCCTTGCTGCCCGGTGCCTGCTGTTGCTGCACCAGCAGCCGGGGAGGAGCAGGAGAAAGAGGAGAGAGATGGACAGGAGGTCAGCTGGGAAAAAGGCAGCCAAAGTAGCTTTGTGTCTGAGGATTGACGCCCCTGTCCTATAATCCTGCGTAATTTCCTGGGTCTTTGAGTTGCACAGTTCTGATGTGCTTTATAGGGCTGCTCCACAACCACTAGTGAGGCAAAAATCTGTAGATGTGAAAATTGAGGCGGGGAACAGACACAGGTGCCCCAGGCAGGGTCTTCACCCCCAGGCTGGGGGCTTCATCTTTCCTTGCTAGTGGTGGAGAAAGGCAGAGGTGAAATCAGTTCATACGTACCTAGGGCAGCTCTTGATGCCACTTTGCTCAACACCAAGGCCTTAAAGCCTTCCTGGGACTGAGAGTCAGGGATATCACCAGCTGGCTGGTGCTGGCTTGGAGAGCAGATGGTGCAACGCCCAAGGGGTGATTCAACAAAACCAGGAGGGACACATCCCAGGTAGAGGTGCTGCTGCTGTCTTGCAGGGGGATGGTGGCACCTCTGTGGGCTGAGACAGGTGAGTGGGGAGAAGTGCCCGTATCTGTCAGGGACCCAGGATGTTGCAGCCTGCAGGGTGCTTCTGGAGTGGGGGCCTGGGAGGGAGATGGCAGGGTCTGCCCAAAATCCAGGGTGGGAGGTGTGGAGGGAGAGCTTAGGGTAACAGGGAAGCAAGGGGGAGCTGGGTGCCCAGGAGCAGTGGCAAGGGGGTGTGCAGGGCAGAGCTTGGCGGGGCAAACACGCCAGTGAGCTGTGTAAACAACAGGAAGCTACAAAGAAGCCTCCTGCATCCTCTGGAGCTACCCTAGGCAGAAATACGGTGGCCTTGGGAGACAGTGCTCATAATTCATGGGCCCCTGTGCTTCCTGACAGGGCCACAGTGCACTTACATGCGATGGAAAGCTCTCTGGTGTCCCTGGCTTGGCAACAGCCTGCACTGGGCTGCAGGACCTGGCTTCCTCCAGGCACCCTAATGTCCTCCACCCTGACTGCTCTGGCTACAACTCCCCAGCATCCCTTTTCTTTCTTCCTGTGAGGCTGTCACTACAAAATGCCACTGCAGCCCTGCTTGGTGCTGCCCCAGCTTTCCAGGGCACGGGCAGTGGGCATGCAACCCTTCGTGCCTACTTATTGGTGCTGCTGGCACAAACACCCTCCTGGAAAACCATCCCAGCAGCTGGCTGAGCTCTGGCATTTCCCGAGGATTCAGCAATTCTTCCCCACCAGCGGCAGCTGCCTGTGAGCACTTTTTCTTCCATCATTACTCAGGAGAAGACAAAGGACAGAAAAACCACAGAGCCTTCAGGGCAGGAATGGGTTGAGCCCCGGCTGCTGTCTTGTGGTCTCACCAAGGGGCTGGGACAGTTTCTCCTGCAATCTGCCTCAGCTTCCCCATTAGCACAATGATCAATGGTTTTACTGCAGATGCTGTGAGGCGTGGCTGGGCTATGGACATCCACACACGTAGATGGCTGAGGATGCAGAGGACACTGTGGTGTTGGTGTCTGGGACCACCCAGGCTGGGCAAAACTCCCACATGGAGAACAGATGTCTCCACTCTGCCTCCTCAGGAGGTGAGTGGGTGTACAGTGCTCTGAGCTATCAGTCAGTGCTGTCCTCCTCGTGCCAAGTTGTGGTTGGGAGAGCAGAAGTGAGACAGGGTGTGGGACATAGCCACAGTCACAAGAAGCCCACAGTGCCAAGCTGGTGGCCTGGTAAGACACAGGTGTTGGAAGAAATGGCACTTACAGGCTGCGTCGGGAGAACATCCGGCAGGGCATCCACGGCCTCCACTGCCACTGGATCACCTCTGGCGCTGGGATGCCATAGACAGTGCAGGTGAGGGCCTGGGGGCTCTTCTTGGAGTAGATGCTTGGGGAAGAGGCTTCCTTCTCATGGATGCGTGGAGGAACTGCAAGGATCAGAGTGACACCGTGAGCGGCTGCAGGCTCAGCCACTGCATCCCCCGGCCAGGCACAGCCCTTCCCAGGCCTGTCTGTAGAAAGCCTGGGCACTACAGCTCTCCAGCTCCCAGGGCAGCTCAGGCACACCAGATTCAAGGGATATAATCTCTCCTTTTTCTGTCTGGATGTTGCAGGGCTCAAAGCACTGTCTGGCAGCCCCCAGCACAGGGCCACAGAGCCTTCTGAAGACACATCTCGGAGCAGCAGTGCCTTTCCAGCACTTTTTGTGCTGGCATCTGGTTCCTGCATGACAGGGACCACTTTCTGCTGTGGGAAAATTCCCTAGGAGCTTCCCACCCAGAGGAACTACTCCAGATCAAGACTTCACGAGTGTGGCAGCTGCCCTGCCCTCAAATCTGCATCAGACAGGGTCAGCCTCAGCAGCATCTCCAGCTGGGAAGTGGCCCCTGAGCAAGGACATACCCTGCCCGAAGTGATGGAGCCAGGAACAAAACTGTGCCATGTCCCCCAGGCCAGAAGGAACCAGCCTCATTGTAACCAGAGCATCTCTCGGCAGTGGAGGGAGGAAGGGATGCTGTAGGTACCAACTGCTTTAGGGCAGCAGTGGGGACTTGGTCTTGGAGCAGCCCAAAGGCTGGGGCCGTGGGCTCAGCTCTGTCCCCCTGGCCCCAGCCCCGGCCCTCCCTTACCATTGACGATTAACTGGAGGCTGATGTGCTTCTCCAGCCCCGCCAGCCTGTTCCGCAGAACCAGCGTGTATGTCCCGGCGTGCTGCTCCAACACATCCTTGATCTGCATTGAAGATTGAGATTGCTTGGGAATTAGCTTTCCATCCTTGTACCTGCAGGGAGGCAGAGAGAAAATGCAGCCATGGGGGGGAAGTGTCCCACTGGCAGCTGGGCAGGGGTTTGCTGGTCCCCACAACAGTGCAGTCGAGGCACCCCTTGCTAGCACTGAGGACCTCTCTGGGGAGGCCCCTGGACCTTCACTGGACCTGAGTTATGGGTCTGTTCATCATCTCATAGGGATGTGTGTGGGGTGGGAGATGCTGTAGCTCTGCCCTGAGCAGTGAGTGGGTGCAAAGCCCCCAGCACCAGCAAGCTCTGGTGGAAGTGCAGCACGTTGCTGTGCACAGCCCATCCCACTACTCTGGGCAGCAGAGGGACAAGAAGGACAGCTCCTGTGGGTGCTCTACTTGGCCATTCCACACAGTGCAGAACTGCCAAGCCAGGCTGTGCAGCTGAGAGCCAGGGCATTTGGGATAAATGACTCCCATGGGTGGAAAAAAGGAACATTTGTCACAATTTTGGCCACAGAGGGAATAGCAAGGGGGCCAGGCTAGGCTTTCCCATTTGGCAGAGGGAAGGAGGAGAGGAGAAGTGGCTCAGGCTAAGAAAGGTGAGTTACCACTGGAAGTCTGGTGGGGGGTAAGCCACAACTTTCACTGGCAGCTTCACAGCTTCGTCTCCTGCAGTGGCTTCTATCACCGGGCCCTTCCTCCACTCCACGTTGATGAAGGGCTTTTCTGCAAGAAAGAGAGCATGGAGAAAAACTCAAAGGGACAGGCTGTCACCAAGCTCTGCTGGTCTCCACATGGCCCAACAGCAAGGACCAAGGACAAGGCAGGGTGTCATGGCAGGGTAGTTGAGATCCTGGCAGCTGAAGAGCTACCTGTGTCTCCCTCTTGGGAGGCACTGGGGACACTGGGAGACTGGGCTGCCCCATGACTTTCTGCTCTCAGGAACAGCCACCCAGTGCTGACGGTGCCTTGTGCACCTGCAGCTGGTGCCTCTCTGGCCAGACATGCCACAGGGGCACTGCACCTGCTGCAGGGCCACGAGACCTGTGTGCCCTTCCATCCCACTGCATTTGGGCCAATTTGGTGCTGGCACCTCCCTCCCTTGTCATTTTGGCACCGTGCTGAATGTGACCATGCTCCCAGCGTGGTGCTGGGGTGCAGAAGGGCTGAGGGACTGGAGGAAGGCTGGGTCCCACTAAAGCAAAGTGGATGGAGGTGAGCCCTGGGCCAAGTGCTGCCCGGGCAGGCTGGGGATGGCTCTGCTGCAGCTCGGCTCTGGCTGTGGCTCTGTGAGGCAGAGGAAGGTGCCGTACCATGCACAATGACGTCGGTGCTCTCCTCCAGCATCTGGGCACCATTGGTAGCAGTGCATTTGTACTCGCCCAGGTCCTGCTGGCTGACGTTGTGGAGGGTCAGGATGCTGGAGAGCTCCGTGTGTGTCTGCAGGGACCGGCGCTCGGGCTCCACCACTGCTCGCTGTGTCTGTGGGGGACCACAGAGGGGAGGGGATGGAAGATATCAGCAGGATGTGGCTTTGTGGATGGACTCCTCACAGCTCTGATTCTTGCTGCCCAGTGCTTGCCTCTCTACCTGGGCAGGTTTCTCCACAACTGCCTGCCATCCTCAAGGATGGAAAGGCAACATATCCTGGGTACTGACCACCTGAGGGCAGTGGCAGAGCTTAGCACATGTTTGCTCTTATCTGCAGCCCAGGAGCCAGGCTGGGAACCCCGTAGGTACATGAATGGACCAATGCCATCAGGGGACTCGTCTGTTTCACTATTCACAAGAGTCAGAGGCTACAACAGGAGGAAAACACAGTGGGGAAGAACCCATCTCGCAGGCTTTTGGTAACCAGGGCTGTGTGACCAGAGTAGCTCCTTTTAAGTCAATTATGTTTGCTCTGGATTTGCACTGGAGGAATTGAAGCCAGTGTTTTCCTAGGAGAGCCCCAGAGCAACAACAGCTCGGGAAGGAGGGAGCTTTCTGCCAGGAAAAGGGGTCTTCCCTTTGTCTGCCTTCTGCTGGAGGAGAGAAAAATGGGAAAACACTCTGAGCAGGGCACAGCACAGGTAGGATCACAAAGCAGAGCCCTGTGAATGATGCAAAGAACAATGAAGGGGCAGGAGGGAACAACTGAGAAGGAAATGGTTCAGAGCACAGGGAGCTGCTCTGTTTGCTGGTACCTGTTTGCCAGGGTAAGTCCACTGGAAGCGGATGCCAGAGTTGAACTCGGCCCACACTGTGCAGTTCAAGACCAGCTTCTCTCCCACTAGCAGCTCCATGGCTTTCTTGGGATACAGCTGGATGTTGTACAGCTCACTCCCTGATGCAGAGGAGGAAACAAAAAGACATTTCTGGTCTATCAACTCTTTGACTCAGACCGTGCAGTTGCAGGAGGTTGGGGTATGACCTCCTGCTGCTTGGTGTGTGTGTGTGACGCACAGTGGAGGAGATATAAGCACCATACAGAGTCTGTGTAGCTAGAGAGGACCATAACAATCCCACATGCCCCACTGATGGACTTCAGAGTCACCCAAACTGCACCCCTGCACCTTCACAAATATTCACCTGCTATATGGATGATGAAGAAATTGGATTTGAAGACCTTCTTGTCAATGACAGTCTCACACTGGACAAACAAGAAGTCCCTGATCATGTGCGTTGGCACCTGCACTCCCTTCTTGTTGTCCCAGAAAGTGCTTTTCCCGTCCGGATGGATATAGAAATTTTGCTGGAAAAATCAACATTTTGCCAGCTGAAATAAGAGGGTAACAACATTCCCGCCCCGCCCCTTCCAGGCTTTACCGTGGCTAACACATCCCTTTTGTGGGAAGGAATGATGCAGCGTCTGTGCTGGCCTCCTGCCCTCTCCCCCCGAGGGTTTGTCATCTAGGAATTGCCTCCCCTCTACCCCGAGCATCCACATCCTGCACCGCGAGCCTCTCCATCTGCAGAGCAGGCCAGAGACTTCCAGGAATGGAAACTTCTAGAGATAGCTAAGGAAACTGATGCTGATGTCTCAAACATGAGCTCCACTGGGATGAGTGCTGACCTTGGGTAGTGTCCTTCCCGGGCAAGGGAAAGGCCCCTGGCCCCCAGAGTGTCCCTGGAGGCCTTTGTACAATAGTAACACTCATCCTGGAAGGATGTATTTGCATTGTAAAAAAAAAAAAAAAAAAAAGCCAAAAAAAGCCAAAAGCAAACTGATAACAGCGCTGTTTTTAGTCCTGAGCCCCAAGGCTGCAGCCTCCTCCCTCGTGGGGATGCTGACCACCTAGAGGAGCTGCAGATCACAGAGACCAGGCAAACAAGGGATGCTGCGGGGAAATGGGTTTAAAACAAAGTCTTGTTTTGTTTCATAGAGCTCCAGGGAAGAGAAGCAAGGTTGGCAGGAAACCTGTGGGGTCTGCCCAAGGGAACTGGACAACACAGCTTCAACCAGCAAATAAAACAAGGAAGCCAGTGGCTTGTACTTTCCACGGAAAATGTATCCCATGCATTTTCCTTTCCTGGCAGTGCCTGTCCTGCTTCCACTCAGGCAATTACAAATGCAGAACAAATGCAATATATCTCGGTCCGGAGCATCCCACGGGCCAAGCTCTCACCGAGATCAGTGTGACGTTAAGATCTGGGATGGACACAAGGCATGGCACCCAAGTGTTCTCCTTCTTGCTGATGAGGAGGGTCTCCGGCTTGTTGATAAACGGCTGTTCAAAATCTGAAGGAGAGATACAAGGAGAACAACAACTAAAGTGAGGCAAGAAAAAACTGGGAAAAGAGACCAAGCAGCAGGAAAGGAGGCTTTCTGACTTTTTTTAACACAGCATGAGCTTGCCAGAGGGAGTGGTGTTGAGCTGGATGGCCCCATCTGCCACGTGTGACAGTCAGAGGAGACACCTGGAGCTTGGGAATGCAGAGGGAGCCAAGCGGCTCCTCCGCACCAAACACGGCACCGGTGCGGTGGCACTCGTGTGACGTTTGGGCAGTGCTGGAAATGACCTCCCCTTTCCTGGCCCCCTCAAGGTCCCTGCCCGGGTCTGACCCTTTGTGAGAGCAGCGCGTGGTGTCCTGGGCTCGGCGCCTGCTCAGCTGGCGAGCGTGGCCCCGCGGCAGGGACGGCGTGGGGCTGTGCCGCCCTGGTGCAGCGCGACCTTCCAGGCTGAGGAAGTGATCCCCAGCAGAATGGTATGCAGATGTCATCCTGCAGCCACCCCGGCCCGCAGATAAACACACGGGCTGAGCTTTCCAGGGCTGCCACCCCACTGCCGCCCAACTGCTGCCGGCACAAATATTGACAGGAAGAGCAAAACCGCCCAAAAATAATCACTGAGATGACTTAGCAAGGCCAGGGATGTTACACTAAACCCTGTGCGGAACTGGCATAGAATCAGCAGCGACCCAGGCGGACTAAATGGGATGAAGACAAAATTGGAAGAGACAAAGAATTGTGAGGCTGCTTGGTGTCCTCCGGCAGAGCCTCTGGGATGGATGACTTATCCTGCAGTATCAGCCCCTGCCTGCCCTTTTCCACAGGGACTTATGCCTTGTGGGATGCTCTGAATAGAGGCTGGTCCCTGGTGACACCAAGACCTGTTGTTGCCAGCGTGTCTCCTCTGTAAGAGCCACGTCTCTGTAAATACCACCCAGAACATTGTCATGATTGGCTTTGTTCACAGAAATTGTCCCCTGGGTGAAGGGGGCTCTGTAAGGAGGCAATGAGCCTTCATCTGGGAAAATGGGGCTGCCCCAGGGACCTGCTACAGGAGGTTTTATGGCTTCTGGTGTGCTGGAATCAGACTAAATGACCCCTGTGGCCTTTATATATTTAATGACTACATTTAGTCTTTATTCATCTGGGTTTCATCTAAACCATTGATTTCAAGGGACTGTAGCATGAGGACATCTGTCCAACCCGAAACTTTTTGCCTTTGCTAGTCAACCCCTAAAGATGCCCATCAAAAAGGATGAGTCAAAAATGAATTTGGAAATCACCCCCATTTAGGGATCGTGTTGTTCAAATCACATTGGGCCCAACCCAATCCAACCCAGTGCTCCTGCTGTGAAGTGCAGAAGGGAATACCTTTATTTTTTGATCTATAAAGCTGTTGCTTCAGTGATAGTCATACTGCAGAGACCTACTCTGTGTGAAGAGCTTTTTTCCTAAAGCTTAGGTGAAACAAACCACACTCAGGAAACTGTATTTTTCAGCTCTTACGAAAACACGGATTGCCCAGGGAGTTCTTATCTGTGTTTCCTGGGGTTTTGTGTTGCCACAGGATTGCTGACTTCTGAAATCACAGATTTGTTTCCCGGTGTGAACATGTTCCTCATTCCTCTCCTGAGCCCTGGGCACATGAGAGGGAGGAGGTGCAGAGCTGCCAGAGGTGAGAGACTCTGAGGTCCCCCTTCAAGCTCAGACAGCAGCCAAGAACTAACTGATTTACTGGGTTGGTCCTGCTGCCAATGAGCTTGTGATTCATTCACTAACTCCCCTCTCTGACAACATCACAACTTTCCTGAAGACTGTCTTAATGGGTCGGATGGGAATAATTTAGCATCTTCTTCATTAATATATGCTAAGCTTTATGAAATGTGTGCTGTACATATCCTATCCGGCCCTGATGAGGCATTCTGTATGTCTACAGTGCTATCTGTAGTTGTAATAAAATGCACACCTAAGCAGACACATGGGAAGGAGAGATATGCGTGCAGAGTTCATTTAAGAACTGAGCTGCAGGTAAAATACAGAAGGACCCATTTTCCCAGCCAAGCACAGATATTTTGTTCCTGGCAACTCCACCAAACTCTTAACATGAGAAATGAGGTTGATGGATAAAGCTGTGGTCTGATCATGCTGTCTCCAAACATCGCTGACACTTACATCAGCCCTTCCAAGCTCTCCGGGGACAGTTTCACATTGCAGACCAGTTCAGCAGGAACAGGCAGGGTTTTATCTGGATGTTCGGCAGTGGCTGGGGTTACCGTATGCCTGGGTTTTCCTGACATGTCCCTTCTCCTGCCTGAAAGCCTGTCCTATCTGGAAAGGCGGATTCTGAGGTTTCCTACAAGCATGTAACTTTGTTAGGCTGTACTAATTTTCAGTGTGTGTAAGAAGCTCTCTGCCTCCAGCCTGTTACAACACTCTAGAGTGTCTGAACACCCCTGTCCAACTCACAGATGTCTGCGATCCAGGGAGGCTCTGTTCTGTTTTAGGGTGGGCAGCAGAGCCCACGGGGAGAAGAGGCAATTGCCCAAACAGACCTCAATTCCTTTCCGGCAGCTGTCCAGCTTTTCTGATTTGCCCCTGCATTTTTCTCTGCATAGCTGCAGAGGCAAATTTGGCTTTGCCCTGGGACTTCTGAAAAATGCATCTTATATGTCATGACCTGCCTGGCTCATGACAACTGCACCAACTAATAAATGGGGGCGGAAAGAGAAATAGCTCAGCCAACTGTTTCCAGGGGACAGCGCTCGTTTATCTTGCTGTGAGCAGTGGGGGAGATGGCGGAGGAGGAACCCCTGGGGTACAGAGGCTGAGCATTGGCCCTGCACACACTTGCTGAGCTGGGGTTCCAGCCCCGAGCCCGGTGAACATCCCTCCTCCTCCAAAATATGTCTCATGACCCTGCCTGCACGGGCATCCCCTGCACAGTGCGGAGAGGAGTGGATCTGTTACCGTGGAGTGGCTCAGGCCACCAAGCCTGGGGACAGGAGGAGGCTGTGCCTGGTGTGTTTGTACCACTCATGCTTGCCCTCTCTCAGTCTCAGCTTTATGGAACACTACTATCTGTAACCATTAGCATCTTGGGGAGCCCCCAGCTGCCCAGAAGATAACTCCTGTGCTTTTTTTAGTGGTGAAGCCTCTCTGAGACCAGGCTCTCACTCCTTAAATTCCTGCATTCCAGCCTGGCTGGAGCGATGCCCCCAGGATGGGGCGTAATTGAATCCCAGGCGCTGCCTCCAGGGACGGATATTGGTTCCCTGGAAGTGCAGGGAACCAGCCCTTGGCGCCCTCCCTAAGCCTGCAGCAGCCACGCTCTGCCCTGGGAGGCACATTGGGGTTGTTAATCTTTCGGATGTCACGCACTGGCTGCCCCAGTGCCCCAGCCCGCAGGTGCACACCGCCGATGGCTCTTACCTCGCACGAACACGTAGGTGCCAGCCGCCGTGGTGCCCTCGATCTTGGCATCGATGTACTTGTAGTAGCAGCGGTAGTAACCCGTGTCGTTGGCCTGCGTCTCCGTCAGCACCAGGACTTTGCAGTAGGGCTTCGTGCCGGTCCCCTCACAGTCCTCCTCTCGGATGGCCCGGCCGCTGCTGGGCACTGCTGAGGCCACCAGCTCGGTCTCCTCCTTCCCAGCAGGGTCCACTTTGCCCCCGGGCCACGACCACTCCAAGGGGTGCTGGCCCCTAGACACGGGCAAAGAGGAGCATCGCCTTTGGGAAGAGCTTGGTGAACGCGGCGGTGATTTCATTGCCCTGTGCGACCCTGCGCACACCCCTCCACCCTTGGGCTGAGACACAGAGGAACAGCCATCCTCCGAGGGGGAAAACAGGCAAGCAGCTTCCCTAATCACCGGGCAAGCAGAGCCTTGTCCCCTTCCCTAGGCCACCTCCCTGGCCATGCCAAGCTCTATGACACCAGCTCACTCACAAGTAGACCCCTCTGTCCCACGACACTGTCCTACCGGTATGGACGCCAGGGCAGGGAAACACTCAGTGCCCTGAGGTAAAGGATCCATTTATTCTCTATTCCCTATCGTTATTAAAAGGGTCCAGAGCTATTAGGGAAACACATGGATGTGATGATTTCCCTTGGCTCAAGCGTAGCTGCTGGCTGGGGCTTGTGGCGTGATGAATGGAGTGGGAAGGAGAATTGAGGGAAGGAGAGCAGATTGGGGGGAAAAGGAGAAAGAGAAAAGCAGGAGGGAGTCAGGGATAAAAGACAGCACGAGGAAAACAAGGGGAGGCTCAGCTGACTGCCTTCTGGCCAGCTGCCAGCTGTTTCCTTCCCTGCTGCTGTGGGAAGGGGTTCCCCTGCTCTGCACAGCTCTGCAGCCCCTCCAGACCACGGCTGGGCTGGGGCTGCCACCCCTTCCCACGCAGCAGAGACACGGAGCTGCAGACACCTCTTAGAGAGCATGACCACAGAGCCTGCTCACCACCAGCCCAACCAGACAGACAGAAAAGTGCAGGAACACAAGAAACCCCCAGACAGGCTGTGCACGTGTGTACTTATATATAGCCAAGGAGCTCCAGAGCCGGAGCTCGCATGTGCACACACGCGCCAGCGGAGCTTGTTATAACTGCACTTGTTTACTACAAACAAAACAAGCTTTTATTCCATACTGGAAGTTTCCTTCTGTGGAAGCAGAGTCCCTTTCAGAGGAAGGCCTAGTCCCCACTTGAAATTTTGCCAGTATAGCTGGAAGTCACTTCAGTACGTGCAAGAAAAAAGAAATGGGAAAAAAGAAGCCATCATAAGGGACTGCTGTGGGGTAAAAATGGCCTTTTGTCAGCACCGTTGGCTCTACGAGAGGAAACTGCGTTCATCTATTATGCAAGTTGGGAATAGACATGCTGGCACACACGGCCCCTCTGCCAGGGCAGCTCCGCTGGCAGATGCTTTTAAGCGCAGCCAGACTGTGACCGCCACCAGTAGCTGGATCCAGACAGCAAGGGACAGCGAGGAGGAAGCGAGATAAGGTGCCATTGGAGGGCACAATGGCTCAGATGCAATAAGGATGGGATTTCTGTCCAAGCATGGGGAAAAGACTTGCCCCTTTGTCTTCAGCAGCTGATTTATCTTCCCGCAGACTTTGCTCTCTTCCAGCTTGCTGCAGATGAGTTCAGAGACAGTGTGCTACACTCTCCCTGTGTCACCAGCCACAGGAGCTCTGGAAGCAGTGACAAGCCCTTGGGGACAACCTCACAGCCCCTCTGATCCAGCTCAAAGTTGTGCATTCACTAAAAATGCCATCAGTGTCTGAGGCAGGACTGCAAGCATGGCTCCAAAAGCTTGTGTCTGTAAAGCATGGGCAGGCTTTTCCAAAGCACCAGAGTCTCATGAACACTTCAATAAAAATAAGAATTGAACTTTGAGTTTTTCCCAGCCTTTGCATGCACAGGGAAAATAATAGTAAAACTGATCACTAAACCAGCAACACCCCATGGCCTCTGCCATGGCCATTGCTGCTGTGCCTACGGTCCCACTGTACTGGCACAGACCATGGGGCTGCTCTCAGCCCAGAACTGAGAGCTTCAGACCCCAACTGTGCAAAGGAGCCCCAAAGCCTTCTGCATTTGCTCAGGCATTTCTGGCCCTCCACGTGGTGGAGGGTAATTGTACAAGTCTCCAGCGTTTCCGCTTTCTGTTTGTTTACCCACTGGGATTTTCATGCATTATCAGATCCACTTGTCTCATTAACCATCAAGGGCTGCAGTAACCGAGTGACACTATTTATGTAAACATGGATGGGCCAGTGCAAACAGACGTGCCAACCAGCTCATGGGCAGCTCTAACCCGGGCATTCCTTGCATATGTGCTGCTCAGCCAGGCCCAGTGGGGACACAGAGGTGTGGGCATTACTGTGACTCCAGGTTAGCATCACTGGTGTGTAAAGAGGACCAGAAGAAGGCAGGAATGAGGACAGGTCAGGACTGATTTCCGTATCTACCTTCTGCATCTGTGTAAAGGTCCAAGCAGCAGTTTTGGATGGTCTCCTCCCTCCTATCTGTCACCTTCAAAGATTTATTCCCAAGTTGTTTTCTTTCAGCTCGGTGATAATGTGCCTCTTGGCGATGGAGCCGGCTGATGCCAGCTGGAAAAAGATGCACTGTAGGCTTCTCCACAGCTGTTTTCCTCAATCTTTTCAGGACAGATGCTCTTCAAGGAAGATGTTGCAGTTGGCACCACTTTTCTTCCATCCTCTTTGAAGCTCCCATGTGTGGTATGATGGGTAAAGCTGGCTGTGGCTTTGTGGCTTAGCTGGGATAAGCCAGATCCTCCCTCAGCACCACAGAGGATGTTCACAGCAGTCCCACACGTGTAGGAAAGAGCAGCAGGTGTTGTGTGTCCCTGGACGCTGCTCCAGAGCAGTGGTTGTGGGGCATTCCTTTATCCTCGGGCTCCTTCGGCCCTGCCACAGTGCTCATTTCCTCCACGGGAACCAAGAGGGCTCCGGGGTCAAATACTTCCTCTGCCACAGATGGGTTGTGCATCTGCTTTGGTGACAGGTCACTGGGCAGCAAAGGACAACCCTGCCTTTCTTTTTCTTGGTTCGCTCTCCACCTGAGTGCCCAGCACCTGCAGGATGGGATGGGATGGGATGGCACAGTCAGGACACAGATGATCCCTCCAGAGGTTGTTGCTCTTGTGCAGCTGGCTCCTGTGGGCTCTACTCCAATATTCATGAGCTGGAACAGCACAAGATCTCCGCTCTTCCCCCTGCACAGGCTGCCGAGGACTTGAATGCAGAGATTCATTATATTCTTTCCTTCCTTCTCAGCATGGGAGCTAATAAAAGCTGCACTGTCCGTGTGGGCATCAGCCCCTTCCCTGGCTCTGCCACATGCTTGGATCAAAACATCTCTGGGGCTCTCGGACAGCCCTGGCATGATCTGTATTTCAGGGAATGTTCCTGCACCAGTCCCTGCTCCGTATGGGCCTCTCAAGGGTGCATTGTGGTGGGTGACAAGGGAACGTGACTGCAAAAGCAGAAACACAGCGTCTGATGTCTCCTTGCACGTGTGTCGTGCCCTTGGGTCTTTGCTGAGCTGCCCAGCTCCAGCGAGAGGGCTCATCCCATGGCCTGGGATGTACTCTGGCCACTGCTGAGGCTTGGTGGGCTGTGGAGCAGCAGAGGGGCTGCAGGGCTGTCTGAGATCCAGGCTGCTGCGAGGGAGCCTGAGAGCACACTTGGCTGTGGGACTCTCAACGCTCGGTGGGTGAAGCTCAAAAGGTCTCCAGGGAGTCTCACACCGGGGTTTTGAGCTCATCTTTCTGCTGAAGCACTGCTTCAAGCAGGCCTTTACTGCTGGCTCCAAGGCAGCTCGAAGAGCAGCCAGAGGACATTGCTCTCAAGGGAAGATGAGGGTCAAACTGAAGTCACCTCCAACACGATGCTCAGCAGGAAATCCCTGGATCCTGGATTTGATTTTGTATTTGTTTCTGCCCTACCCTGCCCCACCACCCTCTCTTTTGCCTGTTCTCTTGGTGGTCTACGTGTTTTTCCCTTCAGTTCCCATTAACCCAAGCCAGGTCTTCCCAGGGTGGGCCATGGTCCAGAGTAGAGGTTGGAGAAGCAGCTGGGTGTAATTAGAGATCCAGGGACCAGGCAAGATTTACTTTTCATTCAAACGTGTCCCACAGTCAAAGTCCTCTCTTCAAGACAGACAAGCATAGGATTGGAGAGCTCAGAGGGAAAAGGGGAACCCTGTGAGCCATTCAGGAGATGCTGAGACTTATCTACCTGCAGGTGGTGAGAAGGACACTACACAGCCCCATGGAGCACATCTGGGACAGCGGGATGCAGAGGCAGGGGGCAGTCAAGGAGCAACACGGGCAGAGGGTTGCAGAGGTTTTAGTGCTGTTTTTGCTGCTATTTGGCTGGCCAGTTCAGTCCTGCACAGCATTGGGAGCCAGGGGAAGGGATCTTCTTAGCTCAGCTCTGTCCCTGCCAGTGCACTGCATGGATGCTGTCCAGTGAGCCTGAAAATTGAGCCTTGGCTCTGCAGCTGGAAACAGGGAGCTTGTTGCCACTTGGAGTGACTCTGTGGCTTGGATGATGCTCCCTGCAAGGGCAGGCCATGCACAGCCTGCACTGGAAATCAGAGCATTTCTTTTCCACTTCAGTGATTTTCCTTCATATTAAGTGATACCTGACAAGTGCCCAAGGAAAGGGCAATCCAGGTCCAGGAGGGATGGCTGAAAAGAAAGGCTTTCCACTTCATGGTGCTAAGCAGCTGTGTTTATGCTTGACTGCAGAAGATGCTTTCTTTTACCACACCTCTCACTACAGTATGTTCTTTAGCCTTGGCTCACTCTGCAGACAACAGAGTCAGTCTTGAAACCACCTTCTGTGTCCCTCCCTGGGCCACTGTTGAGAATGGCTCTGCCCTGATTCTAAGCTTATTCAGAATAACTGCACTGAATCCCCTCTTTTCCAAGGTTTTAACAGAGATTGTCAGTTCCCACATCCCTCTGTGGAGAGAACTACCATGGCAGAGCACTGGAGTGCCCAAACTCCCTCCTTTTCCTTTGTGCCCCCACCAGCAGCTATATGGCTGACTACAGTCCTCCAGCCCCCAACCTTTCCTACATCCCAGCACACACCATGGCTCCTCAGGTCACCACCTGAATGAGCTCACAACAGCTCAGCTTCCCAGACTGGCTGAAATCCGTTCAGTATTGCCATCAACAACCTTTCCTCTGTCCCTCTGCCTTGGCAATGAACTGATTCATAGAGGAAAGCAACGCCATCTGTTCCAGGAAAAGTTAAATATGTTTGTGACAAGACATGAACACAATGCCAGCCAAGTGCTTGCAGTAATTGCTCTGTGGTTATATATAACACCGAGCAACACCCATCTGAGGCCCACGCTGAATTTAGACCCCCATTGGGTCCAGCACTCAGATCCTGAGCATGGATCTGCTTTCAGCTGCTGAAGGGAAACTCCAGGAGAATTGACCCTGGGCAACTCTCCCACTTGTTTATTTTTTTTCACTTTCCTAGATAGGAGGTAGTGCTACAAACATGTCCAGCCAAGTGTCCCCGCGTTGATAAATCAGTTCAGGCACATCACCTCCTGAGAGCCACCCTCCAAAACAACCAGAGATCCTCCAGGTCCTCTTACAGGATTTTCACCTGGTCTGGCTGGGGCTTCTCTTGACCCCCACCTGTACAAGGTAAAGCATTAAACCCCAGCTTCCTAGGAAAGCTGGAACCCTCTCACAGCCACCACTAAGTGCAGCCTTGCCTTCTCCCATGGCTATCTCTCAAATGTGCCATTACATTTTGAAATCAGAACTCCAATCCTAGCAGCCCGGAGGAGAGGAGAAAAAGCAATGTCAGAGAAAGACAAGGAGAGCCAGGAAGGCCAGATTCCCTGAAGAGCTTACAGCAAAGCTATCAGATCATGCAAATGTTTCTCTATCTTCCTTCTGCCTGCAGGGCTGCAGCAGAGGTTATCACCGTCTCCTCCGAGACATCTCCTGCTTCTTCTTCAATTAATTAATTAGATGAATTCACCCTTGGTGAATGTGGAAAATTTCTAGGCAGACACGATAATCTGCAGGTGTACTGCAGCCAAGGTGTCCCTGGAGGGCTCTCCTTGCCTGGTCCTCCAACACTCACCAGGTAAGAGCAGTCTAGACAGAGCCAGGCTTGCTCACAGCTTACCTGCAGGTGATGGTCAGCGTGTCCTTGGCGTTGATGACGTGTTCCTCCTCGGCAATGCTGAGAGTAGGGGGGGTCATAGAATAGCTGCTCACCAGATCTGTGGGGGGAAAGGAGAGAGGGGATGATGAGACACCGACCAGCCTGGACCCACCGCCGTGGGCAGCAGCTGTCCTGGCATCACAAACCCAGAGAGGGGCAAAGCCTCTTGAAGGAAACATCTCCCTGGGGCCTGTTCCTACAAGATAATTTAATTCTGGCTCACCAGGATATGAGTCCTTTGTCTGCAGCCCTCCTGGGTCCAGTGAGCAGCTCTAGCAGCAGCTGTAGAGCCAGGGCTCTGATAGAGAGAGCAGCACAGACGAGGGCCAGAAAAAGAACGGAAGACCAGAAAGTGGGGAATCCAAGTGTGGCCATTCCTTACCAGGTGAGTGAGACTGAGTTTGCTTGGGCTAAGGCTCTGAAATTGGTCCCCTCTGCTGGAGTGAGTCTGGCAGGAGATTTTTCTATACACGTGCAGCTTCCCATAATCAGGGGGACAAATCAGGGATGCCCAGACACTGGAAATGCAGAACTCTTGTGTTTGTACAGAGATGCTCTGTGGAGCCAGCAGGCATTCATGGAATGCCCTTCTCCCTTGGCGCACTCTCAGGTACAGTCACCTGAACAGGACCAAACCTTCGGGGATTGCAGGAGCCCCCGTCCCTGCACCACCGGACAGGCATTCCAGGAGTGAAATTATCCAGGCTCAAGGAGAGGCAGTTAAACATTATCATGCTCTTCTTCCAGCTTTTTTTTCAAGGAGAGTCCCACTTTTTGTGTGCTTGCATCTCCGGCATGCCAGACACGCGCCCTAAGTGAGCTCCTCATGGACAAAACATCTCGAAGTACCGGTTACCCTCGGAGACTACTGTTGTTTTTCATTAGCACAGTGTTGCTGACTGTCATTACTTCATGATCTTTATCTTGAAACTCCAGCTTCTGGAGATGCGAGATAATTCAAAAGAAAAGTCTCATTGACTGCAAAAACAAACTAACCAGAAAGAGAGGGGGGAAAAAGTAGTTAGGAAATGTGAAGCTGTGGCTCAGGTAGGTGTCAAATGCTAAGGAAGAAAAGAATGCAAAAATACGTTGCTAGCTTGACTTTCTACAAAAACATCGAGTTTTTCACAACTGTGTTCTGTGCGTGTCTGTTTCCTTCCCTGGTAACATTCAAATCCAGGTATGAGAGAGATCTGGCAGGCTCAGAGAGGTCTCAAGGACACGGAGTTTCCACGGGTTTCACAAGCAGAACGAGCGCCGTGTGACACCTCTCTTCCAGGTCTCAGAAGCACTGTGGTAGAGCCACGTGAGCCTTAGGACAGGAGGAAATGGCCTCAAGCTGTGCCAGAGGAGGTTTGGATCGGATATTAGGAAAAATGTCTACACTGAAAGGATGCTCAGGCATTGGAACAGGCTGCCCAGGGAAGCAGTGGAGTCACCATCCCTGGAAGTGTTGAAAAGACACAAGGATGTGGCACCTGGGGACGTGGTTTAGCGGTGAACATGGTGGTGCTGGGTTAGCAGTTGGATTTGATGATCTTAGAAGTCTGTTCCAACCTTCAGGGTTCAGGGATTCTAGGAATGCTTCTCTACCGGGAAACCTACCCCAGGAGACATCAAACGGCCACCAGCCTCTCTGACAGCAGCGTCTGTGGGGTGGCACAGGTAGCCAGGCTGGTGGGGAAGCCGGGGTGCCCAGCACCCACCGCCACCAGGACAGGCTGCTGAGGGGGACACGGCGGTGGCGGGACGTGCCGAGCGGCACCACCGGCACTGCCAGCCCAGGGCTGCCGGCCCTGCTCTCCCCGATTGTTCTCCACTTCCTTCCCGCCTGCGCGCCGCTCCGAGGTGGTGTCCCCATGGCTGCCCCCATGGCAACAGCGGGGTGCTGGCCATCTCCCCCATCATTCCTGCCTCCTCTTCCCAGCCCACCTCACCCTGCGTGCGTGTCCCGCTGCCCATGCCCTGTCCTACAGACACATCTCTCTCAACAATGACAACAGCAGCCACCACTTGTCTCTCAACACGATGTCACCATGGTCCTTGGGACCGCGTGGTTCTCGCCCCCGCGGAGGACACCCCACCCCGCGCCTCCAACCTCCCCTTCCCCGCGGAGGGGATGGCAGACGTCACACACAAAAATGTGTGCCCCCAGGGCTGTGAAAATAAATGGCCACATTTTTTGTAAAATCCCTTCAAAATGTAACAGGGTTTATTAAAAAAAGGGGGCGGGGGAGGGAATCTGTCCGCTAAGCTGCATTTCCTATTAATGCCGGACACGGTTATCCCAGTGCAAACACTGCTCTCCAGATGGCCACAGCCCCACGGAGCGTCCAGGGGTGCCTGCCACCCCCACGGTGCTCAGCCCAAAGTGCAGAAGACAATGGCTTGCACGGGGCCAGTTGGGGCCAGGAGACCCTCTCATCCTGCCTGTGCTCTGGGGCAGTGAGCAGAAAGGTAATCCTCAAAACCCTGGCACAGCCAGCTCCAAGGTTGGCTGTGACAGGCATCAAATTAAGTCTCAAAACTGGAGTGGACCCCTCACTCAAACTACTAAGTGGTCCAAGGTAGCAGGAGCCTCTCGGCCGATGCTGTGCCCCACCACGGGGCCTGGGGGGAGCAGGATGGCAGCAGAAATAACCCCCTGCCTCCCTTCATGTGCTGCCTGGTGACCTGTTAGCAAACAACGCCAGGGGGTGGAGGGGAAGAAAGGAAAAGTACGATCTGTGCAGGTTGAGGCTGTGGGATTCCTGCAGATGCATCCTGTCCATGGCCCTCCGTGAGTACAACAGGAAAAGGAACCACTGCTCACTCCGAAAGCACCGCGGCACGGGGCTGGGGACGCTCCTGCTGCTGGCAGCCAGTGCTGGGCCAGCACTCACGGCCACCCAGCCTCCTCACTGGCCCCGGACTGCCAGGGACTGTGGGGACTCCCTGCATCAGGCACTGGTTCACACTGGGGACCCACTACTCACCCCAGTGCTCGGCACTAAGGTTGGCATCTTGGTATGCCAATGCCCAGAGCCACCCGTGCCATCCAGCACAGGCAAAAGGACACACGGAGCCGTTCCCAGCCTGCAAAAGCATCTTCAAAGCAATCATCTTCTCCCTCCCCAAATTCTCAATCACTCTTTGTGCGCTTTACAGACAGATCCACCCCATTGCTGCCCTTGCCCTTTCCCTCCTTGGGGGAGTGTGTGCCCTGCCACGACTCTCTCCTGGGTCTCGCTCTCCCAGCACTGAACCTGGTGCTGGGTTTGGCCATTAAATCTCCACGAACCGACACACAGATGGTTTGTGTCTCTGGCAAATCCCAGGGTGCAAGGGAGATGTCTCCAGAGCATGGAGTGTCTGCTCTTCTCCGAGTCCCTCCTTCCCCACCTCCAACCCCCATCATGCTTTATCTCCTTGGCCCTCTGAGCAGATCCCACTCTCTCCTGCACACCCAACTGCGCCCTTGCACAGGGAGAGCATTAATGTAATTAAAAAGGCATGCAGCAGCCCCGGCAAGCTTTGTTTTTTCAAGATGGTTTCCAAGCAAGTTGGCAGCAGGATATTAAAACAAACAGAGGGGGATTGATGGGATGCGGTGAGAGGAAGCAGGATCCCACAGCCACTCACACCTTGTCTGTTTCCAGAGAAGCACATTTCCCAGCGGTTTTCCTAGCCTTGATCTTGCAGCCCACGGCTCTGAAAGGGGCCAGCCTGCACTGAGAGCCTTCCCCCTATCACTGGCAGCTCCTTCATTTTCAGGCCCCTCTGCCTCTTTCTGCACTTACACCTCTGCTGCTCTCAGCACAGGGGCAGGGCTGCCCACTGCGTCCTGTGGCCAGGGCTCGCCCTGCCTGCTGGGGAGGCCACGCTCACCCTGGAAAGTGCTACCCACCCACCCCAGGGTGTCTCACGGGCTCCAGACCTCATCTCTCCACCCTTGGGCACGTTGTGGGAAAGCCTGGTTTCCCCTGCCATGCTGCAGGCAGTAAATCCCTGCGGAGCAGCACCTGTGCTGGAGCCGGCACCGCCGCAGCGAGCGATGGCTTTGGGAACGGAGCAAAGGCTGCACGTGGGAGAAGGTGCAGGTACAGCAGGGTACAGAGGGGCACAACACAGCTCCTGCTCTCCG
The DNA here is from genome assembly GCA_013396735.1 of Grallaria varia. Taxonomy (NCBI): domain Eukaryota; kingdom Metazoa; phylum Chordata; class Aves; order Passeriformes; family Formicariidae; genus Grallaria; species Grallaria varia. The sequence goes on along the minus strand of VWZG01006016.1, from coordinate 692,031 downwards.
TCTGCTCCCACTCACAGGAAGCCCTGCACCGGATCCTCCCTCCGAGCCCCCACACACCCCCTCAGCCCCTCTCTGCTTCCCCTTCCCTCCCTCTCTGCTGAGTCGGCCTCGCTGACTGATTAACGGGGCGCCTTTCCGGAGAGGGATTTTTGCTCACACTCTGTCCTTCTCGCTGACTTCCTTCCCCGGTGCTGGGGCCACAGCCACTGCCTGTCCCCAGCTAACCGGCACAGCTCACGCTCCTGCCACCAAACTCACTGCTCTGGGGTTCTGTGACCAGAGCTGGGAGATAACACGTGCAAAGCAAAGCTGCTCCAGGTGAGGCTGTGTGCTCCTGCTCGTCTCCCTGCACCCAGCCCAACCCGGCCTGCCTACCCCGTGCTTTACCAGGGAAAAAAAGATAGGCTGGAAGGGAAAAAAGAGCATCCTTCCCCCCAGCAAAAGCTTCCCTGACTCTGCTCCTGCCCCATCTCTGCAGGCAAAAATTCCCAGTCAGTGGGGATCTGTCCAACAAAGCAAGGCAGGAACTCGAGATCTGCACGTTTGTTAAATATGGGAGGTTTGTTTGCACCAGTTACCATGTGAGAAAAGCCCTGCTCCTGGACAGCCAGCAGTAAAACTCTGGTACCTTGCTGGCCAACAGGGACTGAACAAGCCTTTCTGGTGCAGAACAGCAGCAGCGGCTGGCACTGGGGGAGAGGGAGGAGAAACCTTGCTCTGCTCTGTCTGTAGTCCTCTCCTCCAGCTCTGCAGGCTGGATCTGTCCAAGTTAGCAGAACTAACCCCATCTTCCCCCTCTGCTCCAGTTACTCTTCCCCACATGCCCTGTATTGGTGTAACTCACTGTCCTGGTGCAGAAGGGCCCATGGCTGCCCACAGACATGCGGGGAGTCCACGTGTCAGAGGCAGAGCCAGCCCAACTTCCCACCTACAGGACTGAAGTTTCGCCCCTGGAGCAGCATCTTGTCATGCACGGGGCAAGCATCCAGCTGTGGGTTGGAGCAGCAGAGAATGAGTGTCACGCCACGCAAGGAGGCAGCTGGCACAGCAGCAGGAGACATTTGAACAGAGGGCCGTCAGCTCCTCCTCTTCCTCCTCCCGGTGCTCGCTGGCAGGGAGGAAGGCTTGTTTCACAGAGAGGTGAGATATTGCACAAGGCTGAGAAATAAACACCAGGCTCCAGCCGAGGGAGGGGTGAAATACCAGGGGTTTTCTCTCCAGCCTCACAGTGGGCAGAGCGAGCTCCAAACCATGGTGGGAATTGACACCTACAAGGAGCAGGTTCTGCTCCTGCAGGTTCAGCCTGAGGGCTGTGAGGGCAGGGTGACATTCCCCATGCCCATGGTGAGGAAGGGAGAACGGAGATGGACACAGGCTGAGGGGTAACCAATGAACAAATGAACAGAACACTGAAAATCCCCCCCAAACTATGCATGTGCACCAGGTCGAAAGAAGCAGGTCCCTTCTTTTACAGGTTCATCAAAGATGTTCTCTGTTCTGCAACCCAGGGTTGACCATTGCTTCAGATCTGCCCCAGAAGGGGTTGAACAGAGGGGCTGTGCCCATCAGTGCAGGATCAGCCCCACTGTGCCTGGTGTTGTGCTACAGCAGCCACACCACTGAACCCACACACCAGGACCTCACTCGGGCCTGGGACAGCACCTTTCCCCTTCTCATGGTGGGCAATGCCTACGGCAAGGCAGAGCTCCTTGGGCCTAGAAATTTTCATCCACGGACCTCAAAGCCCTGAAACAGCACCAAATCAGAGTGTGGTGGATCTGCGACCTCACCATTTTGTGAGGATATTCCCAAAGCAGCAGATGTTCCTTTGCTTCAACTAGGAGAGGCCGTCCTTTTTCAGGGAACCCAAGGGATAAATAATTATAGAAACTCAGTCAACACAAACACAGAGGTGACCATCATTATTGGGTGTCTGATCCTCTCTGTACAACACCAAAAGTATAGTGAGACATCATCTTTGCCCTGAAACAACTGTGGGCGAGTTGGTGTGTGGAGGCAGGAGCTCCCTTAGCAGGGACCAACATGAAGGCTGAGGAAAAGGCCACCAGAGCTGGTGGAAATGCCTTTTTCTTGGTGCCAGACTCAGAGAAGCCCCAAAGCACCCTTGGTCCACAGTGATGCCAGATGAGGAGGAAGGACATGCGTACAAGCAGACAGAGCACTTGAGAAGTGAAAAAATTGGACTTTCCTCCAGCTCAGCACCTGCAGCCAGGGGAGACCCCAGCCAAAATACCCCCTTCCTGACAGCCAAGGGGGAAGTGGGACAGGGCGGGCAGAGATGTGAGCAGCACATTACACGACAGCAGCACATTACACGACACAAGCAGAAGCTGCAGCCAGAGCAGCAACACTGCAGGCTGGCCATTCCACTCTGCTTCCCCAGCCCCGGCACTCCATGGCCACACATCCCGTGCCCATGGCCTCAGTCCAAAAGGCTGCCCAGCCTCAGCGCATGCACCCCAATGGGTCTGTTCAGCCTCTCATGGCTGACACGCTTTAATTAACTGGCTCTTTTCTGACATCTCATAACCACCTGCACTGATGGGGAACGAGGCAAAGAAAGTCACAAACTCTCTGGGATCCTTCAACTTTTTTGTCTTCCAAGCTGTGAGTCCATCAAGGGACAGAAACAGAGAGGCTGAGCCACTTTCAAGAGAGACAGGCTGTCCTGATGAGCAAAATCATCCTTGTATCCTTCATTCTCGGTCCCTTGGTGCCTCCAGACAGGGATTTATATCCGGGTACTTCCCAAGTCAGCTGCCCTGGAAAATGGAGCATGGCTACACCCAATGCCTGACCATAGTCTCACCTGGTTTTAGGACTCTGCTCTGCCCCAGGGACCTGCCACCACGTCATCCCAAAGCATCCCAAGGAGGGGTCAGCGAGTGCCTGTCTGGGAGTGTTTATCTGTCTGCCTTTCTCCCTGGGCAGGAAGCACTATCTCACCATCGCCCTGCTCGCTCCAGCCCGGTTTCCTGCTCCATCCTGCCAGGTTTACCCTGCTTTTTCCTCCTCCCCTCCCCCTGCCCCACGGCTGTCAGGCCATGTTTGCATTTCTGTCTCCTGCCGTCTTTCCTCTCCCTGCCCGCTCCCCCCGCGCTCGCTCCCCGCTCCATCCTCCCTGAGAGGCTCCGTCCTGAGCCAAAGTTAGCCTGTGTCAGGTAGCCACATGTCCGGCCTGGGCCAGGGGGTCAGCCGGGGCCACCCTGCAGACCTCCTCCAGGATCTCTGCTGTCAGCAGCCTGCCCTGGCCCCAGGGGAGCGCCTGGTTGCTGCCCTCGCTCCGGCGAGGGATGCTCGGCACATCACAGAGCCCGTTTCCCCTCGGTGGCCGCCGGCCCACCCTTTCTGCAGCGGGCCAGGGCTGGCCAGACACCGCTTTGTTTGGTCCCCCCATTCCCTGAACCGCTCCGGGTTTGTTGGCCGCCTGCTCCTGCCCGGAGAATCCTTTTCCTGCCTTTGAGATAGAGGATGCTCCAGCCATCTGTGTGTTTTATTTCCTTATAGAAACTAACAAGCCAAGGATTGCTTCCTCTCCCTGACATTTCAGAGGGCAGCTCCAGCTCAGCGGGATGCGCAGGGAGGGGAGGGGGAGCCCAGGACAGGACCTATTCCAAATCCACAGGATTCACTCCCTAAGGGGCAGAAATCCTCAGACCTGCCCAACTGCAGTGGCAGAGATGTTCTGCTTAGCATACATAGCCAGCCCTCTTCCAGTGGCCCCTATTAACTGCATGGCTAAACCCTTGCAAAACTCAATTAAAATTATCCTCCCACATCTTAAGGACTGTCAGGTTGCTTCTCTTACTGTTTTAATTTACTTCTTTCAAAGTCTTGCCCTGCTCACACTCTCTGCCCCTGCAGGATGTGATTAACAGGGTGTAGAAAGAGCAGAGGGATCAGAAGGCTTTAGGGGACTGATAAGAGCAATTAGCACTGCTCATTACATCCCTAACCTGAAGGGATGCAAGGGATGGTCCACAGCTCCTGTGAAACGAGTGTTGGTCCAAGTTTGGTACCCGCCATACAAGGAACTGCCAGCACAAATGGATGGCCAGGATGGGTCAGGGACATGCCCCTGTGGCCCTGGGGGTCTGGGTTCTCTGGGCAAGTGGCTTGGGAAAGGCTTGTACTGCTGCTCCCTCCGGTTCACCTCTTTGGGACTGCTCAGGAGTTGAGTGCCCATTGCAGGATTCAGAGGTTAATTCCACTCCAGGACTACCCAGGAGCAACCCCAGGGCCCTTGCTGGGCTGAGGTAACTCTGGCAGCAGAGGGTACAAACCCATCTGGCCACTGAGAAGAAAAGGCAGCCCATCAGTGACGAAGGAAATGTCCATCCACTGCTTCTCATGCCATACCTGACGGCATGAGGCACACAACAAAGTACCTTTACAGGCAACTCAGCTAAACTGAGGATTTTGCCACTGTGGGATAACACTCACAGAGATTCCAAAAGAGGGATAAGCTCCAAGAAGATAAGTCACTATCAGCTCTTACACGCAGTGATTCAGGTGAGACATCCAGGTCCAGGAGTCTCTAAATCACCCATTGCCACAACAGAGTGGGCACATTAAGGCCACGACAGGGCATTGTCCCCTTTCCTGGTTGCCCACACTAAGGCTATTGACAGCCCAGGCAGAGCCAGGACCAGTTCCAGGGCCTGGGCAGGGACTTCCACCCGCAGCACCCCAACTTTGCCATGGACACAGAGGAAGGGAAAACCTGGCAGAACAGTGGAAAGGAGACCCTCAGAGTCAACATCATCTACCACAGCTCCACGAGGAGCCATTCCCAGAGGGAACTGCTGCCGAAGCAAACTGCAGGTGTGCTGTTGGGGGGAGATGGAGTTCAAGCTGTGCGAGACCTCGGCATATCCCACTGGCCTGGGATATCTCCTGCTCATGCTGGGAGATGAGAAGGCAGAGGCAGCTGCCCGGGAAGTCAGACAGAGCCCGAGGGTCGGCACTGAGAGAAAAGGGCAGCAGCATTTGGAAAGAAAAAAGCAAGTCCCAGGTCTGTTTTTGCCTTGATGTGTGTGGGCTTAATTGCTGGCCTTTGAAGTTTAACCCTTCCCAAGACTGTTGGGTAACGGACACGCTAAGCAGGACACTGAAGAAACCCCTGTACCCCACTTAGGGCAGGTTTCCCCCATGCGAGCAAAGCCTGGGGACCCTGCTGGCCTCCTGCCCAGCCTGACTGACTGTGCTGGGCTTTTTCGGGGGTCTGCAAGCCACGCAGCTGGGCTGGGAGGCACCGCACTGAGCAGGAAAGACCTGCTCCTCCATCTTCACGTCCCCAGAGTCTGCATCCAGATGTTTGCTGCTTAGCTGTGAACTGAAATCAACTCAGAGCCCGCAAACCAAAGAGCTGCCCTGGAGCTGGCAGTGCCTGTTCTCTGCAGCACAACCCACCCTCCAGTTGATCTCCAGCCGCGGAGTGCAAGAGAAGCTGATTGATGAACAGGCTCAGTGGGGAAAAAATACTTTTGCAATTAGACGATTATGTTGGCCTTGGAAAACCTGGACTCAACTCCCCATCTGCTCCAGGCTCCCTGCAAGTCCATCTTGCAGCTTCCTTTTACCTCCATACCTGACTGAGCCACAGGGCTGCTTTCACTTGGAAAAAAAATATATACTTTTGCAAGGAAGGTGAAATCCTTATTCCTTCTAATTAAAGATAACAGGCAACAAAGAAAATTAATTTGTCCCAGAGTCAATGCAACATGAAAAAGCTACATTAGACTTGGATGAGTCCAGAAAGGAGGAAGCACAACCAAAATGCAGGAGGAATTTCAACTTCCTGATTATCAAAGCAGGGGTTTCAAGCATCAAGTATAACCTAAAAATAATAATAATAAAGCAGAGGGAGGAGTAGTCAGAGGCATAGAGAGAGCTGCTGCCTGGGGAGCTTCTCACATGCACACCTGCACGTGCACACACCACGTCTGCACGACCTCTCTGCCACCCCTGACGGGGTGGGCACGAGGGGAGGCAGGAAGATCACAGGCACACGCACTTCAAAGGAGAATTAGTCATCAGAGGTAGCAGCAGAGGAAGGAAGGCTCAGGTACGAGGTCAGACGGGCACAAGCAGAGAGAGTTGACGGAGGAGTTCTGAGCATTCACTGCAGATCTAAGAGCCCTCCTGGCATCTGCACGAGCAGAACAAGAGGTGGAATCCCTGGAGTAAATGCACCTACAGCATGTAGGAGATAAGAAATTTCAACCCTCCTAGAAAACACTGCACAGCTTGGCTTTCTGCCATTCTTGAAAGCAGCTGAGCTGCCCAAACCCAGAGCCTTCCCTGATGTGGTTGATAAAAATCTTACACTGTTCGCTGAAGAATCCCCAAGAGGGATGGGCTCTAAAGAGCACAGCAAAGCTCTCCCCCAACAAAGAGCTTTGCTCTTCACCCCCAGGTCAGCAATCCCATCTCCTTCCTGCTGGGCAAAGAGACTTGAAGATGGAGAGACTTGGGGCAGTGGGAAGAAATCTGGCCCCATGGGGCTGCCCAAGGCATTGATGGCAAGTTACAGATGCACACGCTCTCAGTTTCTCTTGGCATGGAGCTGTGACCACGAGCCAGGACCCGCTGCAGCAGGAGATGATAATCATCATCTCTGAGAGCCAAAGTGTATCAGGGCATTCGCGTCATTTGAGATTAGCTGGCTGTTCAACATCTGCACAGATTTATCTCTCCACCTCCACAAAACACCCCTTGTGCAGCTATGAAACTAATTTAATTCCTTTCCAAGAAAGGCTGAGTTGGAAATGTCACACTTTGTATATCACAGCACAATTCCTACAATGAAACGCCCAGCCTAAATGGCACTGTTGGACTCTGGCACTGTTTGAAGGCCAGCAGGCTAAACCCCCTTCTGCTGCTTTTTAAAAATAGCTTACACCAGGGTGACCACATTCCATAAACACCCCATTACTCCTGTGAGTACGCAGGGGCTGACTGTTTTTTCCCGTCCAAAGGTGCTTCCCTTGCCACGCAGCGCAGTGGGAAGAGCACGCAAGCGGACGCGATGGGAAGGAAGCGTTTACACATGCTAATGACTTCCACCCAAGGAGCACAAGTACCAACAGGGAAACGGCGCTAAAGAAACAACACGCCACTTCCTCGGCTGTCCCTGCTTGGTCACCATGGAGCACTTGGTGCTCAGAGCCGTGGGGAGAGGCTGGGGATGGCCTTTCCAGCCCCATGGGAATCCAAGGCATGAGTGAAGGGACCATTGGCTTGGACCACGAAGGCAGGAGAAGCCATTTGGCAGTGGGGCTATTTCAGCACCACACTGGACCAAGGGGTTGAGGAGAGATACTGACCCTTTCCTACTCTCACCAACGTGGGTCCGGAGACCAGAGTCCTTCCAGGTGCCATTCAGGTTATTTCAGCATGCACATCTCTCTTCATGCCAGAACAGGTTTCCTAAGTTCACGTGGGGCCCTGTTTATTTTTCTTCTTTTTTTTTTTTTCTTTTTCTTAAATCCACTATTGTATTAAGAGTGTTTTTCTTTAGGCAAAGGTTACCATGGGGCCAGCACTGTGCGCAGTCCCCTGCCTTCCATCACCGCTATAACCCCTGAGCCGGAGCTCAGCCCGGCCAACGCCACTTATCTCCAATGAAGGCAGGCTTGGATTTCCCCTGATGTATAAAAAAATAGATCCAGGCACTCCCCCTCTCCCCCAGTGCATTCTTTGATATGCCACCCAGGCCTTGTTATTGCTGGGAGGCTGGAAAGCCAGGGATTAACTGCCTCAGGCTGCACCAGACTTTATTTGTCTAAGCAGCCAAGGGTGAGGAGCAGCCATAAATACTGTGAAATGCTGAGCATTGTGGAGGGGCAACACTGGGCAATGCAGGCACCTTGGCAGGAGGGATCACATCTTAGACTGGGTGCAATCCTGATGTGACCCATGTCATTGGAAAGATCGTTGCCTCCCTACCACACTGGGGCTTTGAGGACTATCTAACTCCATCATCATGTTTTCAAACTGGGGATGTCAAGTTACCCCCAGTGCAGCACTAACAGTGGTGCCTCTCCTAGTCCTTGCAGCACAGGAGTAACCAAACATGGTGACGGAAATCCCACTGCAACACTGTCACCCGGGGGACACACAGGGGTGTGAGCCTGACTGCTGGAACAGGCAGCTCCCCTTCCATTGCACACTGGGATGTCACAGCACAGAGGGGAGAGGAAGACCAGGACATGCCCTGATCCCATCCCAACACTGGCAATACCACCAGAGCCAGCACTTACAGCCCAGGAGCTGTCACTTCTGATTGTTTGGCAAGAGCCAACAAACCCAAGGAGGAGCCATCAGGCCCAGACACACTCCGTTAGCTAAATCACTTTACAAGGCATTGCTGGGTAACTCCATTTGCAGGCAAGGGGGTTGCTTCCCCCAACCTTCATCCCAGCACAAGGACCGTGCCCCACCGCCCCACCGGTGCTGGGATTTCCTTGGAGTGAACCCATGCATGTCCCGTGGGAGCATCCTGCTCTCCAGCTGGCTGCCACACTTTTGGGACATGCCATTAAACTGCCCTTTGCCTCCCCAGGGCCAGGCCCTGCAGCACAGTGAGGGGATGATGGCCACTTAGACCCAATTACACCTCACTGGGGACTCTGCTCTGGCTGGGACAGCCCACCACGGGAGTGATGGATTTCTGCAGGCACTGGATGCCGTCACCTCTGCTGGGTGTGATTTCGCTCACTGACATCACTCTCAGCTGGCAGTTCCCAAATCTGAGTATAAACCACAATTCGTGCCCAGCCTTCTTAGCTCAGTAAATGTCAAGATTTACTGTCATTCGTGGAAAACACTGACTTGACCTGCGCTTTTGTCAATATGTATTTTTTTAGGTCACTACATCTACCATCCATCTCAGTGGATGCCAGTATTTCAGAAATGGGGAAAACAAGTCACAGGTGGAGAGCCAAGCTCAGAGACAAACCTCACTATCAGCACATACGTGTGTGTTGGTGCAGACATGTACACACTGCCCCCAGCCAGCACATGACCTCCCACACACATGGAAACCAAGGGAGAGGTTTCCAGGCTCTGCCACACAGCACTGTGCTTTTTGGGGGGAATAAATGAAACCAGCAAACCTTTTAAAGATGTTCCTGCAGCACAGAGAGCTCATGTGCCTCTGTAACTCAAAAAGATGATGGAAGACCCCAAAACCCTCCATGGGTCTCATGAAGGTGCAGACAGACCTTTACAAACCTGTGGAGCCACTGCCCAATTCAGGTCACTTGGCTGCGTCCTGTGGGATCTCCCAAGACCCAGTAAACCTGGCCAGCACCTGAAATGGTGAACCCACTGCGGGATGGGGAAGGACCCTAGAGAGGAAGGGGACAGTGTCCCGGGGGGGAGGCCTGGCTGCCATGGTCACTGGCTGCTCAGCAAAGCCATCATGAGCTTGCAAATTCCGTATAAACTTCCCATGTGACACAATTACTCAGGGGCCAGATCCTGAAGCCTTTCCTTCTCTCTTTATTCAGACTGGTCTCCACTGAAGTCATTGAGACATTGGCCTAAATACAACTGAAGGAGCTCAGGATTTGGCCCAGTAATAAAAACTTCCTTCCTTTGTCTACTGCTCACTCCACATGATCCCACTACCTCCCAGTCTCCTCCTGGCCATGTCTCCTGAGCCCGGGGCTGCCTGTTGTTTTGGTTGATTCTGTTCTTCTGTTTTACCTTCAGCCAGACAGTGCCTGTCCCCACATGCAGCTGCGAGCTGCTGAGGTGGCCAGTGAGGAAGAGGGTGGATCGTGGGGTTAAATGCAACTTGGCAGAGGGACAGTGCCAGTCCTGGGGACATGGATGCATGTGGGCACCGTGCAGGCTGGAACAGCCTCAGCCTTCCCCTTCCCAAAGGCAACTCCTTCAATACCTCTTTGAGGATGGGTTGGAGCCTTTCTCCTGCCCTGCTGAGCACAGAGCAAGTGCCTTGGGCTCTACACCAAACTTTTACATGAAGGGCTGGGTGACATGACTCCTACCCAGGAAGGTGTAGCAGGAAGTTAACTCATCTCACTGCAATGGCATCTGTGCATGACACTAGGAAGTGACACCACAAGAAACACGCATAATTTTCAACAACTTACAATATGAATTTTACTGCCTTTTCTGCCTCAGAACAGCCAGGAGGATGCAAAGCCCTGTCACCTCCCACGAGTGCCTCATCTCCAAGAGTGGCCACCTCAAATGTGCACTGAGGCTTGGGGGAAGAGCTCCTGCTTCCTTCCCATGTGCACCAGCCCTGCACTCACCCGTGACACAGACAGGGCAGTATATGAACACACACGGACTGATACAGCAATTCCCTTCACACCAGCCTCCCTCCTTGTGCTGCTTGATAACAGAAAGCAAACACAAAAGGAAGTGGAACTTGGCTGAAGGGAGAAGCATTTGGTCCAGAAGCACCAGCACATTTGGATGACTTAAATCTCAGTCCTGCAACTCACGTATGCTCATGTGGATGACCTGGTCATGCAGTGGATCACTCGGAGAGCACCAAAACAACCCCTTTGAGTTCCTGCTGAGGTCTTACATCTCGCAGTGAGACTTTTAACACTTCCCAGATAAAACTGAAATGGTCAGAGATGCACTTTGAAGCACGCAGCTCTAACCACCCCAGGGAACACAGAGCTCTGAGCAGCAGAGGACTGGTGATCTCAGACTGCAAGGCTGCTTGCCCAGGTCTGAGGGAGCTGTGCGCCTCCCAGCCCAGCTGAGCCAGCTCACCGTGTCCTGTATCCCACCACAGAGCACAGCAATGCCAGCCTGAGCATTCCATGGACTGAGAGTCCAATGCCCTGTCCAGTGACAAGGGCTGCTTTGCTCAGGGCTTGTTCTTGAAAAAATACAGCCTCGCTGTACATTCTGCCCTTTTTAAATACATTAATTGCCATGGCAACAACACTGGTTTTGGTATGGGAGCAGCCTGGTGGCCTCCACAGATGCAAGATAAAAATCAATGGATACATTGACAGACAAGCTGCATTTCAGGGCCTTTTGTGGTTTTGAGGCTGGTCACCATGGGCACATATGAGAGAATTGGCTCAGACATTAACAAGATGCCATCTTCCATAGACAGAAAGCTGAGGACAATAAAACATGCAGGAACATCTCTTTTGAAGTGCTCATCTGCTTGCACAGAGCACTCTTGTATGGAAGCTGCTCCCAGTGCTGATGTGTATGCCCAACTCTTGGCGCTGGTCACCACTCCCAGCTCCTGCTGAAGCATCTCCCCTGGATGCCCTTCACACCCTCATTACCAGTGAGTACAAAGTCTCACCTGGTCTCAGACCTTGGCAGGGTGGCTTTGCTTCATGCCTCCCCTCTCTCCATCCACGGCCCTTCCCACTGGTTCGGATGCCTCGCCAAAGAGAAGAACAAGAAAGAAAGAAGAGCCAACTAAACAGCACCAAGAGGGTTTGTACACCAAGCAGCACCAAGGGAAAGGCTGTGAGTGCCCTTCCCACCCTGCCCACAGCCACCCTCAAGAACCTGGTGGAAAGGGCAGCCGTGGCTGTCCCCTCCTGGCCAGGGGAGTGCTGCCCCCTTCCCTGCCGTGCCGCCCATCATAAAGGGGTCCCTGAGCTGTTATCAGGCAGTGACAGTTTCCGCCATCAGATTCCTCCTGTCCGTCAGGAAAGCTAAATAAGGAACATCGTTCAGGCGGCTGCAGGAAGAGGGGAAATGCAGGGACATCCGGCCCAGCTGCCAATTTTTCCTTTCCCATGAACCACCACTGACCTCCACCAAGGGAGAACCTGGACACCCAGCCTGGCATCGGCGCTGCTCCTCCCTGTTTAACCCTTCCCTGGGGGATGCCCTGACCCCTGGAGCCTTGCCATGCTGGGCAGCGTGGCCATGCCATGCCGGTGCCTGGGCGTTGTGTCACCGGCGCTGGCACCGCAGATCGAGGCAGGCAGACCTGGTGCACGGGCTGGCACCTGCCCATCCAGCTGGAGCCACAGCCAGGAGAAGGCTTAACCCCTCCACACCTGCACTTGGGAAGGCAGCTACACCTTGCATGGCAGCATCAGGTCCCAAAAGCATCAGTGAGCTACTCAACCACTTTCCTCTTCACACGCACCGAGATCAGGAGTGGAATTGAGCTTATTCTCTTGCTTATCCCTCTGAAACAGAACTGGTGTTTTCCAGGCTCTCCCAAGAGCTGCAACCATCTCTGGGCTGGCTGCTTGTAGACAGGTAAAACCTCATCTCTTTCTGTCTGCTCGCTCCAAGACTGTCCATCGGTAAAGGGACCAGGACAGTCTGCAATCCACTCATCCCTTTCTCATGGTCCTTCCTGGGACAGCCCTGGGCTCCTTGCTGCCTTTCGCTGCAGGGAAGGAGGAGCAGCGGCCTGGTTATTACATCTTTAGGTAAGGGGAGACCACAACACTTGCTCAGAGTGCCTTTCCCCACCACCCTGTTCTCTCTGTTTGCCCAGTTTGGAGTCTTTTCCTGACCCCCTAAACCGATCCTCCCTCATTAGCACATGAAGTCCATCCCACGGCACCTCCAGGCTTGGCCGCAAAGCCCGCGTGGGGGATCCTCGCCCTGGAAGGAGGGCGCTGAAACACAGCAAGAAAAACAATTCACACGTGGGAGAAGTTGTAAGGTGAAATACAAGTCACTGGCTGAAACCTGTTTCTGCTACCTCAGCAGGGAAACGACTCCAGGAGAGACTCCGAGACTCCCCACTTAATATCCTCAGCTTATAAAACTCAGTGGGAGTTTCAGCACCGGCTGCTGCGGGGCCGGGTTTTCACCCTCCTTCTGCTGAACTTGCACCTAGAGCTGGAGCCATCTGCCCCCCGGCCACTGGCTGAGTGGCCACGCTGCGCTCGAGGGCTTGCGCCCCATCGCCCACTTGACCACCGGCCATCTCCGCTTCCACTGTTCTGTGTTAACAATGAGGCACCGCAGATGGGCAATAACGCTGCGTGCCGAAAACATCACAACTATTCTGAACAGAGAGGAAAAGCCCCCCTGGGACCTGGCTAACCCCCTCTTTTAACAACGTGAAACAAGAAACAAAGGTCTGGGATAGCTAGAGGCAATAAAAACCCTGGAATTCATTTAACCAGTCACTAGATGCCAGTGCAGCTGCAGCAGTATTCCTTTTCCTAATGAAGGACAAAAGATAATCCCAGCACTGGCCCAGGGCAAGGCTCAGCTCTGGTCCCCCCAGCAGACCCTGGCACGCACCAGGCAGTCACGGTCCCCCCATGGCACCCAGCTGGCAAGGGATGAGTACCTGGCTGCCCCTCGCCCAGCTGGAGATTTTCAGGAGCTGCAGGGGTAGCTGGGACAGGTCAAGGTGAAACAACCCAGGGTGGGAAAAGAGGCTTTCAGCTTTAACTAACCACCTGTGGAATTTTTCCTTGCAAACTCATCTATTTTTCCACGCACAACTGCCCGTGTACCCAGGCAAACCTCTCATGACCACAAGGCCCCATGGTGATGAGCTCCATTGCTGTGTGCAAGAAGCCACCAGCCTCCTACCACACTCCACATCCTCCCAGTATGGGAACCCACAAGGAACTGCCTTCTCCAGGCCAGCCGTGATTTTGTGGCCCTCAGTCGCAACGCCCCAGCCTGTCTTTCCCAGCGGAAGAGCCCTGTGACGTTTAGGCATTGCTCACACGGAAACCACCACGACTGCTGGCTCCCCACCCTCCGTGGGCAACGCAGCCTGCAGGGTCCGGCCATTGCGGGGTTTTTCTGCTTCTTCCCACACCTGTGGGACCCACCGGGATCCCTGTCACTCCTGGCTTATTGCAGTTCCCCCCCCATCACTGGTTTAAATACACAGCTCCCCCCAAGTGGGAGTGAGGGAGCGCCCCCACCTTGCCCCCATTGCTTGGGGCTGCTCCAGTCCAGCAGACTGAATGCAAAGATGCCCCGTTTATTTGGAAATGCCTCTGCTGTGCCAGCTGGAGGGGCTGGGAAGAAGGTGGGTGAAATGGGTGCTACCTCCATGGCTCACCTTGACGCCCAAAACTGCTGAACTGGGCAGACTCAGGGACCCTCTGAGAGCCCTCTCCTGCTCTGCAAGGCAACCTCCTGAGTGCTGCGGATGTCCCATACGGCTGCCTGGCCACAGCCCCGTCCTTGTGCCGTTCCCGTGGGATCCCGTTCTCCCTTTCCCTCCCCAGGAACTGCCTTGGGACTCCGGGAACAGCCTGTTCCCTCCTGGCCGGCTGGGAGCACCTGCCCTTCCCACGCCCGCCCTGGAAAACACCGCACCAAGAGAAACCCTGGGGACAGCGATCCTGCGCGGAGCAAGCCCACGGGAGAGAGGCGGCAGAGTGGAAAGGGATGCGCTGGAGGAAGCCCCCTCCACATGGTCTGCACTGGCTGGGGACCTTGCGCTGCTGGGGGAGACCAGACATCAATTTGAGCTCAGCAATTAACGCCCTGGTGGGTGTTTGTGCAGGCAGCGAGCCGTGGGCTCACGTGCCCGTGCCAAATCCCAGGGCAGTACTTGCAGCCCACCCATCCGAAATCATCCTTAAGCAGAGAGCAGGGCACAAGGGCTGTGTCTGCCCCTTCCCTGGCAGCCCCCTGGGGTCCACGCGCTGCATCCCTCCCATCACCCACCTCCCCTTGGAGGCCCTGGCTCTGCCTCGTCGCTGACAGCGGCTGGGTTGAGCCCGAGCAGGGTTTTCTCCGCACTCCTGGCTGTTGCATGAAAGGGTGTTGCTGAAACGGCCCATGTTTATTACTTGCAATAAAGCGGCTGCTTCACATCCCAGCTGCGCAGGCAACTGTTGCTGCTGGCACGGTCAGCGTGGGGCTGTCCGAGCACCCGGCCAGGGGGTCCCTGTGATCCTGGAGGGGGCAGGCAGCGGCAGCCAGAGCAATCGGCTCGGGTCCTACACAAGCATGGGGCCTTGCCTTGTGCGAAGGGCATACGCTCTTGGAAGCGGCAAGCCAATGTCCCCAAGGGCATTATTTGGCTGTGGGGTGCTCAGCACTGCTTTGTGCCCAGAGTATGCTGGCTCAGGGAGTACACGCTCTCCTCGCCATCCACAAAGTGTTACCCCATGATGTCCCGAGATGCTGGGGCTGAACCTCTGCCTGTTCCCCACATCTCACTGCCTGCACAGGGCAGCTCCCCAGCTCTCCTCCATCCTGGGAGCATGGAATGAGTAAGAGCTGTGTGCTCTTGCTGGCCCATTTAACCAGGCACTGGGGTGCAGGAACAAGCAGGACGCAGTGCCAAAACAGACCTTTCATGATTCTGAGATGAATATTTCATGCTCCCCAGGTGGAACAGTCTCAACACCTCCATCTCCGCTTTCAAGGGGTGCAAATATTTGCACCCACTTGGCACTACGATTAATGAAGAATTTGTGGGTCCTTTACACACTTACAAATTGATCTCAGGTAGAATAGAAAAAGAGGAAGAAAATTCCCCGAGTACAATCCACCAGCTGAGCTTCACATCACCCTTCGCTGCTGCACTAATCAGGCAGCAGTGAGAGCTTCAAAGCTCTGTGCAGCCCTGCACCGAGGAGGCCACACAGCATGCAGCCGGGCTGGCCAGAGCCTCCCAGGCACTGCTCCCGCACCTCCAGGAGATGAAAGGACCTGGGAACGGCTACACGATGCTTTACAAATTGCTAACGGGAGAACTCTGAACAGTCACAGCTCCGGCTGCGATGCCACCAAGAGCAGGTCCCTTTCTGTCTGGCCTCCTGGAGTTACTGCTGAGCTCCAGAAGCCCGCTGGGTCCTTCAAGCCCCACGGTACCAGAGCTATCAGCAGCATTTTGGGCAGACCAGGTTAATAGTGACGCTGCTGGTGATGCTGTCCATGCCGCACATCTGCAGCCAGACCTGCAGCCCTCCCGTGAGCTCACTTCAGCAAAGGCACCAAATGCCACCGGTGACCCTGAGTCACTGACCCGAGGCTATAGAACATTGTATTTACGCTCCCAAAATTCATCTCCCCATGTTGGACGCTTCCACCATCACTAGCTTCCTTTTGGTCTTGCTCTGATCCAAACTGTAAATGCTTCACTTGTGCAAGCAGTAGCTCCTCTGGGGGTAGCTGTTGGGGTGCCCTGTCCCTGCTGCCCAGGCAGTGCTCGCCCAGCTCTGCCCTGCCCCACGGTCTCTGCCCTCTGGAAGGGTGTTGCAGACCCATCCCTGCAGTGGTCCAGCACCCAGCTGGCCCAAGCCACGGTCCAGGGTTTGACTCTCTGCCCACCAGCCTTTTGCCCCAGAAGCGCTATGGGAAGGGAAAGCATTCCGCTAGGACCTGCCGTGGGTCACTTCCCAGGCGGACTGGAGCTGGGACAGGCAGGCTGGACAGCACTGCGTGGACCTCCCGCCTCCTCCCCAACGCGCTGCCCGACACACACAAATTAATGACTCTGTGCGTGAAAAAACAAATGAACAGAGCCCGGAGTGGCCTCCAGCCCGTCCTCCGGCCGGGCGCGTCCCCGCGCGGGGACATCCCTCCCGCGAGGGTCCCTCGGGGTTTCTCCGCGCTCGCAGAGAGACCCCCGCGGCACGGGCACGGCGTGAGATCCCGCGGGGACCGCAGCAGGATCCTCCCGCCCCGTCCCCTCGCTGCGGGCACGCTGTCCCCGCAGTCGGGGACACCCCGGTGGGCACCGCGCCACGGCCCCGTTGGGGACGGAGAACCCCGGCACGGGCTGTGCCGCTCCCCGCCCGGGACGGAGAACCCCGGCACGGGCTGTGCCGCTCCCCGCCCGGGACGGAGAACCCCGGCACGGGCTGTGCCGCTCCCCGCCTGCGATGGGAGAGCCCGGAAAGGGCAGCGCCCGTCTCCGTCGGGGCCAGGAGTCGCCGGGGCCGGGAGTCGCGGCGGTGCCCGCCGGGGATGGGGAAGCCCGGGACGGCCAGCGCCGGGGCACGGCACATCCCCGTCGGGGGCGAGGGACGCCGTGGCAGGTCCCTGCGGGGTCTGGGGAAACACGCGAGCGGCGGCGCCGAGTCCCGTCCCGTCCCGCCGGAGCAGCCCCGTCCCCAGCGCGCCCGCAGGTGCGGGGCGGGCGGCAGAGCGGGCAGGGCAGCCCAACACAGCCCCGGGCAGCTCACCTGCCTCCGAGACAATGCCGAGCCAGAGCCAGAGGGGCAGCGTGCAAACTCTCCTCATCTCCGGGGCTGCCGGCAGGTCCGTGCGATGCGGAGCGGTGCGAGCGCCCCGCGCCCGAGCTCTGCTCCCGCCGCGCCCCAGCTGCGGCAACGCGCGGCGG
>VWZG01006016.1:628330-664349 GCA_013396735.1 Grallaria varia | reverse complement strand
CCCCGCCCCGCCCTGCACTGCACAGCTCCCGCCCCGCTGCCCCGTCCAACCCTGACACCAGAAACGCGCTCCGAGCAAAAGCCCCCCCTCCCAGCCCTGCTCGCAGGTCCTGCCCAGCGCAGCTCCAGCCGACGCTTTGGGGTCACGGCTTGGGGTCAGCTCAGAAATCACAAGGGCTGCGGGCTTGTTAGGGGAACAAAGAAAAGAAGGAACGGCTTTCACCCTTGTGTGGTCACCTGATGATGGGCCCTGGGATGTTGTAGAAAGGGTCAAATGCTGGCAGACATGTGAGAAAAATCACAAGAACTTTCAATACTGGAACTAAAAGCAAATAAAACTGAAAGGAGGGTGGGGGGCACAGGGACTCGAAAGAGCTGCACAGACCACTTGTCTCCTAACTACTGTTAGGATCAGAGCATGTCCACTAAAGTGCGATATGCCAGGCACTGTCCATCCACTGCCCTCCTCCTCCTGGTGCTCTGTCTTCTCATCATTAGAGCAGTGCAATTAGTGCAGAAAATATTTCTTCCCATCTTCAGTTGCTTGTCTGAGGGATTTTCCCAGGCTTTCTCTTGCACTGTGCATGCTTGGTCACTGGCACATGGCCACAGCAGCCCTGCCTGCAGGCATTGGCCTGTCCCTTGTCCCCAGCAGCCTCTCTGGGTCACACACTCAGCCACAGCCCTGCGGTGATGTTTGGACTTTGAGCATCATCGAGTGCAGGAGGAGCAATCAGTCCTGGGGGATGCTGGCCATGGGTGCAAGGTGCACCCCTTGGCCTCTGGGTGGCCAAACAAGTGGCATCCATAGACAGTAACAAGGTCAGGCCACAGCCAAATAGGCTTCCAGCTCCCACGCAGTTCTGGGGGCTCAGGATCTGCTCCTGAGCTCGCTGAGCGAGGGGAGTGTTGGCTGCACCCTCCTGCTCCAGTGCCCGAGGGGGCAGTGGGACAGGGGTGCTCAGTCCCTGCTGCTCACTGGGCACCGGGGGACAAGAAACACTCGCTGGGCAGAAATTGTTTCCAACAGGCTGAACCTGCTCCCACTGCAGCCCTTTTAGCCTTTCCACTGCACAACGCGGCAGAGTCCCCTGGGAATATCACTAGGACAGTGACCATGAGATCCAGAGATGCCTGAACAATTCTCCATTTAGCTGTGACTTAATGTAGTGAAACATCACTTCCCACATTTACAGTTCTGTGCTTCCACTAGGCTGGCTCTCACCGTGTGAACAGGCTGGGCTCGCTGGGAGCAGTGCCAGTGCCAGCCCAACGCAGCAGGACAGTGGCTGCCGCTGCGTCTCATCCTCCTGCCACATGCCAGCAATCCTGAGAAACAGCTGGCTTCGGACTTGTGGACTTTGAATGGGACCTGAATCATCTGCTTAGATGCATCTTTTTGAGAGGGAAATGGCTTTGTCTTCCGTGTCCAGCCTCGTATCTCCTGGCTTTGCCACTGTCCCTCCAGGAGATGTTACAGACTGTTCACAGACACAGAGATGATCAGATAAGATGCCAGCACAGGACATGCAGTCTGGGGTGAGCC
Organism: Grallaria varia; assembly: GCA_013396735.1. NCBI lineage: Eukaryota > Metazoa > Chordata > Aves > Passeriformes > Formicariidae > Grallaria > Grallaria varia. The sequence goes on along the minus strand of VWZG01006016.1, from coordinate 662,804 downwards.
AGGATGCTGCTCCCTGACCTGTAGCAGCACCACAGTCTATTATTTGTGTGGCTCTGCATAGGGGTCAAAGCATCAATAACTGCTTTTCAGCAGAGATCAGGAACATGTTGTGAAATGTTATGTTCCCCTGCAGCCCCAGCCATCAGTGCTGGGAGATGTCTCCGTGAATCAGCATCTGTGCTCTGTTCAGAGAGTTCATTCCTCCCCATGGGGGTGGTTATGGAGCCCAGGGAGGTGACAGCCTCCCCAGGGCAGCTGTAGGCCCATTTTTTGGAGACATGAGTCTTTCTGTAGCCAGCTAACTGCAGCTTCACCCTGAAAGAGCAGAATTTGGGATAGCTCAGCTGATGTTGAGCTTCCCTGTGAGCTCCTCTCTTAACCCCAGCTGGAGCCAGTCCTGGTCCCTCTGTGTGAACAGCAGGAGCATCCCCCTGGCATGGCACCTGTGCCAGCAGATCCCTCAGGGGCTGGCACAGGACTGTGGGATGCTGCTCTCATGGAAGCAATGCTCTGCACCAGGGCGTGGAGCTGCCACCTTGAGTCCTGGTGCTGCAGGACATTCTGCAACATCCAGCAGAGCCCTGCTGGGGACCCCCCGATGTCTTGGCTTTCCCAAATAACTCCCCTTGCTGCTGACAGGACCTATTGCCCCTGTAAAATTGCTTGTTTCCATCTTTGTAGGTCTGAACTGCAAAGGCAGGTTTTGGAGCCAAAGGAGGAGTGGCACCATTTTGCCATGCGCTGCACTAATCCATCCACCCAAGAATAAAGTTCTAATGCAGATGGGATGTCCTCGTCATGGCCATTTCACTTTCTGGGACATCAACTATGAGGTGTAAAACTAGCAGTGAGTGTCAGTCACTTCCCAATGAACATGTCTCCCATCTGTGGATTGAAAACACACACCCGAGCGTCCCCCAGTCTCGGATTCCTGTTTAAGTGCTCCTGGCATCTCTTTCCTTTCAGCACTCGCTTCAGTTGGCAGAGTAATGTTTTTTCTTTCTTTTTTTAGCAGATCCCTCTCAGGAGGCTCCAAGCTCTGGGCTGGGACCTGAGAACACTGTGTTTGGAGAGTTTGATTATGCACTGGGGAGATGAAGGATAACACGGGTTGGGAAGGGTTTGGCTGAAAGCACATGGATTGGGTCCAAAGCCCTTCACCATTCTCTGCTCCATGCAGTAAACATGTGTTCTTGGAGAAGAGTGTCAGAGGAACTGTGTGGCCTTGCAGAAGGAGGGGAATAAAGTGGGAAGTGCTGTGGGTCCAGCGGCCAGAGGGCTTCACTGGGCTCTCAGTGATAACACGAGTGGAAGGGATGCACAGTGTCAGTCCCTCTCCAAACACAGGCAGGGAAGCTCCACACGGGATGAGAAGTTTTGCATTTTGATTTCCCTGTTTCACTTTGAGTTCTGGGCAAATACACACCGAGGACTTTGATTCCTCTGGATCGTGCTCTCCCCTGTGGCTCTGCCTGAGCAGTGCCCAGCTGTGGGGCAGGGGAGGGGCAGAGGGGTGAGTTGGGACAAGTCTTTTCTATGTGCTGACCTGGACAAGCCCCAAGGGGAAGGACTCTTTGGTGGTGAAGACAGGGAAGGACTTGATGGGTGTGAGGATGGGGCAACCTGGAGCCAGTCCTTCCCACTGCCCACGGCCAGGAGGAAGGGGGTGCTGGCAGACCAGGAGCAATCCCCAGACTGCCCATGTCCCCAGAAGCAGGCTGTACCCCAGGAAGATTTGCTTCTGAGGGCTCCTGCCAGCTCTCCTGCATGGGGAGCAGGAGGGGGAAGAAATGGAAAGGGATTAATGCAAAAGGAAAGAAAAGAGTGAAAGAAGAAGGGGTAAGGTGAACCAAGGTAACAGCAGCATCACTGTTAATGGATATTACACATCCCTCCGTGACCTCAGCTGCGGGAACATGATTTAAAGGCCTCGGTTAGAAAAGCAAGCAGGAAATGAAGCCACGCACCGAGATATGGTATCTTTGGATAAATAGCTGCAGAAAGAACGTGACCAAAGGGTGGGCCATTATTTGCCAATATTTTCTTCCAGGGCCCAAATGACACGGCTGTTTTGCTAAAGCCAGAACCTTGAAGGCTCTGGAGCCTCTGAAGGTGCCTGACTAGCCCCAAATACCTCCATGAACTGGAGGCATTGGTCCAGGTAAGAGGCTGGTGGAGATGGCAAGAGGTGTGGAGCAAGTTCAAGCCATCCCAAACATGTAATGATGGGACCCAGGTCAAGTAAGGGCAAGAGTTTAAAGGTTTGTGTCATTTTGTCCCTCCTGTGTCCAGGAGAAGGACTGGGGATCAGCATGGACAAATCTGTCTCCCACTACATGGAGAGAGGGAGAGAGGTGGCATCAGGGGACTGAGGCTTTTCTGAGCCCTTAGGTGCTGCATGTCTCTGGGGGCCCTGTGGGAGGGGGCACCCACAGCACCCACCTTTTCTTTCCAAGGAGATGCTCAAATAACTCAACCCCAAGGGACCGGGTTCATTTGCTGCTGAACTTCTCAGCCCAGGTTCCCTCCCCAGGCGTCCTGGTGTGACCCACCCCGAGCAGGCCCGTCAGGCAGCCTGTCACCCCGACCTGTGAGGTTCCCCACGCTGGCCCTCCGTGCAGCCAGCAATCCACCACGTTTGCATTCCACCAGCATCCCTCAGCGCCCGCGCCCGGGGCGCCAAAACCAGGAGATTGCTGCAAATATTAACATTTCTGGCTGCCGCTTGTTTGCCTGTTTACTCTGAGCCGTGCTGTGATACTTCACACACAGCGTGGGCTTGGCCAGAACAGCTTTGTGCTCTCAGCCCTCCATGGATGGTGAGCCAGCCCCCAGCCAACGCGCCGGGCGCAGGATGGCCGGGAACATTCTTCTCCTGCACTTGGATGCCCCGTTCACGATGAGGCTGCTGAGCATTCACAGACATGTTGAGGTGCCTCTGCAGAGCCTGAAGCATGTGGGGGATTTGGGGTTTATGTTTTTTTATGGTTATTTATATTTCTGACCTCAGCTCTGTGGGAAAGGTCTGCATGAACTCATCTGACAAAAGGCGCTGGAGTCCTATCCAGGAGCATCCATATTCCATGGTCAGGATACAGTAGCCATGGAATCCAGGCATGTGGTCACATCACATCCCCAGATTGCTTTCTCCTGGCTGGTCTGAGGCTGTTTGCTATATTCATTACTTGCATTAAAGACAGCTACAGAGCCCAGTTCTCTGCAGGATGTCACATATAAAAGTTTTCAGTCCATTTAGTGGAGATGGAGAGAATCCATTTGCCATCAAAAGCCAAGGGATGTTTCTGCAGAAGATGCCACAAGAATCTCTCAGTGTAGCATTTCACGCACAGCGCAGGTTATTGGCCATAAATGTTCCCCCTTGCTATTTACTTGGCACTTTGCTATCTGAGAAAGATGCAGATGTGCTCCACAATCTCACTCATTTTGGAGAAACTCAGACTCCACACTGCCTGCACCTTGGCAGGCTCGGCTGGAGGCACCTCCTGTGACCCCCAGCAGGATTCAAAAGCAGCTCTTTGCATCTGGCTCTACCTCTCCCCCTTCCAATTTCTTACAACCACCCAGTAAAAGCCAGACCCCCGAGCAACATCAAAGTGGTCACCAGAAACAAAGTGAAAGAAATTCAGTTGCCATTGAGCAAGATAACCATCTCCCTTAGAGAAAATAATTAAAGTGGCTGTACCTTTGTTAAAAACTCAGAAAGATCCTCAAAAAGATTTTCTTTCTGGGGCTGTCACCATAACAACGAAAGTTTGGAAAGGATGCAATGGGGAGGGAGGGGCAGGGACGTGTTCTCAGTAAGCACACGGTGCTGTGCCTGGCCACGCATCCCATGGCCGCAGGAGATGCCAAGGGTGAGGCGCAGGCCAGCCCAGGAGGAGGAATGCACGGGCATGAAGGAGGCTGCTGGTGATGGAAAGGAGGAGTCCTTTAGCCCTGAGGAGGGAGAAGGACGGGTGGTCAAACCAGCATGGTCCTGGGAATACTGGACAAACCTTGTGAGCCGTTCCTGGTGTGTGTACTGGTGAGGTTGTGGCAGTGCTTTCTCGGGTGGGTCACTGCCACCCAAACCATGTGCCAGAGCTACCCTGAACAGCCCTGGGGAGGGCAGCCAGGCTGGAGGCAAGGCCAGGGGCAGGTGGTGGCCTTCAGGAGGCTGCAGCTCCTGCCTCCAGTTTTGAAAGTACAGTAAATACTGAGAGTGATATTACCATGGGGACAAATTGATCTTTTTGAGAGGCCTGCCCTTTGTTCCCCATCCAAAGGTCACAAACTGATTTATTTGTAATAAGAGCTGGGAAAGCTCCTTCCCTCTCCTTTTTCAGGGGAATAAACCAGGGCATGGCCTTGCCCAGGATAGCTGTCAAAAGAGGGAATAACCCCTCCTGGGCACACAGTGTCAACACCCCTGTCACCTTTCCTCTTTCTCTGGCTACCTGGGCTGGCTCCTCTGCTTCACCCTGTGAAATGACAATGCACACCCTCTGGTCCTGGAATGAATGTCATGGGAGGTGGCGCATCCTCTCCCCAGAGTGAATGTCACCCTGAAGGAATGTGGTTTCCCCCATGGGAAGCTGAGCACCATAAGCTGCAGCACTCAGAAACCATGAGCACTCCCAGAGGTAACAGCCGTGCAAAGGCTTATTTCCCCTGCTACCTTAAGTACCTTAAATGCCTGGGGAGAAATATGTCTCATTTCCCTCCAGCGCCAAACGGCTTTCAAAGTGGATTTGGAGGCTCCAGACTCGCCTCCCTCATGTGTCTGGTCTGAGCTCTTCAGTGAAGACAGAGAGGAAACTCTGCTCATCGAATAATAAATTGCAGGCACGCGCTCCCCTGAGCAGTTGTTTGGAAAGTGTCCCATGTGCCTCGTGCCAAATTTGTTGGCCAGGGAAGCTCAGTGGTATTAGCATGTTCCAGTTAATTAGGGCTGTGAGTCGTCCTTTTCATCGCCTGCAAGAGCTGAGAGAAGGACAAACCCAGGGCACTGCCTTTATAAGGCTTTGTGCTTTCCAGCACTGTCTGTGCTCAGCTTGTGCGTGTTCTGCTCATACCCTGGGCACGCTGCTCTGTCCCATGGGGCACTCGGTGTCATACCTAGCTCTCGGTGTCAGACAGTGGCATGTGAGCTGTGTTCCTGGGGAACACAGAGCCAAACGGATTCCCAGCCAGATCCCTGGGTCTGTGTCAGGAGTGGATCTGACCCTCCCATCCTGGTGTGAGGAGCCACCAGCAGTGCTAGTGTGCTGGGACACTGCTGCTGGCTCAGGACCACAGAGCTGAGCATGGCTCGGGTACCCTGCTCCCTGCTGACATCTGGGAGGGTCCCCACAGGACCAGGAAAGGTGGAGAGAGGGAATGAAGCAGCAAACACAACCCTGCTGCCGTTGTGGTGGTGCTGAGCACCGGATCTCAGCTCCTGGAAACCTGGTGCCCTTTGGCAGCACCAAGTCCATGGAAGACATCCCATGCCCTGAATTTCCCAGCAACTCGCATTGCCTTCAGTCTTGACCCTTTGGTAGGGTTTAGGCTGGGAGTGCCATCAGCCCATCCAGCTCTGCCGCTCCCATCCCATAATCCAGCATTTACAGGGCTACTTGTTATCTCAGGAGGGACAGACCAGGCACAGATTTGTAACTTCTTTGTGGGACTATGAAACAGAAGTATCCAGCTTGGGAGAGGAAGACCCTAGTTGCAGAACACACTGCCTAAATGAGATGGACAACTTAGAAAGAAATATCACGGGGCAAAATGGGAAAGCAGCTGCACATGCAAGCACCATCTCCCCTGTAGTGCATGTAGCCCACTGACCCAGGCGTAAGTTTGCCAGAGTCAAGCATTTTTATCACCTTTTTTATGTGCAGAGAATTGAGACACCTCAAGGGATTTGCCCAAAGGCAGACAGGGTGTCTATGGTAGATGGGGACACATGCTCAGACCCAAAAAACCATCCACGTTTCCAGTTTCCCCAGACAACTGCTGGTCTACAACACATGATATTTTTGCAGTCCTGGCTCTGAAGAGCTTATCTGACTGCAATTATCCTCTTCTGCAGAGGCTGTTTTCTACCTGGCTCGGTACACAAACAACAAGCAACAACCCTCTAATAAATTAGCAAAGCTTAGAGTGCAGTGACTTGCAGAAATGGCAGCTAAATCCAGGGGCCAGTTCTGGGCTCAGCGGCGCTGATGTCTGCCCAGAGCAACCCTGCCGAGCTGCCTGGAGCCCTTCTGCCCTGGTGGGAGCATGATCAAGGGGATTTTGCGTGTCAGAGGGAGATCCAGGGTGGGAAGGGGGTGGAAGGAGTAAACCCTTCATGGCATTAATCAGCGTAATCAAATGAGCCCTGTGGGTTTGCCTCCAGTGGGGCAGGAGCTGAACTGTGGTGATGTGTGTCCTCTTCAGCAGGATACAAACCTGCTTAATATTCTTCCATATGCTTTTCTCCTTCCTGGCTCACTGACCTTCATCCTGCAGACACACTCAGCACCCCTGACTTCTGCCTGCCCGGGAGGAGAGCAGAGCTGTGGCAGTCCCAGGACAACCCTCACAGTTGGTCTCTCCTCCTGCTTCTCCAGTGCCTGCCTCTCACCGTGGAGTCAGATCGATCAGGTGTTTTAGCAAAACCTTGTCCCTGATGCTCTTTCTGCTCCTTCACTAATTCCAGAAATGTTCACACGGGGACAAAAAGCTGTTACAAAAGGAGAACCTGCTTTTAAATTCAGAGAGGGTGAAGACAGCTTTCTATCCGCCCTCCCACCCCTGAGCTTCTTTGTGGCTAATTTAGTTCCCAAATGCATCAGATTCCCAAATCCATTGCATCCGTGAACTCCGGGGCTCGGATGGAAACGGGGCTTTTGTGTTACCATAACTCGATGATGCTTTGGAGGCTGATCAGGAAAACACAGGCTTGACATGGCGGAAGGAGAAGTGGAAATATTTTTGTTATGTGCAGGTGGAATTAAACAGCTGTTTGAAAAATTAAAAGCTGCTTTTTAAAGTATGTCAGCCTTGCTGCTCCAGATGAAGCAGGATGAACCAGAGCATCTGGAAGCCTTGGTAACAGCTTTCTTAGAGATTCCTCCCGGGGAGTGAACACATAATCCACCTTCCTTTTCTGACAGAAGCTGAGCTACAGTGGATGGTTCACAGCTGCAAGGTGATCAGACTGAGGACCTGCCTGCTCACTGAGGCAGAACAGATCGTGGGCCTAAAGGCAGCCCTCTCCTCTGCCCCATTTCTTGCCCTTTTGACAGCATTTTTGCTCCCTGGAGCACAAAATTCATCGCTGTGTTCTCCGAAGCACGGGTGAGCAGACTCGCTTTTGCCCAATCAAAGCCCAACCACTGGGAAAGGCTTTAGAGCTACGAGATCCTTTGACCGACCCCATCGTGTTTGAAAGGACACGAGGCTCCCGGGACGCCCATGCGGGCACTCGTGTGTGTCCAGCCTGGGTGTGCAAACACTCCAGGGCTTGAGGTTACAGCGGTGCCTTCAGTGGGCCCTGGCACCTCTGCCTGGGGCTGCAACACCTTCTACACCCAGGACAATGCAAGGCACTAGCTTTGTATTACCCCGTCCTCCTCCTTCAGGGTTGCAGGTTGAGGCTTGGAAAGACCTTCAGCTGCTTTGGGATCTGTCAGCTGTGTGGGGAGGTCGTTTTGCAGCTCGGTGTTGAGGTTGCCACAGGTTGTGCCGTGCCGGCTCCTCTGGACCCACCAGGAGGGTGGTGGCTCTGGCACCACAGCCCCCGGTGTCCCTTCCCTGCAGAGGAGCCGAGGGCCAGGCAGCACCAGGGCTGTGCTGCGCCCGCCGCCGGCAGCAATTACCTCGTAGCTGTGTGAGATTAGGCAGGCTGGCAGGCAGCCCTCGCCTGTGGTGCTGTGAGAAGGGCTCTGCTCCCAGGGAGAGGGCTGGCCAGCGTGGAGGGAGCAGGGACTGTCGTCGTGAAGTTAGAGGCAGGTCAAAGAAACGACATCGTATTGTTCCAAAAACAACTTTATTGCAATAGTGGAATGTTGCATCAGAGTATCAGAGGCTGCGATTCTTATAGACCTGAGTCTGGACACATGTCCAAGGACCATTGGTTTCTCTATACATAAATAATTCCTAATTGGACACACAAAACACGCATGTCATAAAACATTACTCATCACTTTAGAAACCGAATATCTGTTCCAGGTGTTACAGCTTTCCTTCAATGCACATCACCCTGAGGTGTGCAGACGGTTCCTGGCATAGTCCAGCTATTCCACAGAGACTTCAGGCCAGCTGAAGTCTACCCCACACAAGGGACAAACCCTGGCTTGGCTGGGGTGACAGCCCAGGTGTGCTGAGAGCTCGGCTGTACCTCTCTGCACTGCTCTGTCGGGTTGAAGAGGTGAGCTGATACCTCTGAGCACAGCAGGCTTTGGTGCCAATCTCTCTGCAGGACCCCTGAGATCGTGGGAGAGGATGTCTTGGGGACTTGCACTGACTAATCCATGATTTAAGTTTGCATTTGCTGTCATCCAGCAAACACCACGTGCCAAAAAATGACTGGAATTCACCCCACGGTCCTGATGAAGGTTCACAGCTTCACAAATTTCTGTCTTGTTAATCACTGCCTTCTCCCCAGGCATCTTATTCCAGCCCTGGGATGAGAAGAGTGGGGAGCTGTAGCAAAGGAATCTGGGGAATGGGCAAAAAATAAATCTTAGAAAGAAAATAAAGGAAAAAAATACCTCACTTGAGCAGAAATCAACCCTCCACTGGTGAGGGCCCTGGAGAGGAGGAGCATCCATCCCCCAGGAACAGGGGGAATGGCATTCACCACTCACTTCCCATTAGCTGCTCTTTGCCCCTCTCCACAGACCACTGGGAGACAACAGCAGCTCCTTCCAAGTGGCTTTGTCTTGTCCTGCTTCCCTCCACCCTTGGCTTTCCTGAGCAGCTAAATCAACAGCCTTAGGGTAAATGGAGGGGCGGAAGGCACAAAACTCCCACAATAATCCAGCTAGCACAGCTGGTGGATTTCATGCCGAGTCCTGTCCTTTCCGAAGGGGAGACGGGGAGAGGAGGGGGAAGGATGGGACTCATGAGGACCCTTGTCCAAGTCTTGGGTTCAAGTGTCACTTTCTATGTGATTTCAGGAATGTTCTCTTGCCTTTTTCTGCAGAGCCGTTCTTTTTCCTGGCGTATTGTGACTTTTGTGGCACAAAATGTTCATTGAAAAGCCTCCCCGTTTCTGTTCTCACAAAGACAAGGAAACCAAAGTCCACTGTGGGAGTAAAGAGCAAAACTTCTCTGATAAAAGCCTTTCTGTAGATATTTGAAGCCATGGAAAGGTGTCCTCCTCTCCGGCCTTTGGGAACATCTCCCAGCCCAGGTGAGCTCCAAACTCACACATTGCCTGAGGTGGAAGTCCTGTGTGAGGAACACGTATGACTTCTCTTTGAAGGCAAAACCTTTGGGCAGGTAGGGAGCTGTGCTTATCTACTTCCATGTGTTGCCCTTAGGGTGCTTTCCTGGGCTCCAGCGAGCTTGGATTTTGCAGATTTGGACATGAAGATGCTGCTTTTGTGCCTCTCCCTCTTTCTTGCTCCAGGTGTGTGGACAGCACCCTAAAATTGAAACTCACTCAAGCACCATGTCCACACCAAATCTGGCTCTGGAGCAGAGTGGCTAAAACTTTTCAGCATTACTTTTATTTGCATCTCAGGAATACCCAAAGGCCTGTCCCACAGCAGCAGATCGCTCTGTGCAGGGTACTGTGCAAACAGTGAGGCCGAGGAGGATGGGGGGGTCCATGAAGGCTCTGCTGAGATGCTGGACCTGCAGACCTTTTGCTGTAGTGGAGATCCACAGATGGACATGACTGTGCCAGTCCCAACAAGTGTAAAGCCTGAGGAGATGGGACAGCTATGGAGTGAGGGCAGGTGAACACTTACCCAGGTCAGTGGCATGGACGAGAAGCCTGCAGATCTCCAGCTCCCACCACTTCTCCCTGGAGAGAAAACTGGATGTGGTGGAAAAGCTCCTCTCTGCTCGATGCAAGAAGCCCCTCAGTGGCTGAACACTGTATAAACAGCAGCAGCAGGCTCCCTCCCCCTTTCCATTCCTGTTTGTTAAACACACGCTCTCTGCCTTTCTCTCATTCAGGAGCGAACACAGCATCCAGCTTCGGGAGACGGGGGCTGTCAGTCACCCTGCGAGTGGGGGCTCTACGGATGCTCCGGGTGGGGTTCCAAAGCTACCCCTGGTGATGAAGCTCCCTCTGGCAGCCCAGATCCTCGCCTGACTTCCGCGCTTCTCCGAGGACAGTTGCAGAAAAGTGCCTTTCACCCCTTTGCCACAGGTTGACTTCCAGAGAGTGGAGAGCACCAAGCGCCCCGTCCTGGGCGGCGATGGGACGGTGACCGGAGGTGAGCGGCTGGGTCCTGAAGGAGGAGGACGCTCTGGCCTTTGCAGGTAGGTCAGGGAGGGCTCATCTGAGCAGCAGGGCTGAGATGGGGCCAGGTCTTGGCCGTGCCACATCGTTCAGGCAAAAAAGGTCCAAGCATCTTTGGGAAACTGGATTTGGGGACTGACAGTCCTGAGAGCTGGAATTGAAAAAGTGAGCAAGAAATACTGACAGGAGAGTTTCAAAAGGTCCCCGAGAAGAAGCAGGGAATCTGGGAAGCAGGATGCTGAGTGAGAGCCGTCAGGAGAGCAGGCTGCTCCAGGGGGCTGCAGAACCCAGGCATGTGCAGCTCCAGAGCAGTGTGCTGCAGGTGTGGGGCTGAGTGCGTGGCTGTCTGAGAAATCCTTATCCCTCCTGCAATTTGCCTCCTCGTGGCTTGGTACAAACCTCCCGTTGGCTCCTCTGTGCTGGGACTGCACACGCTGCTGTCACTTGGTGCTGCCACACATCAGTGCCCTCTGAGAGGGAGATGCAAAAGGAGTGAGGGGGCTGCAGGAGGAAAATCTGTGCTTGCTTTCTCTTTGCATTCATTGCATGTTAATTGTGGAATAGAGAAATCCTCTAAATAGTCCTGTTGCAGCTGCATTTCACCTACAGAGTTTCTGGTCTGACCCAAAGCAGGATACTGGGTTTTCTCTGTGTTAATGAGATGTTATTTCCTTCTGCTCCCTTGTCTCATCTAAATATCAGGAGGTAACAGGCTCCCTAGGTTAACCAGGATCCAGCCACCGAGCTGCCTCTTTCTTTCAGCAGCCCCAACAATTGGTGTGTCTCCATCGCAGTGTCACCCACTGAGCCCTGTCTCCCAGCCAGCCTTACTCTGCCCCCCTGGTATGTCCCACAGGCAGAGGGCCCTGCACTGTTACCCCCACCTTTCTGTAGGATAAATTCCCATGTATCCCTGCCAAACGGATCTCTTCTTACCACCTTCTTTTTCATCCTGTCCCAAGCTGTGTGACAAAGGCATCCTCCTTGCCTCGTCCCCTTCAGAGCCTTCCACAGCACCAGCCTGGGCAGGGATGTGAAAATACTTAGCATGAGGAGCCAGCTAAAAAATCCCTGGTGTATCACCTCACCTTTGCACTCCATTTCCCAGTGCCAGTTCCATGCTGGGGTCCCCCAGGAGCAGTTCCAGGTGGCAGTGAGTGTCTGATACCATGAGGTTTCTGCCCCAGTGGACATGAGCTCTATAGATAATTTACAGAGCTTCCGCAGGTCAGAGGATCTTCCCTTCTGCCGTAATGTCATAGCAGGACAATCACCCCTTCACTGGAGATTGAAGGACCTGGGACAAGTTCTATCTGCTCTTTTGTTTCAGAAAATAATTCCAGAGCTGCTGTTTGTCCTGAAACCTGCCCATTACATAAAGAAGGCAAAACCTGCTCCCCTCCATCAGTCACATTTTGCATTTTCATGCAGTTCCCGAAAACTATGTTCAGGTTTCATGCTGAGAGATGCAGAGTCTTCTCTGGTGGTGAATGCAGGAGGCTGGAGTTAGAAAACTTGGGCTCTGTTCCCAGCAGTGCTGTGGATGTGCTGTGTGGTCTCTGAAAGGCTGGTTAACCTCCCTGTCTCAGTTTATTGTGTTCTCCTCCCTTAAGTGCTGTGGGGTGCAGGGCTGAACTCTGCTGCCTCTCGGGTGCTGGGGGGGAACGTGAAGGTGGTAGAAGGTGGGTTGCCCCAGGGTGACCACCGCGTTCTGGTAGTGAGGGATGGTCTCAGACCTCCTTGCCACAGACACCTAGCTGAATATGGGTCTGGGGATGAGTCAGAACTCCTGACTGGGATGATGGAGATTAGGGCATTTCATGGAGTTGAGCTGATTTGGAGGCAGGACACATCATGGAATAAACCAGTGAGCCAAGTGATAGAAGCATCCACCAGCCTCAGCCCTTGCACTGCCAGCACTGCTGTAGAAGAAGGCTGTAGCTGTCACTAGCCAGGGAGCAGAGGTCGGCCCAAGTCCCTCCACTCCCTCCTTTCAAATCAAACCAATCAGTCTTGCTGCTTGGACAAAAAGAGAAAGTCTAATTAACAAATTTGGTTTTCTCCAGCCGTCTGCCCACCCCTCCAGCCCTGCTTTCTGAACCCTGCCAGGCTTTGCAGATGCCTCTTCCAGGCCTGGATGTGCCCTGACAGATCTGCACCAGGCTGGCTGTGTGCCTGGGGCTGCAGCAGGAGCACGGAGGGAGCTGGGATGTCCCCAGGAAGCAGAGGTGCATGGGTCCCAGGGCACCGAGCCTAGGCCCTCTGTAGGAATGGATTTTGAACCTGTCACGTTGGTCACTGTCCCTCTCAGTCATCAATAGCTGTGTGCTGAGTGAATGGCTCCTCTGTGCTTCCCTGCTTCCCAAACACTGAAGGTTGCTGGCACAGGGAACAGCTCTCTGCCTCACTGGGAGCCATCCCTGGGTCCCAGCCCTGTCTCAGGCTGAACCTCAGCTGGAGGAGAGAGTGAGGATTAGAGTTATCCTGATAGGCAGCATCCTGTTCCTGTGTACCTTCATGGCAGCTCAGCACAGAGGAAAGGGCTTAGGGTAGTATTTCTGCCTCCTTCTGGTCTGTCCTGCTGCTTTGTTGTCCCAAAAGCAATTGGCTCTTAGCTCCAAGGATTTTTCCATCTAGCCTGGCAGGCCTGTTAGGCAGGGGAGCATGTGCCTGACAGCAGCCTACACATATGCCAGGACTTCCATTACTTGCTGGAACAGACCTCAGTCCACTTCTAGCAGCATCCCAGCGACCTCTAGGCAGCCCCTGGAGTGGGAACATTTATTATGACCATTTTGTCTCTTAATTAAAATGTCTTAATTGATTTGTAATAGTTCCCCTTTGGAAAAAAAAAAAAACCAAAAACCAAAAGAAAACAAAACAAATCAAATACTAACTCCATTAAAGCCATTTTGTTAGGAAGTGAAACAGCTCCAATAATCATCGTGTTCCTGGCTCCTCTCAGATGGTGGGTAGTTGCCAGTCTCCAGTGAAAGGAAAGAGGCTGAGATGTGAGCATGGGAACTGGCAGTGGTGGATGAGAGGGGGAAAAAGGTCCATTGGTTTTGTGCCAGGACTTGGGGTGCTGAAGGCAAATGGGATGGGCAAGCCACAGAAGAGGGGATAACAAGTGAAAAAGTAATGCTGGACAATCTAGCAAGTATAAAACTCAGAGAACAAGCAGGGAAAGCACAGCCACTGAAAGTGTGCCCAGAACTTGCTCTGTTTCCTTCAATGACCTTGCTCTCCTGGCAGTAGGGTTTGCTCTGGCCCAGCTGCAGCACAGGTGGCTGAGGGCTGCTGCTGCCTTGGGTTGGGCTCTGACAAAGAGGTTGTGGCTGTGCCACCTTCCCAGGGCCCTGCCTGCTCCCTGGCTCCCCTTTCCACTGCATCCACTGCATGGCATGGCTCTGAATGCCTCTCTGCTGTCTTAGAAGTGAGGACCTCCCTTCGGTCATTGGGGTTACCTTTCCAGGGCTGTGGCAGTGATGTTGTGGAGGTCTGAAATCACCCTTAAGCAAACCCTCCATCCAGCAGATCCACCTGTTTCCCCACCTGTTTCCTTCCTTCCCAATGGTCTCAAGGTATATGAGCCCAACAACCTCATTTACAGGAACCACCTGGATAAATCAATCTGCAGAGTGAGATGTTAAGGAAGCAAGGGGACACAGAGGGGGCAGGAGAAAGGGTGCAAGCAGGGGTGCTTTTACTGCAGGCAGCTCTTCTGCTGGGCCTCTGCAGGGTCTCTGCTTTGCAGCCAGCTGGGAAGATCCCTGGAAGCAGCTCCTGGGGGGGAATCACAACCCATGCTCTGAGGAGCAGTGACTGAACAAGCAGCCATTTATTTTTGATTGCAATGTAAGTGCTGCCACCTCCACTGCCTCACCACCATTATTTTAGGCTATTTGTTTAAGGAACCAGCTGAAATGCAGGTGCTCTGCACAGAAAGTGTTCTCCCTTCCCAAGGACAGGCTATCCTTGAAACTTTGGCTTGCAGGGTGCAAGACGTGCAGGAAGCCCAGCAGCACCCAGCCAGCAGTGCTCCTGTCTCGCCTGGTACAAACCCAGACCAGTTCCTTCCTCAAGGAGGCTGAGAAGGTACCGAGCAGTCTGCCTCTAACCCCCACTTCATTTAAGCTCTCTTGCTCCCTCTCTTAGTGGAAGTACATTTTCCCCCCTCTCTGCAGGTCAGAGAAAACATGATGCCCTGCAAACCTCCCTGTTTGGGCAGGGTGGTGACTTTTGCTCGTTTTTGTTCAAGTCTGCAGTGAGAATGGGGGCCCCACTCACGGTGCTGGGGACAGGGATACGTGAGGGGCCATTTCCACCCCTCTCCACATACCCCAGCAGCAGTTCTGAGCCATGGAGCCTGAGGAGGAGCCAGTAACAGAGCTGGCTTTTCTCCTGCCGTGTTTGGATTCAATGAAAACCCGGCCGTGACAACAGTCTGCTGTTCCAGTGACACCGAACGCCAGCCAGGGCTTCCAGGCTGAGTCAGTTCTGGCTCCTCAGGCTCCCTCTGCTCCCAAAGCCACCTCAGCAGGCATTCGGGCACCACGTGGCAGGAGGCTGATGGATGCTGGGGCTCTGGCTCTCGGGCCTGTCTGTGCCTGGGGGCTCAGCAGCAGCTCCACTGGAGGCTTGTTTGCAGCTTCAGTGGTTTGTGCCTTGCACATGCATGGCCCTGCAGGAGCTCCCTCCTCTGCAAAGCCAGAGCATGCCTGCGTGTCACCAACAATGAGGGGACAGAGAGGTTCTCTTAGGGATCCTTGGCAGAATGATAATGGCACTGAATTGTGGTTAGAACTAAAGCTTTATTTCCTTATCAGGAAATAAATGACTAGTATAGCATAGTATATGACTGGTATAGCACAGAATTCATGATTGGAACAGCACAGGATTTCTACAAGAGGAATCAACATAACACAGTCTGCAAGTAGTGAAACACAGAATTTATAAACAACTTAACTTATGGTTTCTAATCACCGAAGTAATACAGACTTTATAACGCAACTTATAATTTATAATCACCTGGACCCTCTTCAGATTGGGCCAAATCCTAATACATGGTTTGTTGTCTCAATATAACAATCATAATCTAGACTCAAAAATCCCATAAAAGAATATGAATCTCACTGAATCCACAGAGGAAGCAGAGGACGGTGGAGGTGCCCTTGGCCACAGGGTTCATGGGTCTAACTGTCCTGTAGTTCCCTGCTTAGGACTTGTAACTGTGCTCTGTGTGCTGTCACAGCTCTCTGTTCTGTGACGGGGACATCAACAACACCTGCCTGGCTGGGTGCCTGTGACCTTCAAGGTCAGCAAGGAAGGGAATAATTGCCTGGTGCCCGGGAACCTTGAGGGTGTCAGGGGAAGGAAGAAGAAAACTTGTATGCCTAGTTGGTTCACAGGACCTTGAAAGACTGATAATGAGGGTCAGAAAAAGAATATGTGACACATTTGGTCACAGAGAGTGGCTCATGAAATGGTGTTAGCTATTTCCACATTACCAGGGGTGGAGAGCAGGTGGTACTGGGCTCATTGGGTGGTAGCATCACTGTCAGGAGCAGTGGCACAGACTCACGGAGAGACAGGGGAACAGATATTTTCACCTGGAGAGGTGAGAAACAAGAAACTGAAAAAACCTGTTGCACAATCTGGAAATAAATTGCTATGGGGAGTTATGGAGGAGAACACCTTCAGTTTGAGAGTGCCTTGTTTTTTCCTCCTTTCCTAGTTCTTAAGGAGTCAGAACTCAGGGCATTTTTGTAGGCAAGTAAATCTCATCAAAGATGAGTGACACCATCATTGAATTTTTCTGTTAGCCCCAAGAGGTTCCAAATTTTTGGCTTTTTTGAAGCAACTTCCCTGTGTTGCAAGGCCCAGCCTGAAGAAGAGGACAGGCAGTGTACAAAGGGGCTCCATGCAGGCAATCTTTTCAGGACCTTCCAGTTTGGCTTTGGCTGATTGAGGGTTTTTTCCCTGTCCAATTCAAACAAACAGAATCTCAGATACTTGTGTGAAAAGTTGCCTTTTTGGCTGACTTTTCCTTGGGGAACTGGCATTCAGCTGATCACAGGCTCAAACAGGAGGTGTAAGAGAACTGAAGGGCCACTCAGTGTGAAGGGAGAAGGAGGGAGGATGTCACTGCTGCTGCTGTTTCGCCCGAAATGCCTTGTGGGACATGGCCTTTGAGTCTCAGTTTTTGCAGATGCTCTGCTGTCTCCCATGCTCTCACTTCTGCTGTGTCTGTGTTCCAGACCTCCTTCTCCTCCTGATGCAAAATCTCAGGCCAGGCATGGGACCATTTGAAGGAGCCAACAGCACTTTCACCTTGGAGAAGACAGCATTAGATGAGAAGCTGCCACAGGGCTGGCATGCCAAGGATTTTGTCACTCCTACCCAGGATCTCTCTGGGTCCCACAGTGTTATGATGGATAGCACCAAGATCCTGGGGGTCCAGGTTGTCCTGATTGCTGCCTACTCCCTTATCATTCTGCTGGGGTTCATCGGCAACTCCCTGGTCATCTACATCATAGTGAAGTACAAGACCATGAGGACCGTCACCAACTTCTTCATAGCTAACCTGGCCCTGGCAGACCTGATGGTGGACACGCTCTGCCTGCCCTTCACCCTAGTGTACACCCTGCTGGACGAGTGGAAGTTTGGAGCTGTTCTTTGTCACCTGGTCCCTTATGCTCAAGCTCTGAGTGTCCACGTGTCCACTCTCACCCTAACTGTGATTGCCCTGGACAGGTATCGGTGTATCGTTTTCCACCTGGACAGCAGGATTTCCAAGAGGCTCAGCTTCACCATCATAGCTGTCATGTGGCTGGCAGCAGCTGTCCTAGCAGGCCCTCTGGCCATCTTCAGAGAGTACCGGTACGAGGAAATCCCATCCATCAACCTCAAAATGGCTGTCTGTTCAGAAAAATGGCCCTCTGCTAACAACAGAGACGCCACCATCTACAGTCTGTCCATGCTCCTCCTGCAGTATGTTCTTCCCCTTGCAATTATTTGTTATGCCTACACCAGGATCTGGTTCAAGCTGAAAAACCATGTCAGTCCCACTTCTAGGAATGAAAACCAGTGCCGGAGGAAGAAGACCACCAAAATGCTAGTGATGGTTGTTGTGGTATTCGCCGTCTGTTGGCTCCCCTTTCACATATTCCAGCTTGCCATTGATCTTGATCTGGTTCTTATCTTCCATGAGTACAAACTCCTGTACACTGTCTTCCACGTCGGGGCCATGTGCTCTACGTTTGTAAACCCCCTGCTCTATGGATGGATGAACAAGAACTACCGAAATGGCTTCCTTATGTTCTTCCGTTGCCAGGACAAACCAGAAAGCATCCACACTGAAGGCTCAGTTAGAGGGAGGTCGTACATCTTCAGGGCCAACACCCTAAATGGGAGCATCAAACAGACTCCTGGCAATGGATCACTGCCCACAGAGGTTTAGGGATGGGACATCCACCTCCAAGACTGAGCCCAGAGACATTTTTGGGTGAATGCCTTTTTTTGACAGAATATAGTGCTGCCAATTTATAGCTACCACAGCCACATAGAAATACCCCCTGTATCTCTCAAAACAATAAATCTGGTGTATTTCTGTCTGACCAAACAAATGAATTTTTCCTTTCTCTGTGTTCAAGTTATGCACACAGACACATTAAAAACCAACACACAGAGAAGGCTTTCATTTAGCCAGCAAAATGCGCCCTTCTCGCTATTTCCACTTGCCAAAGTGGGTTGCTCAACCTTTTACCCCCTGACACATTCCACATTAGAAATGTGGAATTGTCATCGTGTGTGATTGTTCATCTGCACGTCTCCTCCCCAAAAGCCTTTAATGATCCATCTTTAGCTAATGCCGCCAGGGGGAGGGAGACCTGCAAACGCCAGGGTTAGTGCTATCACTCACCAGCCGGGGAAGGGAGCGGGGCTGGCGCAGGTTGAAGCTGGGCAATCCATGATCTCTTGCCCAGCATTTGCTTGAATCTGCATTTGCAACCCACGGGAGGAGCTCTAGTCCTCAGAAAGCCCAGGAGGTGGCAGTGGCACTACTTACCGCTGTCTCCTTTACGAGTGCCGAAGCAGGGCTTTGGGAATATCTCATTAGCCAGGGTTTGTGAGCCAGTAGCCTGGATTTAGCAGAGAGGGGAGGCGGCAGAGGAGCGGATAGGAATGGAAAGTGGTGGGGCAGCTGATCAAGAGGACTGAAACTGAACCTGAGGGTGGAAAAAAAAAAAAACCAACCAGACCTTAAGATGTGGCTCCTGCCATGCATTAACTTGAGAGGTGCCAACATAACCAGAGAGGCAAAACCACCAATAACACACCACTCTCCAAGGCTCTCGGAGGGTTTAAAGCTTTCCTCTTACTGAGGCTGGAGGTTATATGGGTCTGTATGTGGGTGCTGCAGGTCAGAAGGCAGCTGTAACCTGCTTGCTTGGTTGTCACAGACGTGGTGTCCTCTGGCAGAAGAAGACATGGAGACAAAGGTTTTCTTTCAAACCAAACTATATGTTCTCCTCCTGAAGGCTGTGTCAGCTGGGGAGCGTATTTTTAGCTCTGCCATCAAAGGAGCCTTGATTGCTACTGTGATCTCGGCAGCCAGTCATTGGTGTCATCTCTACAAGTCAGTGTTCGTCAGATTGGCAAGTAACTCCCAGATGCAAATAAAAAGAAAAGAAAAACTTTGATTTGTGGGTCTTCACTGGAGCAAGAGCAAGAGGTAAGAGGACCTGCAGTACTGAGTACACCAGCCTGGATCAGGCTGCTGGGGCTGTCACGTTTAGGTCCTCAAGAGATCAATTGCCAAAGGGCTTATTTGAAAACCTGGCTCTCCTGCCTCCTCCCCAGCTTGACCTGCCTCTGGCCCTTGTTCTCCAGCTCAGCTTCCAACTGCCACGCTAGATTTTAATCTCTCTGTTTATTTCTGCTCTCTGAACCTCTGCTCCATTTTCCTAAATGGGTACAAGAAAGGGGTTTCTGGCTCCTTCCTGAGAGACATCAACGCCAGGCAGGGGCTGCAGACCCCACTCCACACTTGGAAGCACAGCTATGCTGGTTCCTCATAACCTCCCCAGAGCCTGATCCTGCAGCTCACAGCTCTTCTCTCTTGTCAGGGAGCTTCAGGACCTACAAAGATCCTGTCAGGAAGTCACTGATGTTCCAGTAAAAGGGTGATCTGCTTCCTGACAGGCACAAGTTAACTCTCCCCACGGGAGTGCTGTGGAGTGGCAGTGGGAGTTTGCTGTTTCATCCTCCACAGCACTGGCAAATTCTGTTCCTACTTAATGAGCTGGTCATTTCTACAATCTATCCTCCTGAGGAACTTTCCCCACCTCTCCATCAAGATCCAAGATACAAGGAAATGTTTACGTTTCAAAAGCAACTTAAATGGGTGGAAAGAATTCAACTATGACCAATAAACACTTCAGAAAATGATTTAACACTCAATAATATATGTCAGAGTAAAATAACAAATTTAGCAGTGCAAGCTTGGAAGCCAGTCATGCTGCCAGCCAAGATGGATGAGGAGCTAAATTGCTCTTCTAGAGCCCTCGCCAAAGGTTTTGTCCTGTGACACCATGCATGGTATCTGACTGTGGAGCAAGGCAGATAATGACATTATGAATGACTGTTTAATTTTGAGCTCAGACTTTTAAACTAAATATGGATAAATAAATAAACAGCTCCAAGCTCTTTACAAATAAATACTGGCAGTGGCATTTACAGGGCAGAGGGATTTTTATGCTGGAGCAAACTGAGAAGGAGAAACTATTTACTTGAAGTGTAACAGCAAAGTTCTTGTTTGCTCTGTTTAACATACTTCTGCAGCTTCACTGATAGATTTGTGCCTGTGAGCTCGCTGTTTTTTCCTTGCCACTGGAAAAAGTTACAACCTTCCACACCCACTGCTGGCAAGGAAAACAGCTCTCAGTTGTGTATACATGTCCCTGTGGAAAACCACGATGCCTCTATGCAGGGAAAGTGTCACTAGTGCCCAGTGCCAAACAGAACAAGAGAACACAGAGAGCAAGGAAGCAAACCTTCATACCAAAGAGTGATCCAAGCAAAGAAATAGTATGATATTGACTGTTGCGACTGCATAGAAGGCAGGAATTAATTAGTTTCCATGAAACAGAAATCTGTTGGAGATGAAGGTTCCCCAAATACTAACACTCCACTAAAGACGGCCTTGCTGTCGTGATCAGCTCCACAAAATCAAAAAACAGAAGCATTTTAAGTTTTTGAACTATTTAGAGCTCAGGACAGGGCACGACCCTGCTCTGTGGGTGTCAAGGGCAGATCCCTTAGTAGCTGCAGATAATCTTGGAGTCATTTTCCCACTGCCTGCTCCTTGCCAGTGGTGCATGAGGGAACACCTGCCAGGCTGGGCTCCTCTCTGCAGAGCTGGCCCTGGTGTTACCACCGTGGGACGGACACCTCCTGTCACTGGCACAACAGCTGACAGGGACAAGTTATTTCATCACAGTTAGAAACACGGTGATGGAAATGAAAATTAACAAGTGTTTCATTAAAGCTGGTCTGGAAGACAGTTTTGTTCCTGAATTTCCTCTAGGGCTCTTCTTGATGCTTGCTGACATTGTTCTCAAAGCGCTGCTTCACTGAACACTGAAGATATTTCACAGCTTTTAGGAGGGAGATTCTGAATTCCCTTAGAAACATTCTATTTCTTATGCTATCACACTCCTTCTGGCCACATCATACAAACCTTGTATTATAAAACGTACCACTGAACAGTTCTTAATTGCCAAATGACCCCTAGCAAATGATCACCTTGGAGCAGACACCACAGGAGGGGATGCCTCTAGCTATTCCATGCAGCCATTCCTCACACGCCCATCAAATGCAAGAACTGCTGAGATGTGGCAACTTCATAGTTTAAAACCAGCAGCTACAATACCTGTTGTTCCTTACCACAGGCTGCTCTGAGAGCTCTCAAGACTCCAAGAGTCTCTTACCAAATCCCCAGGCTTGACAAAGCACATGGAAATTTGCAGAGCACAGGCTGTGCTTTGGACGCAGGAGCCTCTCTGAGCACTAGAAATGTTGCCTCTAAAAACCACTTTGCCATGAAAAGCCCTCCCCATTTGATTTCCAAAGCATACTCATCTGTAACACGGTAATGCATGTACAGAGAAAAAAGGTTTGGGCTTTTTACTTTTCCTTGTCTTAAGGCAATAAATACAGTTCAATCAATGCAGGGTGAGCTGGGACCTCCATTCAGGGCTCGGTCAGAATCAAAGACATGACAGACTCCTGTGTTTGCCTGTGCTTCATCCTGCTCCTATAAAGGCCAGATCCAGCCTCTCATGGCTCTCTGCCCTGCAGTAACAGGGGCCCTCTCCCATTATCCATGGCAGCTCAGGCAAACAATGTCAAATGGCACATGTTTTATTCAATATACCCACAGATGTATCGGCAGAAACGCTGCTCTGAGCTTTGCACAAAGGCTCTGTAGGGAAAGACATATTAGTCCAGGAAAGAGGTAGTTCCTCTAACATATGCTAATATGCCAGAGGGGCTGTTCTGCTGAAGGAGGTCACAGATAGCTCAGCCTTTCCCTTGATATCAGGTGTTAATCTTATAATTGTTATAGCTAACATGGTTCGAAACCAAATCAGCCTTTGGTCAGGAGCTGGGGAGCTGGCGCTGTCTTTGCATGCCTTTGTCTTTCAGCTCTGTTATTGTGTGATTTCACCAGGATCTCTGAATGTGCTGGGTTTTAAATAAGGCCCCAGGACCAGCTACTCCAGTGAACATCCGGAATTACTGCAATAATCCAGAAAAAAAGAAAGGATTCTGGGTTCACATGGGTGAGCAGAATTTGGTCCTTTGCATTTGAAAAAAACAGAGCTTTGTATTCCTTTCTGTTTTCCCTTATCTAGCTTGAGATTCTTTGAGTGCCAAAAATAATATTGCATATTACCTCCAGAACATTTATCTTCTCTCTGAGCTCATTTCAGAGATGGGATTTGTTCAGGAGGGCCTGGGAGGGGACGATGGCTAGGGTTTTAAAGCACATCCTTATCTCTAGCCTCAGTGTTTTGTTAAGTTAAAAGACAAATCAGAAAAGGACAAAGTCGCTCACGCCAAGGGAGGTACCAATTTATCTTCAGACAACACAACCTCTATTTAATTTTCCATCCAGACACCCCAGCACCCTTTGCCAAAGTGTTGTATGTATACGGGGCTGGATGAGGTCGGGGGAGGAAGGCATTTTTCTGCTGCTAATAGCAATACCTTAGTGTCACTCATGATTTATAGCCAGCAAAGAATGCTTTTTTCTGGCCTGTGTTCTGCTCAGTGTAATGAGTGCAGAAGGAATAGTGTGGACGCCTCATGGAGCTCACAGGAGGAGATCTTCATTAGTCCAGTCCTCTCCAGTGTGGTAGCAAAGACTGGGAACATTAGAACAGAATCCCTCTTGTTTATAACTAGCTTATTGAAGTGCACAAGCATGGAATTGTCACCGTGTCACCAGCTAATGTGTCACAAACCTTCAGACACTTTGTCTTCAAGATTCACAAGCAGCTCAGCTACAATGTGCTTCTTGCTGCTGCATGGAAAGAAGAAGGAAAGTAGGACACAGAACAAAATTTCAAGATATTCAGGAGAGGATTAGCCCCTGAATGAAATTTGAAGGTTAATATAGTTCTTTATGGAACCTGGGTTAGATTGTTGGCTCCACTGGGACCAGGATGAGTCACATCAAAAGGGGGATGAACTCTGCCATGGTGCAGGAAGAACAGAGCCTCTACTGAACTAGAGACAAGTAAGAAATAACAGCTAACCTGGATATATCCAGTATTCTGTCGTAGATCGAGGCAATAAAAGATGCTGCTTAGGGAAAGCACACTTGCTTGGTCAGTGATCCATTCCCCTTATGCTCCTAGCAGCAGCCACGACTGTTGGATTAGAGATGTTAGAGGGGACATCCCTGCCCAGGCCATTTAGTGTCCAGGTCTAGACCTTTTGCTTGTGATACTGTCTAATTGCTCCCTGACTCTGACAATTCCATCTTCCAATGCCTCCTGTGGCAACCAGTTCCAGAAGTTCACTCCCCACCGTGTAAAAAGGCACTTTCTTTTACCTGCTGAAACCAATCCATTAGTAGATTTGGCAAATGCCCTCTGGTTCCAGTACTATGGGATTCCCTGAAGAGCACCTGAATCAGAGCTTACATAGGGCCTTCTTCATTTTGTAAATCTTGATGGTGTCCTCCTTTTCCAGCTTTCTCCTCTCCTGGCTCAAGTCACGTCTCCTAAGTCAGCTTTGTCATCCCTCATCTTGTTTGTCCTACTGTGGGCCTCCTTTAGTTCCACAATTACCACAATGAGCTGAACTTTGCTCATAATTCCTGTGAAGCAGTGGGATCTATCAGTTTTGTTCTGACTTGCTTGAGATCAACCATATGAGTGCCTTTTAGTATGTGAGGGGGAAGGACACCTCTTGAAAAAATGTCAGGCTGCCTCTCCCTGGTTGCAGCATCGCTGTATTCTTAATGAAAGCTCATTACACTGGTCACTGAGTCAGTTCAGTGAATCATCAAATGCATCCCCAGTTTTGTTTTTGAAGGCAACGGACTAAAGGGCAGTCAGATCCCTTCCTCACCTTGAACTCTGTATCCAAAAGATTCATCCAGGGGCAAGACTGGAGTCTAAATGATCCTGATCCCATTAAAGTGTCCTAAATCACAGCTTCAGCTGTCCATTCCATGAAATAGAAAAATGAGGAATTATGCATTTCAGGAAAAGAGTGATGAAGTTTTGTTACTTGGCAACTGTAGCTCCCACATATTTTGGAAAAATCTGAGAACATCCTGTACCTCGGAGAAACGAACCAGCTTAGGTGAGAAGGAAGGGAGCTGGCAGCAGATCCCCAAAACTTTGAGCTGGGAAGATCTCTTGGGGCTTGTGGAAGCAACAATTGCTTTATGTCTGCATGCTCCTCAGCTTGTCTCCTCAACGTGACTGTCTGCATCAGTTTCTGGGCTCTTCATGGTGAAATAATCCATTGTTCAGCCATTTCTGTCTCCCAGAGGCATTTCACAGCCATCTGAATGGGCTCTAATCCACCTGCCAGCTGAAATCAGCACACAGCATGGCTGCACTTCTGTCAACCAAGATTTGAGCGCCAGAAACAAAAACCTTCAAAAGAGGAATCAGCAAGAGATTTGCATGTGAAAACTGGGGAGGGGGCAGTCAAACCTGAGGGCTTGGTGAGTGTACCTACAGGGACAGCAAACCCACGTGATGAGGCCAGAGTAAAGTTTGACTTGCCTTCTGCAGTGGCAGTTGATTTCAGACAAGATTCAGACAGGATTGTTAAAATAATAATTTAGGGCTCAGTTGCTGGGAGCCAATCTCCAAGGTTGAGCTCAGCACATGATTGTCTCAGTGGACCCCAGAAAATGCATTTATTCAGAGGTTCAGCATTTTTGGTCCAGTTTTGTTACTGACAACTTTGCTGTGTGAAATCCAATTTCTCTTTCCTAGGTTAGATACAAGAATCTAGGGCTTTCAACGTGCAGATCTCAACTCTCCAAGGCAACCCTGCAGTAACCAATTAAGTAAAGCTAAGATAGCAAAACTAGCATGGCAAGATCTGAGTAAAACTGTCTGTTGCTTCAAGGAGTGCAATAACACGAGATGGCTACAGTGGCAAAGCTGTCTCATTAAAGAGCGGTCTTTGTTAGGTCTGCCTGGCGCTGCAGTCTGTTGTTTGAAATTCCAGTTGCCTTCATGTAAAAACAGTGAGAGTTGGGTTGTTAACACACAGTAGTTTGTTTGGAATCCTGGTTTTTCTAATCATGCCATTGAAAGGCCAGGAGCTAATCTCCCCATGCCATCCCGCCTCCCTCCACAGCCCTGCTGCTGAAGAAGAGGGTGCTGGCACTCAGGGACAGAAATCTGTGTGGCTTGAATGAAGAGAAGCAGAAGCCTGGTGCCCTCAGCGATGTGATGTGCTGCAGCGACCACAGTAAGCTGGAAGTGAAGCCCCATTCCTGCTTGGAAGCCATTTGCAGTAGACTGGAAGATCCGGTGGCTGGGGGGAGCAGCTGTGTCCATGTCTTCTGGAAAGCACTGCCTGTACCTCCACTGGGGACCTGTGTGAGATACGTGGGCTTCACCCTCTCGGCCAAGAACAGAGGAGGGCTCATGAGATGATGTGTGTGGAGACATTTGAGCATGACATGGAGAAGACCTTCACCTTCCAGGCCAGTCAGGACAAGGTGCGACTACATGGAAGTGGTGTATGAGAAACCATCAGTCTTGGAGAGGAGGTTTGGGATCCTTCCCAAGGGCAACCATAGGTATTGCTTGTCCTGCATCTGGCAACAGAGGTGTGCCAAGCAGTTCAATAAATCCATTATTAAGTCCTGCCCAGAGTGCCATGTGATATCCAATTTTGTCATTCCCAGTGTGTACCAGGTGGAAAAGGAGAAGAAAAACAAGTTGATTAAACCTTTAAGTGGGGAAAAAGCCCTGCAAGTACTTTGGACAAGGGAAGGGAAAGGAAGTGTCTTTGGAAGGAACTTTTGCAGGGAACAAAAGTGCTGAAGGAGGTAACAAGGTTCTGGAGAAATGTTTGGTTCTCTGAGCAATCCCTCTGTGTACTGGAATGCATAATTGGAACTGCTCTTTTCCAAACACAGTGACTGCCACTACGCTATGGCAGGAGACCAGGGTCTTTTTTTCGCTGTCAGTGGAGCTATTTCTATGCTCTGACTCATCCAGGGCTGTTTCTGCTCAGGTTAAGCAGCAGCCCTTTGCAGCATTGTTCACCTCACAGGTGAAAACAATTATGAAGCAAAAGTTTCCGTACAAGTTGCACCAGTCACGTGGAGTTTCCCACCTTGTGGGTGTTGTCTTTGTGTGCAGCTCTGGGTGTGTGCATAGCATGACATTGCCTGAAGCCTTGTTCTCTAGGACACAGGGCCACAAGTGACAGGAGGCCACAGTCATTGTGTCCAAGCTTGCCTTTCCCCAGGAGCCTGATGCCTTACAAATTCTCTCTCTCTCTCTCTGTTAACCTTAGGGCTAATTCTTGTGCTGCCTGGCACCTTTCTGCCCTCCCCATACCCGCTGTGAGCACAGAAGTCACTTCAAGTCACTTCTTTACCCCCTTGCATTTAACAAACAGGCCCAGGAAACCTTCAGGCTGTGGCTGGACCCCCGCTCTCGGATCCAGTGGCACTGGATCACAGTCCCCAGCCCCTCTGAGGTGCCTGAGCAAACAGCCCCACCAGCAGACCAGCAACACGGGCAGTGCTCACTTCTCACTGGTGCCCTGTGTTCAGGCAAACTTTAATTGCTACTTCTTTCACTCTGCCTTGGAGAGCAGCAGTTATATTTCCTTGTGGACAAAAGGTATAGCTCTTTTCAGCTAGTTCTTTCTTCCAGCTTTGTCAAATCCTAGTGGAGCTGATCTTAAACTGCCAAGCTTTGCTTTCCTCTTCTGTGAGACAGGACAAGTGCAGCACCCAGAGGCTTGTAAAACATATTCTCTGTGCCAGCTGAACAGCACTGCAGCAGCAAAAAGCACTGTCATTAAATGCATCTTACAATAACTGTGTTGTCACCAGTTGTGTATTGAGGAGGCAGACTTTAACTTAGAAAGTGTTGTTAAACGCTCAGAGAAAAGAAAATTTTGAACTCTCAGGGGTAAATGTTTATTCCAGTCTCTCAGATTTAAGTAATGATTTGTGAATCCAGGTGTGGGAGAGTTTTTAATGGTGACAGTGCCTGGAATTCTTCAGCAGCTTTTACTGCTTTCAATGTGGTATTAGTATTGACTGGAGGATGACCACAGGCTTGTAAACATATCTGAGTTGTCTGGACAAGAACGATTCTAAAGAAATATTAACATGGTTGTTTTCTGTTCCAATGAAGCTAATTAAAAATAAGCAGTATTTAGGCAGTTTTTATTGTTGCCTTTTGTTCCCTCCCTGATGGTCACTAAGATGTGCAAGGAAGGAGCTTTCTCTGTGCCCACTCAAAAAACAGTTCTGTGGCAAAAAATATTCAGTTCTGCAATCAGATAATTGATGATCTATGACAAAAAATTAAAAATTAGGTTCCTAAACAAACTTTAACATAACATTGTTGTGGCAGTGGCTGCAATGCAGTGCAGATTTGATGTTTTCAATCCCAAATTGCAAGGGTGTGCCCTCTTTTATCTGTTCATTTTGATTTTAAAATCCTTTTCTCTGTTGTACTGCAGGCATTGGGGTAGCTCAATCTGCTGGGTTAATAAACTGGCTCTGGAATATCTGTAGAGCCTTTGTAACATCCAGGACTACTTGAGTTTCATGGTTAGCACAGTTCTCTACAGAGCTCATTCCTTCTGTTCTGGGTCATTGTGCTAATAAATATGAGTTAGATGCCTTTGGGCATTAACAAACAGGTGCAGCCCTACTGACAAGGAAATGATTTTGGCTGGGGCTTTCCAGCAGTATGTTAACAGAGGGGACTGTGGAAGCAAGTCAGCACTCGTCAGAAAGAAGCATGGGAATGTGACTGCATTCCTGGTTGTCATCCTACTTTACAGTCCACAAAACCTCTCCAAGACAATGGAGCTCTGAAGGCTGGAGGCAGCTTGACTGTGTCTCTCCATGCAAACTGTGCTGCTCTGGGTATGTTCAGGGACCCTCCAGAGTGATGAATATGCCAAGTCACTCAGGTATTACATGAAAAGAGACCCTGGCACTGAGTTTTGCTTGCCAGAGACTTGAGACATTTAGAAATGCTGTCACACAGCTCCAAGTTCTTTTAATTCCTGCAATCAACAGACAACTGCTGAATGTGATAAGGCAAGGATTTCAGCTCAAAATGGACTAGGGAACAGGGAGGGAGAGTAGAGAGACAGTAGATAGATACCAGGTAGGAGGTGCAAATGTTAAAGCTTTGATGTTTTCCCCTTCAGCGGAAGGAGTGGAGACAAGATTAGCAGCATTGTGCTCAGTAATGGCATTATCCTGCTCAAAACACCAGGAGAGGCAGTTCTTCTGAATGCCACTGAAAACCAGGAACTGTCGGGGTACTTGATTCTCCATTCAGTTGCTCTGTTTGAAACCAGATTAACATCTGAGACCAGGATTGCACCTTGAGAGGTGGAGCTGGTTTTTGCTTTCAAGCAAAGTGCCTCCTTGCTGGGGCAGCATTTCAGCACTTGTCCCAGAGCGGCAGAGTGGTGTAAGCCAGCAGCTCCCACTGCAGGGGAAGCTGTGGGATTTCTCTCACAGCCATGCCTGAGCTCCAGCAGTGGTGCAACACTGTGAGCATCCCAGATGTACCTCAGGCATGACATGGGACAGCAGACCTGAGCCTCCTTGTTTTCACATACACTGCAGAGCAGGAGAATCAACCAAACTCTGGAGGGACCCATATGTATTCTGTATATCCCAGAATAGCTGTAGCAGTATCTGAACTCCTTCCAGCGTAGCACTAAGTGATTCACATCTCTCCTGTTCCTCGTTGTACCTGCAGGGGAAGATGTGCGTGCAAGGAGTGGCTTGTTCTGGTGGTTATCTCTTAAAAAAATATGTATTTAATTATCTTGTAGGTGGCAAGATTGAAAAAACAGTCTCGCTGTTTTGGGACCAGAAATTAATGGAATGTATCCTGGATCTCAGGTCCTGAGGGAGCTCATCTTGCATTCCCACCTTAGCTTTGAGAAGACTCTGCTGTCTCCTGCCTTGTTTATTGACGAGACCAGCTGTGCTGGGCCAGGAGAGAAGCTGTTGGCTCTTGCTCCCACTGCTGGCACTTTGCTGCCCTTTGCTGTATGCCCACACTGGAGTGAAAAGTGTATCCATAAGTTCTGTCAGCCTTTCTGAGGAAGCTTTAATCAGGCAGGGGTGAGGATCAGCACTGCTGGGAGATGGTGAGGCTCAGTCTTCCTGAAGAATCTTACCCAGCTCTCTCAGAGGAACTTGCTGCTGCAGCTACACAAACACCAAATCCCCTGTGCTGGCTGATGTACAGTCGTGTGTGTGACATGTGGGTCTCCGGTCAGCACTGCAGGCAGAGACTTGAGGTAGTCTCAGGCAGAGAATATGGGCAAGGACCTTGATTTGAAGATTCCCTTTCCTTGCTGGCTCTGCATCCCTAAAAANNNNAAAAAAAAAAAAAATCAAGTTAAGGTGTGGGGCCACCCTGCAGTCCCTGCTGTTTCGGGGACAGTTGTGGGGCAGCTGTGCTGAAAGGTGCAGTTTCATAGCAACAGGAATAGATGTTTATGTGGAACCACTTCACTGGTCTTAGGTTGAGAATATTTTAGGGCACCCCAAAAGCCACACATAATTGTTCTGAACTCTCAGGGATGCAGGTGTTCAGAAAACTGTAGGTGGAGAAAATCTTCACAAATTTCATAGTGGCATGGTCATTCCCTGCCCTACCCAGCCCCAAGCTGACTGATGGGATCAGATTTCATCCATGTAGAACAGTGAGTGACTACACTGGGTTTGTGAGATATCCATCTTCAGGTATTCCTTTTAATCTCTTTGCACTTCAGATTTTTCATCATTCAAACAGGGAGTGAAAAGCAGTGATTTCAGGAAAAGGTAACGAGTATGCCACAGATAGACCATGCAGCATCTCAGGGCTCCACTGGGGTTTGTGCCAGCAAATAGTGAACACAACTTACAGACAGTGGGAGAAAACTCAGAATCTGTTTCTTGAGGCATTTTTCTGGCTCACTGGGGAGACCTCCAGCTAAAGGAGGCACAATGCCACATCATTCCTGATGTTTCTGGGAAAAGCAATGAGATAAAGAAATAGTTAAAGAAAACATATTCAGGACACTATAAGAGCAGACTTCATCAAGACTTTGCCTTTAATAGTCACCAGCACTGTATTCAATCCTCTATATTAGACTCTTACAGTGATATAGTGCCTCAGGGAACTTCTCCTAGTCCTTTAGAGAGTGGTAAGTTTATTCTTTAAACAGAAGTTGTTTAGCTGCCTTTTTTTTTTTTTTTCCAGTCGTGACACAGTTTTCTAGATGGGGGCATTATCCATGGGAAATTCTAGTGGGCTTTGGATACTTGCTGATATCCTATGCTGCTCAGTGATCAACTGGCAGTAAAGCTGGAGGTATTTCTTCCTGTGAGCTTTGAATGGTTATGTTTCCACTTCACTTTCCAAATCTGAGGGAAATTAGAATTTCCAGTTTCAAAAGCTCTCCCCTTTCCTTTATCAGTAATAAAGAAGAAATGAGAACGCTTGCCTGGCCTGTTCTGTACTGTTCATTATTTTACACAAATCATCACTAGGTTTCTCTTCTCCTGCATAAAGTCTCTACAGACAGGCTTTTTAACTGTGCCTCTTCTCATAGCTTTCATTATTTTCAATACCTAACACATAATACTTTTATGACTCGTTTAGTAGAAAACTGTGTAAAGATCAAATTTCGGTTTAAAATATGAAGGTCACCTCTAAGCCTTGTTAACAATTTTATTGAAATAACCAGAATAGAGAAGTAATATGAATCATCGCTCCTCTTTTATTGTTCAAGTAAAAAATGAATAAATGTCTAGAAAACGTTTTCTGTAACCTTTTAAAAAGAAATGTATTTCACAGACTGTAAAACATATGCTTGTTTGACTGCTGAGGAACAGATTGCTTGGATAGCAATTCAGGAGCCAAAGTAATTTCAAAGAGAGATGGGCCCTGTTTTATAAACACAGAAATCCCAAGTGCTGTGTGTGGCTAGAACAGCCTTGCAGAGAAATTGAAATTTTTATGATCCTAGAGGATTAAATGAGAGGTTGGTGTACTAACTCCATTGCTTTGTTTTGGGTAAAACAAGAAGAGACCTTTTGCTGCCTAAATGAATAAATATCACTTTTAGTCCCTTTTCTTGTTGATTTTGTGCTGTGAGTTGCCTGTTCAATAAAGTCAGCCACATTTAAAGCCCAGGTTTTGTTTTGTAACTCCCACCCCTTCGAAACCTGTGTATATAACTAGAAACACTGAAAATGTTAACATTTCTGAGATCCCAGATGTTTGTTCTTGCAAACGGTTCCCAAACAGACCAGAATTCATCAGAAATAAAACAAAGCCCTTTTTTGCTTTCCCCCAGTGCCATTTTAAAAATAGTAACATCTTTATTCCAGCATTTCTGAGGGTAAGGGGCTCCTTTACCCTTTGTCAGAGAGATAAATGCTCTTTCTCTGTCTCCAGTCCTCTGGCTGCTGCTGCCTCACACCAGTCCAGTCACTGACAGCACAAAGATCACGGGTGGCAGGTTGACCTGGGAGCTGCAGCAGATGTGTGCAGGGACAGGGGGTTCAATGTGGCTTTACTCTCAAAGGAAAGCAAGACCCCACAGTCACTGTGCAATGTCCAAGCAAATCTCTGGGACATTTAAACTGACTTAGAAGGACTAATGAAAACTGTCCCTGGTGACTATAGGTGGTAGCAGGTCCACCTGCACACCTCCCTCACCAGAGCAGGTCCCACGGGGGTTTAAACACTCCACCTCCACGGTGAACATGACCCACCAAAGCCCTTGGCAGTGTTCTCCTCCTCACTGCTGCGCTGCTTCAATCTCACATCGCTTTTGTTTCAGGGGATGGGATCATGAAACCTCCTGGAAGATGGTGCTGTTTGAGGGCTGTCATGGAGATAGTGTCACATTGCTCTCTGAAACAACGCCTCAGACCCACAGCACGCACACGGCAACGTTGTGTTGATTGAATAGGAGCAGGGATGGAGCCTTGGAAAGCTTTGTAGACGAGGGAGCTGCAGCTGGATGAAACTAATAATAATCTGTTATAGTTTCTCATCTATTTAAGCAGGCTCTGAAGGCAGCTCTTCAGAAGTAAAGGCTCATATCTGCTGCAGTCCTGTGTGCCTGCCTGTCTTTTGAACTCCACTAAAGAGGCCCTCGTATTTTATCAGGGAAATGAAGAGGAGATCCCTGTGTAATCTCCATCATACCTTTCATTTCCTGAGGTAATGATGCATAAAGTGTCCTGGGGGGAGAGCACCTTTCCCCTCCTGGCACAGCAGGGGCTCCTTTGTAACCCTCCTCTGGCTTCAATAGACACCCCTACACAGCAGCTTCCCCTGCTCCTCTAAGTACTATTACCGGATAGTTAAAATAATTTACATGATGTTAATATATTTTTTTTCTGAGATAAAGCCTTATATATGTCCATGGAAGAGTCTGAATGCCCAATTTAGGAAAGAGTTTGATTTTCTAATACCATGACAACTTCAGAAACTCCTCCATGCACGAGCAGGGAAATGTGGCTGCTTTCCTTCAACGATTTCTCTCTTATTATTTTCAGTTGTTGATTAGTCTCGTAAAGCCAATCAGCCATTTTGACCCAAACATTTGAGTAGGTATTAATTCCAACAAAATTCTAGTGCTTGTGTATTAATATGAATAAAAGCATGGAGCTTCAGAAAAGTACAGGGGTTGGATGGAGCTGTGCAGTGTTTGATGCAGAACAGACAGTTTGCCATGAACTATCACACATAAACACTAACAGAGCACAGAAATGGCTACAGGATTTCAGGAGAATAAATAACCACTTGCAGATTTAATACTGCCTGTTCTGTCTCTGCTTTGTGGGGTTTATTAATGAATCTCTCAGCAAGAGGAGCCCTCGTTCTGCTCCTCCGTGATCAGAGAAGGCACGGAATAGATGTGGTTTACATTTCTCTAAACTTAGAAGTCATGATGTAAAACTCAGAAATAGACATGAATACAGAAAAAAAGCCAAACTCTGTAATTTAAAAAACGTGCTCAAGCAATAGCTGCACAATATCCTGCTTCCCGAAAGGTTCAAAGGAAAAGGGTTACGGGAAGAGAGCCCAGTGGGGCTGTTTGTTCCTTGGGGAGCAGAACACTGAAGTTTGTGTATGGAAACTTTCAGCCTTCAAAACTCTGAGGGAAATGCTGATAAAGAAATGCTGGGAAACAAAGAACCTGTGAACACTTGGAGTGGCTGCAGCACCCAGGGTGATACCCCTTTTCCTGGCAGGAAGATCTCTGGTAGCTTTCATGACATGGTGGTGGCACAGCACTGGTCCTTCACTCTCGGTTGAGTGCCACTGAGTTCCCCTGGATTTCCAGCTGGATTTCTGGCTCCCACTCCACCTGCATCATCATCGGGACCGGGAAGCTGAACTGACTGTATTGGTGATTCCAATGGACTGACTTCTGGGCCCCTCAATTCAGGAACAACACTGAGAGGCTGGAGCAGGTCCAGAGAAGGGAATGGAGCTGGTGGAGGGTTTGGAGCAGCTGAGGGAGCTGGGGTTGTCCAGCCTGGAGTAGAGGAGGCTCGGGGCTGACCTTATCACTTGCCACAACCCCCTGACAGGAGGGTGTAGCCAGGTGGGGATCAGGCTCTGCTCCCAGGGAACCAGCCACAGGACAAGAGGGAACAGCCTTAAACTGCACCAGGGGAGGCTTAGGTTGGACATTGGTAAGACTTTCTCCACCGAAAGGGCGATTAAACCTTGGAACAGGCTGTCCAGGGAGGTGGTGGAGTCGCCGTCCCTGGAGGTGTTTAAGGGAAGACTGGACGTGACACTCGGTGCCATGGTCTGGCTGACACGGTGGTGTTTGGTCACAGGTTGGCCTCGATGACCTCAGAGGTCTTTTCCAATCTCCCCGATCCTGTGATTGCTGGGCCGGCATCACCGGAGCCTTGGGGCAGAGCTTCACCCCGGCGCATGAGGGGAAGAGCCAGGCCTGGGCCTGCTGCGAGGAAGAAACGCCCGACAAATCTAACAGCGCTATGCTGCTCCTGCAAACACCGCTGCCGTCACCGGAGCCCTTCGCTAATGAAGCGATAATTAAGCACTAAACGCGTCGCGCTCCCCGCGCCGCCCTCACGACAAACGGCGGGACGCCGCGCGGGCCGCCCCGCGCAGGCGCAGGAACACTGACCCCTCCCGGCCGCCGTCCCGCCCCGGACGCCGTCCAGGCCGCTACTTCCGGCGGCGGCCCCGGCGCGGAGGCCCCGGT
>VWZG01006016.1:511751-628294 GCA_013396735.1 Grallaria varia | reverse complement strand
TCGGGAGCTCTGCGGGGCCGAGTTGCGGGCGGTGCCTTTTTCTGCCGTGCCCTCCCGGGGCCGGAGCCGCTGTCGCTGTGCCCGTGGGTGAGAGGATCGTGTGGCACCTCGTGGTGCCCCAGACGGCCCTTTGCAGGGTGTGCGCGGCCGGTTCTGGGTCACCAAACTTCCCCCAGAGCCTCCTGTGGAATCGCAGCTCGCGGCGTGTCGTGGTGTTGAGGTTATGGGAGAGAGAGCGTTTTCTTCTAAAAGTAAATAAATAGCTGTTGTATCGTTGTTGTGGTTTAATTGAAGTCAAAGGCGGCTGCTGTCGGTTTACTGAGGTGATGAAAAGAAGTCTTCGTTGGTAAAAATTTGACAAGGGCATAACTCAAGTTGTGTTTTAGCCATGGAGGCTCCCTATGATGGCGCTGAAGTGACTGTGGTGATAGAGGAGATTGAGGACACTTATGCGTCCCCGGTGCCGTCTAAGAAGAAGAAACATAAAAGTGCTGGTGATCACGGAGAAAAAGCCAAGAAGCCTCGGTAAGTTCTTTCTGCCTTCGTTTTGCCCCTGTGTAGGGTATATCTTTGTTTGTGACATGAGTGAACTTTACAGTGCACTTGAAACACTCCACAATGTAAAACATCGTATGTGAAACATCAGCGTGACACTTTGGGCCTGCTCTGATGTTCTCTGCGGGTGCCACTGTTGTTCAGTCTACAGTTTGTGAACCCCAGAACAGTTTGCCTTAGGCTCTTTGTCAGATGTTCTCTTTTTTACTTTAGAGGATCTCCTCAGAATCATACTTTTCATTTGGTTAAAAATGCATTTACAAGTAGAATTGAATGAAACATACTTGTCCTGTGACCTTGAGACAAACACAAACCTCATGGAATTATTTTTCTCCAAGGAATTTACGTAGAGTGACCTTGCTGTTTCAATTTCTGTTTGCATTTCAGGTCTGCTTACCTTCTCTACTATTACGACATTTACTTGAAAGTCCAGCAAGAGCTCCCCCACCTTCCTCAATCTGAAATAAACAAAAAGATCAGTGAGAGCTGGAGGCTGCTCAGTGTGGCTGAGAAAAGCTACTACTTGGAGAAAGCCAAGCTAGAGAAAGAGGGATTGGACCCGGTAAGTTGTCTTTGTGGCAGCTTAACTGCTTACACAGCACTGTGTGTGGGAGGGTCATTTAACTGCAGGTTCCAGTTTGTATTCGTGCCTGTAAAGAAGCTGTGTGAGGCCACTGCCTCTTGCCTTTTCCTTCTGTTCAGTCAAGGGAGAACGTTTGGAAATTCAGGAAGGATATGTCTAGTACCTGCTCGTGGTAGTTATTTCTGTGGTGTTTGATCAGAGTGAGTGATGGTAAAATGGGTGATAAAACCAGGGCTGAGAGGGATTCTGCAGGCTCTGTCATGTGGAGAAATTCTTAGCAAACTCCTTCAGGAAACCATGTGAACATTAGGCCCTAAAACAGTGGTAATTGAGAGCTGAATCTCCTCCTTTTCTCATATTCATTTATTCCCTCCTCTGGTTTTCCCAACAGAACTCCAAGGCCTCCACTCGAACAGCAGTAGTTCCAGACATTCCAGGCTTCCGCAAGATCCTCCCTCGCTCTGAATACGTAATTATTCCCAAAGCCACCCTTCAAGAGGACAGGAGCAGGCAGTCTGTGGAACTGTGTGTGGCACAGAGCCCGGCAGCCCCTGAGGGGTTAACTGCTCCCAGGAACATCTCCAGTGTGTCCCGTGACCCTGTGCAGAATGTGCTCTCCAGCCAGGCCGGAGTCTCAGAGCAGTGTATTGCCATCGAGGGGCTGGCAGAGGAGGCTGCAGCCTTTGGCCAGCCTGAGGCTGCTGAGGAAGCCACTGCCTCGGAGGTTCTCTCTCACTATATTGGCCCCGTGACAGAGAAAGTGGCTGGAGATATCCTCTTGGATGAGGCTTCTTTGGAAATAGAAGGACAGCCATATCAGACGGCCCGTGTGGTTATTGAGGAGACTCTTGTTGGCAGCTCCACGGACATTTCCAATGGGAGCATCACTGTGGCCCGTCCCCAGGTGCCTGACAGCGTGTCTGTGGTGACTGTGGTGACTGGGAGGGTAAGTTTTTCTAGTGACTCTCAGGCTCCTGCCAAAGTCTCACCTGAAATGTCTGAGGGCTGTTTGTCACATTTTACATAAGATCCTCTGTGGGTACAAGAGGTCGTGTGTTGCCTGGTGTGCTGATCCTCAGTGCTGAGCAACGCTGCAATTTTTGTAATTGGTGATACAAAAGTATCTTGGTGGCCATACTGTCTCTGCTTGCAGAGTGAATCAGGCATGTGCTGATGTCACTTGTGTCTCAAGATGACTGCTTGAGTTTTTTAATTTTTCCTTATAGCAATACTTGAGGTATTGCAGTGCCAGTAAGTGGGTTCTGCAGTTGAACTACAAGTTTTTGGGGAGTAACAAATGCTACCTCCATGCTCCTGATAGCTGTTTTCTTGGTTGCAGAGAGATAGAAGGGAGTCCTTTTAAGCTGAGGTGTTAAGGATAAGTTATAGAAAACCTTAGTCTGTGAAGAGTTGGATTCGTTGTTTTCAATTTCAAGCTGTGAAGAGTTTGGTAATTTCCAGAGCAGACCTGGTAAGGCTGTTGCTTCTGAAATGGCTGCTGCTCTGTCCTGCTTTCTGCTCTAGTCAGTCCTTAGGACGCATGTTCCATGGTAATGTTCATGAGAGGGAGGGATATGGGTCACCATGTCTGTTGGATTTTTGCATGTATTTTCCCTTTGATTTTTGTTTTAGGATACTGAAGAGAGTAGCTCGTCCACACCTGCAACACAGTTCATCATGTTGCCTTTGCCAGCTCATTCTGTTATGGAGAACCCAACGTCAATTAAATTGGTAAGAAGTTCAAAATCTTGTTACGGTATTTTAAAATTTGGATGTGTTGCCATAGGTTTGTCTTAAAGATGTTGGAATGGGAAGGATTTGATCCTGGTTCAGTTCTTACAGATAATCTGATTTGAAGTGAGCATATCAGTTGATATATTTCTTTGTACCTGGTTTTATGTCTCATATAGGCTAATGGGGGTCTCTGATTTCCTAGAATGTCTTATATGAGGCTGTTTTTTGCCGCCCTTTTCCTCAGGGAATTTCTTGGAAACAGATGGAGTAGATAAAGCTATCCCAAAACATCTGGCCAACAGCAGTTTTTATGTAGCCATAAAAGTATGAGTGCATATTTATCTTTATCCCAGCCAGTGTCCGTCCCTTTAAGCACAGGATTCTGCTCTTGTGACAGGAAAACAAGAACTCCTCAGTCTCATGGGTGGCTGTCACTTTGGCCACGTGGCAAGAGAGGAGCAGAGATCTATGGTTTTGAAATCCTGTAAAAGATTGTGTAGCCTGTTGCATGAGGAAGAATAGTATTATTTTCCTAATCTAGCCACTCCAGCCATCTGTGTTTCTGTAGTCATTTTGGGACTTCATTGTATGGTCAGAACTGCAGCTCTTGTGTTTTATAAGCTAGCATCAAATCCTGTTTTCCAGGTTCTCTATACTTCCAGCTGGTGGAACACTGCAGATATTTATGGTGGTGCATAGCATGATACTCTTCCAGGTGTCTTGGAGAGAATGGAAGTACCTCAGGTTTTTGTTCCTGAGAAGTATCAGGCTTAAATTGGCTCATTTCTTTGAGAGCAGCACTTGCATTTCTAGAAAAATCCATACCTAGTTTGGGAGTTACAGTACAACAGCTCCCTCGGGGATGTTGAGAAGTGCTGTGCTGACAAAAAAATCCCATGTGTTGATGCAGTTGTCCTGACAAAGATGACAGGTTGTGCTTTTTTATAAATAGTGCCTGGTTGTGCTGCTGGTGTTTCAGTAGCTCATAACAAGTTAGAGTGAAGCACCACTGTAGGGAGTATTTGACCACTGCATACAATTTTTGACAGAAACTGTCTCTGCATCATGAGTGCTTGTCTTCAAGTCTGCTGTCATGAGCGTTAATCACATCTCATCTCACTGTGGACTGCTGTTTGAATCATTTTTATATCATCTTATTATGGCTTTTCCATGTTCAGAGAGAACTGTTGTATCACTGTGTATGCGAGATTAGCTTCTCCAGGAATTTATGTGCATTGCTCATCTCTGCTCTGTGGGTTGATCTAAATTCTGCTAATACCAAAGGCTCTTGTGTAGACTGAGAGTTTAGACTGGGGGTAGTTATGGTGCTGACTGACCCTGATCCAGCTGTGTGATGGCTGTTCAGTGAAAGGAATAATAGTGGCAAGCTGGTGATTTGCTGAATAACATTTGTAAAGTGCTTATGAGGAAAAAGAGAGAAATGAACACAGCTTTGTGGTTTTCAGGTCTGTAGAGAAATTCTTGACAATTCTTGTTTCAGACAACCACCTACACTCGCAGGGGACATGGAAATTGTACCAATCCTGGCTGTTCCTTCACTTACGTCACCAGACATAAACCACCAAAATGCCCAACATGTGGGAACTTCCTGGGAGGGAAATGGATCCCAAAGGTAAATTGGTCTTTCCTTTCCACTTTCAGACAAAAAGTGCTGGTTTTATGAGTGCCTGTGATATTTCTAGACCTGTAGATCTAGGTCAGGAGGTTAGATATGCCGGAATTGCTCCCTGCATTTGTGTTCCAGTGCATGTGCTGGAGCAAGTCACCATTGCAGGGGACACTTGGGCACAGTGAGACAGATCTGAAATCACCACACCTTGGGTAAAGATGCTGCTTGTAACAGCATCAATTAGAACGGATAGGGCTTCATTTGGTAACTCTCTCATGCAAAGGATACACATTCTTCTGGCCTTCTGCCTGATCAGTTCCTGTAGTTGGAAGGCATTGCCTGTTCTTCCTGCTATAGCCCCAGCTAAGCTCAGGAATTTGGTTGAACAGTTTGTTTCATGGTAATTTTTTCTCTGCATTTGAAGTTCTTCTACCAGTTTAAGTTTTCTGTAGTCTTTCAACATCATTTTTTTCAACAGAAAGGAGGAACAGTTTTCAAGTGAATGATCCTTTGGGGGTTTGTTAATA
Source organism: Grallaria varia (assembly GCA_013396735.1). NCBI lineage: Eukaryota > Metazoa > Chordata > Aves > Passeriformes > Formicariidae > Grallaria > Grallaria varia. The sequence goes on along the minus strand of VWZG01006016.1, from coordinate 623,265 downwards.
GAGTTGATCTAGTGGAAGCTGGAGTGCTGTTGAGTGTTGTTGTCTCATGGCCATGTGTCTGAACATTCATGATGTTCTGACCTTTGCTGAAAGGAAATTCCCAGGTGTTGGTGGAGTTGAGAAGCTTGTCTGAGCGGAAAAGCCTTTTTCCACATGGTGCCTACTCTGCTTAAGTTATCAGCATCTCTATTAATTGTGTACAGCAAAACCTACTTGCTTCTTAAACCTTGGCACTGTCATGGTAATTAGTCAGCTCTGAACAGATGTGCATTCATTAAATAAATTTCTGTATGAAACAAGGCTCCTGAGGCACAATTTAAAGGATGTTCTTAGTGTGAAAATTGGCTTTGAAATTCAGTGGCTTTGTGTGAATTTGTTCTGAACCTCCTTTGTGGTGTGTCTGGATCCATTAAACATTCAGGTGCAAGAATTCTTTTAGGCAGCTCACAAACTCTGTCGTCTGAGCTGATGGCTGGGCTTCCTACATGGTAGGATAACAAATAGTTATGGTGGTGTCTTCACTTTTGTTCGGTAAACCTGCTGAAGTAGAGAGATGGCTGACTGCAAAAAGTGTTTCTGGATTCTGCCTGAACATGGCATGTCTGCTCCTGTTCAATCCTGCATTGATTCAAACTGAAACATTTTAGAGGGGTTTTCTTTCTGTCATTCAGTCTTATTCTGCTCTGCTGTGAACACATTTGCATGAACGTTTGTTTTTATAGTGTCATGCCTTTGGAAAAATGTGCACCAGCAGTTTCTTTTTGTCTGGCAATAGTATCAGTAGAACTGAAACTAAATGTATACATACTTTCCTGTTCCTTGGAAAGGTTGTAAGATATAGTTTTTTTTAAACCTGGATTATCCTTCTGAATATGAACTCTGTAGTGAGTTTAGAATTAATGTGTTTGTCATGCCAAAATCTCTGGATTCCATTTCTGATATGTTTGTGCATATTACTAATTCAATATTCATCGTACCTTCGTCGGCCTCAGTGCAATGACTTCTGTGGCCTTACTCTTGGAAGTAACATTTTTCTTAAAGTCAAAAAACCTTCCTAAGTAATCTCCTGTTTCCCGACTTGCTCATATGTTTGCTTTTCTGAACACACATACCCAAAAGATACAAATTCTCTATCTAGGTCCCTTTGATTTCTCAGTCATGTGAAAGAACAGACAGCATCAGAGAGCTGATGCCATGAAAGGGGAGCGTAGGAGGTGGGTCCTTGGTAGGCAAAGTGGTGGGTGACTTTGTGGTGTTGATGCTAATGGTGATATTTGAGGGAGTTTAAGAAAGATTGATTCTCCAAAGCAAACAGTGCCTAAAAATAATACTTGAAAGGCCAAGAGGCTAGATAGGGTGTTATCAGGGCCTCTGCTGTTGTAGAAGATGCTGTCTGTCTGCTCTCATACAATTCACAGCTTAAACACTTAGGGTTTTTCTGTTTTTATTCAGCATTAAATAGGCCATGGGAAACATGGCATGTGTGCAAGGAACTTACTTATCTGTGAAAGCCTACAATTCTGAAATATGTCTATCTCTTTGTCTCCAGGAAAAGCAGCCAAAAAACAAATCTGAGCCAAATTCTGGCACCTCTCTTAAAACTCCAGCAGCTAAAAGGGGTCAGCAGCCAGTCCTCATAGAACCGACAGCCGTGGGCGAGAGTTCCTCCAGGTCCACCTTGGAGAGCTCAGAGGCTGTCAGCCAGCTGCTGAACGCCATGCCAGCCGGAGGGCAGATGCCAGAGATGGAGTGGGAGGAGGTGATCATCTCAGAGGCTCATGTCCTTCCAAACAACGTGCTCGCTGAAGACAGGCAGGGTGCTATTGGAGTGGTGCTGGGTCAGGAGAGCCAGCGGCAAGGAGATGCTTCCTCGGAGCCGGTGGAAAAACAGAGCGTGGGGCTGGGGATGCCTCTGTCCTCTGAGGTGCTGAGTCCAAGCATGAAGAAGTCAGTGGGGTGAGTCAGTTATCTGTGTTATGGGAGCATATCATGTCTATTGTGTGCTGATGGGACTAGTCCAAGAAACTGAAGGCAGCTGGCAGTGCTTCCTGTAAGACCTGTTCTATTTGCTGTGCGTTTTGTGCTACCTGAGGGTTGTTCCTTTGAGACTTTGTCCATCAGAGCTAAGATTTTTTTTTAACTGACAATTAAATTGTAGTCACAGGGCAGATGTATCCTTAGCACTTTCTCTCCTTTGGTTGCAATAGCTGTGATTAGTTTGCTACTAAAGCAATTCAGAGAAAAGAAGAAAACTGAAGCTGAGGGGGGATCGATGGAATTTTTTTCCACTTGTAGCTCTTGTCTTTCAGAATTGATGCCCTGGCTGCTACACACAAAGGACAAGACGTAAAGAGTAAACCAAGACCCAAGCCCTCCTTGCTGGCTGCAGCCAGACCCATGAGAGCCATTCTGCCTGCACCAGCCAGCGTGGGGAGAGAGGCCAGCGCTGAGCAGCCGAGCAGCAGGCAGGCCTTTGCCAGTACTGGTAAAAGCAGCATTCTCTGGTGTGCTTTGGGAGCTGTTGTCTTTCCTCACCACACCCAACTGATCTCTGTCAAATAATATGATAGGTCTGAAGGGAGGTGGTGACCTATACTAGAAAAAAACTTTTTCTGCCTGAGAGTGCAGTAAATGGGCCATGAAACACCTGCTTGGGTCATTTGAAGTTCAGAGGAAAGATCTCACATGACTACGGTGGCATTTACCAAAGATGTCCGAATGAAACAGTGCGTATTTTCTCACATTTAACCTGCTGCATCCCTTTCCTCCTTCTAGACAAGCATTCCCCTGTGAGAACATCAGGCTTGAAGCCCAGTACGCTGAAACAATTGGGCCAGTCAGTTCTGCAGCCACCAAGTGCTGAGGAGCAAAAGGTACTTATGGGTTGTTCTTCAAATCCAAATTATTTTCCTGGATCTTTTGGAGGAGAGGTGGGGGGGAGGATCTTGTCCATATTCTTTTTTTTTTCTCCCAGGTGAGTGATTTGACATTTAACCTGAGTGAGAAATAGAACATAAAAATAAAGCAGCCTTATGATGATGAGATCTGTGACTGACAGTTTTTGTGGTATGGCTGGGAAGCAGCATGAATGCTTGGTGGCTGAGGGTGGGAGCTGAGCTGAGAGATGGTGTTGGACTATCCTGCTGTTGGCTGCTTTGAGAACCCCCCGCTACTTCCAGAAGATGTTTTGAGGATCTGCTGGTGTTTTGCTAATCTGGCATGCAGTATTGATTACTGAACTCTTCACCTGTAAGATATGACAGGATATGCCAAGATGCTGGAATAAATCTGTGTGAATTATAATGCCTTAGCATGCAAAACAATGTCTTGTAGTAGTCTGATGTTAAATGAACATTATTTAATTTCTTTGGAGCAGGAATGCTAATAGATACTGATTACAAGATGGCTGTATGTATTCAGCAGGTGTCTCATGGGTGTTTTTTCTGCTTTCAATCTCTAGCTCCACAGTGCTGTGACCAACAGAGCATCTCAGGTTAAAGTAGTGGAGGTCAAACCAGACATATTCCCTTCCTACAAGTACAGCTGCACTGTAACTTTGGTGAGAATTTTTCAAATAGTGTGACTTCTGCCATGTGGGGGAGCGTCCTCTGGGATGAGAATGTTCTCTGGCTTTTGTTGTACTGACTTGCAGAAATATGTTTCATTTTTAACATGAAACAATCTGTACTTTGCGTGTCATCTCTGGGCCTGAGCCCGGGTGACTGTCCTCTGTTTTGCAGTCATGTTTGGGGCCTTGTTCAGAGCTAATTCATGTCCTAGAATAATCCCCATCTTCTCCTTTAGTTCAGCAGGAAGGATCAGGGATTTCTGAATGGATTTAATGTGCCCCGAAATGTTTAAGTGCCAGTTAAAATACTCTGTGCAAAGAGACAGGGCTTGCTGTTTCACCTTTAAACAAAGTGCTATAAAGTGGGGGGAAAATGTATGATAATCTTTTCTAGACTGTAGAATCTTCATGGCTTAGAATCATAGAATCTTTTAGGTTGGAAAGGACCTTTAAGATCCTCAAGTCCAACTGTTAAAAGTCAAGGTCAGCAAATGTCTTTTTTGTGTCATTCAGGATTTGGGATTGGCAACATCACGTGGCAGAGGAAAATGCAAGAACCCCTCTTGCAGTTATGTGTATACAAACAGGCACAAGCCACGTGTCTGTCCAAGCTGTGGGTACAACCTTGCCAAAGACAGGACTGAGAAAACAGCAAAATCCCTGGTAAGGTTCAGGCTGGTTTGTTTTATCAAGTGTATGTTGTAGGCTGGGCAGGGAAGTACCTCAGTTTGCAAGTGCCCATGGGAACAGGGTTTGAGTTTTTTTCGTCATGGTAGTCTTTTCCAACAGAATGATGTCCTATCTAAAATACCTGTGATGATGTTTGGACTGTCCGACTCTGAGAATGAGCCTGAGCACACTCAGTGCTACCACTTGGTGTCTCCTTAGCTTAAAAATGCTTCTGGCTTGTTGGTACGTGCTGGGGAAATCAGCCCTGGTCACACTTGTTGTGTCAGCTTTGTTGAACTTCCAACTTCATCAAGAAATTCCCAGACTTCATCAAGAAACTGTGCTCTGCTTTGTGACTGGTTTGGGGCTAGTGTCAGTTAAGTTAGTACATCTTGTATTAGAGCTTCCTATTTTTAATGGTTTGTAGTGCAACTTCCTGCCTGAATTTGTTTCTGGATGTAGGTTGTTTGTTTTTTTTCTGATGCAGAAATAAGTTTTTCAGTTGTCTGTTGTTCTACATGGATGTAAATAATTAATTCTGAGTTTTGTTTGCGTTTTTGCCTTTGAAGTTTCAAAGGTTAGCTTTTCTCATACAGTATTGTCATGTTTTAAGAAAATAAATGAAAAAAAAGGAGCTGTCCTGTTCCTAGCTGAAATGCCCACTCAGCATATAGACAGAATTTTAGTCCCTGCGGTAATGTGACTCTTCCACTTGCCTTTTTTATCTTGAAGAACATAACTTTGTTTAGTGGTTTTGGTTTTTCTTTAAAAACACAAACAAACTGAGATGGCCAGTGTGAAACTTGCACACAAGCAGCTGTGTAAGGAACAGCAGTGTGCTTAGCTCAGCTTGCATTTTGAGAGGTATGTGGCTTGCCTCTTCCTCATTTAATTTTTTTCTTATTTTCTAGTTCTAGATGTGTTTAGCATTCCTGTCACATTTCCTTGTTGTCTCTGGGTTTTGGATTGGTTATCTCATTGCTAGACTAGTAGAAAACCAGGCTGAAATGTTGGCAGGAGAGTTTCAGTGATTAAACAGATCAGCCTGTTTGTGTTCCCACTGTTCTCCTTGGACACCAGGAGTTTGGTTCTCCTGTGCTTGTGCATTTTGTCCTGATAGCATTTGTGGGTTGGAGAGCAAAGTGCCTGAGGACTGTAGTTGATCAGTTGTAATTGATAACTGGGGGCTGTGATATACAGGACACACTTTTCATTTAGTGTTTGTCTCCTCCAGCTTCTAGGGAGGCGTGCATGCTGCCATGGCTGGCTGAGCATCTTATACGGGAGACTGTGCCTGATAACCTATGGAGAATGGCAGTGATGATTTCCAGGGTTATTGAAGTGTTTATGTACCTGTTGGTGGTTATCCTCACCCTGTCCCCAGTCCCTTCACTAACACTCTGGCTTAATGGCAAATCTGTGATGGTCTAGCAGTGTAGGAGTTCTGGAAAGGCTGGGCTGTAATAAAGTATTTTTGGTGAAGTACTTTGGCCCTGAAGGTCCTGTCTAGAGTCAATCATTGAGTTAGTAGAGTAGAAGTCAAGTTTAGTGGGTGCAGGGGTTACTGGGTTTCTCCTACCTTTTATGACTTCTTCGGGCTTATTTCTTCCCCATGCTTGCCTAGTTTGATATTTGCTTTGCTTGCTTTTTAGGAGGTCAGTCCAGGTCAGTCTAATGTGCTGAACATCAGCAAGCCCCTAACCCCATCCCAAAAAGAGATCCAGCGTCAGTCCACCCTGCAGCTGCTGCGCAAGGTGATGCAGATCCCCGAGAATGAATCAGAGCTGGCCGAGATCTTCACACTCATCCATGAACTCAACAGCTCCCGGCTCATCCTGTCCAACGTGAGCGAGGAGACAGTCACCATCGAGCAGACCTCCTGGTCAAACTACTACGAGTCTCCATCCACACAGTGCCTCCTCTGTAACAGCCCCTTGTTCAAAGGGGGACAGAAGTAAGATTCTGTTTTAGACTTGTGACTCTTTCAACCTTGTGCTGATTTTCAGTGTTACAAGTGTGCTTGAAATAATATTTGCTTTAGCCCCTGTAGTGAAGTGGGTGAAAGTGACACTGACTAAGCCACATGTGCATGAAAAGGGTTTAGTGGGATCAAAGAGGGAATGCTAAGGATAGATGTAACATTTTTTATATTGAAACAGAGTATTTTCATTAGTCATCCCCTCTTTGTTTTCCAGTCTGATGTTTTGAGACTGGCAGAGGAAAACTTGTGGGTTTACAGATTATTACACTGCATTATGTAATTTCCCTTTTCTCTCACTCCCTGATCTGAGTATTTCCTATGTGGATCTTTTTGCTTGTGGAAAGAATGAAAACATCACGACTTAGTGTGTGTTTGAGTGAATCCTTTTTTGTAACAAATATCCAAATTGAAACCTGAAGGACTTTCAAAAATTCCCAGTGCATTGGCTAAATTACCTTAACTAGGTTTGTATAAAAGCCTAGAGAATATCTCCTCACTGAGTCTGCCAGGTGTTTCCCACAGCAAAATGTCTGGGAGTTTAAGGTTGTGTTTCTTTCTTCCACAGAAAATACTTTCTTGGTACAAATGATGCATGTTTGCTTTGGTCAGACTAGAACTAATTGAGCCGCTTCCAGCAGAGATACTTTCCACACTCTGTAGTGTTTTCAGAACAGATCTATCTTTCACCCTGTCCTTCACCTTGCAACTTACCAGCCTGGGCATTGTAAATCCTTGTCTGTGTTGGGCTGCTTTGCAGTGCTCTGCATGTGGGACTCTCACATGTGCCTGCTCAGGCTCTAATTGAAGCTCTGCCAGTGGGAGGGAGCTGGCTTTGACTTTGATTCCTATTTTCTCAGGTGGACAGCTATATTTCTGCCACTGGCATTCTCCTGCCTGAATTTTCCCCTCATCAGCTGCATTGTAGAGGAGCAGACCTTTCTGAAGCTCTGTGTGTGCAGGGACAGGCTGTCGGGTAGAATGAAATGATCACCATTTGTTGTCCCACAGCAATGGGACACCCTTCTCCCAGGGCAGCTGGGGTTGTGGATTTTTCTCTGCCTCTCAAATACTGTGTGCCCAACATATGGAGTTGGAGGGATGCTGTAGTGCTGTTAAAAGAATGTGAGCAGTGACCTGACTCTGCCAGGGGAATCTGTTTTAAAAAATAATATTTTTTTTTTCTGGTGTGAAATGATGTGAACAGGCTTAGACAGACATACTAATGAACTCATCTCAACTAGAATGCTTTAAGTTACTGCAGTGCTGGACTGAAAAGGCTGTGGGCTTGACTTAAAGTGATCTTTTGTTGTCTCTTACAGTTCCCTTGCTGGTCCTCAGGAGTGCTGGCTGCTGACAGCCAATCGATTACAGGTGGTTACTGCTCAGGTCAAAGTGTGCTTGAACCTGCAGTGTCTGGCCCTCCATAGCTTCACTGACATTTACACAGGTAGGAAAGATGTGAGCCTGCCGACCTACAGCATGACTGCAGTCTGAAGCCTTGGGACTGTATCAGGGCATTGTCTTTGCACAAAAGAGCTTGTTCCCATCCTCAGTTTACTAAACTTGAATTATTTTTGACTTGCGCTATTCTTCTGCTTCTTCTCTGAGCAAATCTGTATTTGTGAGAAAAACACATGTGAGTGCTCTGATGAGGAAGATGATGCATTGATTCAGTGGTGTGGGTCTCCTCTGTGTGCATGGTGAATGTTGAGTTCTGCAAGGCAATCCCTGACATCATAGTCAGAGACATCCTTGGAGAGTTTCTCAGCACTGGCTAGTGAGGAGATGGATTGACTGCAGTTCCTTGTAGCTTTTTAAATTCGAAGGCAAGTCTGTGAAAGGAGATAATATTTTAGTAGGGGACTCTCTGTAAGTACAGAAGCACTATCCATGTTTCCATTGTCCTCTGAACAGTACTCATATGACTGTGTTGTGTATCAGTAAGGGATATATTTCTTTGTGAGGAAGATCTGGAACCCTACAGAGAATAACTGTCTTGTTTTAACTGCAGGCCTTTTCAATGTGGGTAATAAGTTGCTAGTGAGCTTGGATCTTCTGTTTGCAATCCGAAACCACATTAAACTTGGAGAAGATCCCAGAGTGGCTGTTAGCAATATCCTCAACTCTGTTCAGGAGCAAACGGGTGGGTTTTCGTTCTTGTTTTTTACCATAACACACAAAACTGTGGTCTGATGATGATTGTTAGGTTATAAAAAGGGAAACCTCACCTATTCTAGTGTAGTATGTTTCTATGAAATCACTTCCTAAATCCAACAGTACCTCTGTGACCAGTTCTTCGTAACAATTCTCTGTAGGACAGGTTTGGTTTTATTCTGCACAGGAGTCCTGCTACCTCTCCACTGAGTTTAGGAAGTGAAAGCTGTAACAGTAGCATGTTTTCTTTTCAGAAAAAAAGCTGAGTCCTGATGAGCAGGTTCAGCTCCAGGAACTGCTGTGCAATGGCTACTGGGCCTTCGAATGCCTTACAGTCCGGGATTACAACGATATGATCTGTGGAATCTGTGGCATAACCCCCAAGGTGGAAATAGCCCAGAGGAATGTGGAAAATGTCCTGGCACTGAAAAACATAGAGGTAGGCCTTTCCCACGCTTCACATCCTGTTCGTGTTCAAAGCAGATCATAATGACTTTCGCTGACTCTGGCCTTCATGATACACTAAGTACACGAGACCTTTGTGAGTGGTTTTCTGCTGATGCCTGACAAGAGGATGTGGCTGGAGTGGTGATGCCTGAGCTTCCTCTTGGAGGTGTTGATGTGTAGTTTGGGGAAAACAAGATCCTCTCTCCCTGGGCCACAGCTTTTGTCCAGCAGCCTCGGACAGTAGGGGCCTTGGGTGAAAGTGGTTGAACTTGGCCTTCTTCCTTTGACATGAAGGCATTCTTTATTTTTCCCCAATAACAGTTTCCTGAAGGTGCTGGCTTCTCTAATGGGGAAAAAAAGCCCTAGTAAGAGTGTGCAGCATGTCTGACTTTTCCAGTGAAAAGCAATTTGTAGGAAACTTTAGGAGACTGAAATCATCTTGTTACATTTGGGCTGAGCACTCTCCTGGGTTTTCTTCATGTCTTGAGTGAGGCTGACACAAAGCTGTGGAATGGGCTGTGGTTATTTGTATTTGACTGCTGTGTTTCTTGCTCTTTCTAGTTTACTTGGCCAGAATACTTGCCATCAAGTGAAGTGAATGTAGAAGACTTCTGGTCCATCATGGAGACTGAAGTGATTGAGCAGATGGCTTTCCCTTCTAGCATCCCCATCACAAAGTTTGATGCCTCTATTGTTGCTCCTTTCTTCCCTCCACTAATGAGAGGAGCGATGGTGATCAATACGGAGAAGGACAAGAATCTGGATGCACAGCCAGTGCCAGGTAACAGCTCAGGTTATGCTTATTAAGGGAGTGCTTATGTGTTGGTGACTTCAGTCTTTTGATGATGTTTAGAGTTGAGAATTGATGATTGCATGTATATTTAAAAGTTATGTCTGCTGAAAGAAGGCAAGAATGCTGGGGTGAGTTCTCAGACTACTTCGCTGCTTGAGCTTTGGCTTGTCCTGTGAATCTTGAGTTACTGGTGTGGTCTGATGTATTTGAGACATGGGGGACATGAGAGTACTGCACCCCAAATGAGATACGGTCTGATTGCAGAGGGATATGTGCATGTCTTGAATGCCAGTCAGTGTTTCGTGTTTTTTCACGGTGCTCGGATTGTGAAAGCTACAGGTAGTGCTTGGTATCTCAATGTTACCATCTCAGTAAATAAGTTTTTACAGAGCTTGAGAAAAGAGTAGGAGAGGAATGTGCTAGTCCTGATGAATGTTGTCAACATTCAGTATATCTGCTGCACATGGACTGCGTATAACAGGAAACTGTGAAAGGAATCAGCTCAGATGTATGAGAGCTAAGTTTAGTTAGCACCTGGTTCCCTTAAAAATGTAGGTATTAGGTATAAGAAGGAAAACTGGCTTTGCAATCTTAACAAGCATACGAGTTGGGTTTGCAGACAGGGCTGCAGCTGTTCTAGAGAGTCTAGTTGCAGAAGGGCTATGTGGAAGTGGCTCCAGAGTAAGAACCAGGGCAGAGATGTGAAGGGTAGGCCTGGAGCTGCTCAGTCTGAAGGCTGCAGTCACATTTCTCTGTGCTCTTCTATCACTTGTTTATCCTCACGTCAATCATTTGAAGATTACAAATGACAGGATAGACAAATGGTTAGGGAGTCTGCAGCTCTGCTGGGCTCAGACTCGTGACCTCATCAGTGAAGGGCTCGAGACAAGTGTGGGCTGTGATGTGCTTTGGAAGTAGGACTGTTCACAGCTTTCTCTTGCTAGGAGTGGGTTGTATAACCTCTGCTTCTGTAGTCTTCAGAAGAAATTATTTTGGTGACTTCCCTTCCTGAGAATGAGTGCTGAGACTTGTTTCCTGCCTTTGCAGGTAATGGGAGTGCCTTGGTGAGGCTCCTTCAGGAAGAAGTCTTCAGGCCTGAGCTGATAAACTCGTACAGTGAGGAAGAACTGCAGAGCTTTCTGACACAGTGTGGCATCCCCTGGGAAGCTTCAAATACAAAGGTAATGGCTTGCTTGCCTACATACAAGCCTGCAGGAATTGAGCTGTTCTTCACTGTCTTTCCCTCATCCACTCTTGCCATCCTAGGAAATTAACTTCTCATCTGACTGCACCAAGGGCAGGGGTGGGTGCCAGCAGATTATAGGATAATTTACACATGGTGAAGCAAATTGAACCTTTGTGGGCTAGAAGAAAGGAAGTCTGTAATTACCTTGTCACTGGCTCAGTGTTGTGTAATTGCTTGTCATCCTTACGGTGCTGAGTGTGGGATTAAGAAGTTATTGGATGAAGTGAAAATTAAGATTTGGGAGACCTTCCCTGCAGCCTTCTGCCCCTCTGGATGAGTCTGTTAATTTTAGGTACATACAGACTTTCTCTGGGGCCTGTCTTTTCTAGGACCAGCTCTGCTACTCCCTCCTGGCTCTCTATGAGTTTGTACAGAATGGGACAAGCATCACCCCACCCTCTGCTCATCACACAGGAGGGAAAGTCTACAAAGTGTGCCCACATCAGGTAAGGAAGGCTGGAGTCAGCAATGTTTTTTTCTTATCTTGCTATTCACTATTTGACTTACTAGTGTGGAACTCTCTCATTAAATAGAAACAATGGAATGGGCTTCTGCGAGCCTTGGAATGAAACATACTGCCTCAGGACTTGGGCTATGAGCAGTCCTGCAGGAGATCTCACCATCTAAAGTCTGGCCTTAATGTTGCTACTGAGGTGGAATTTAAAACCATCTCTTCCTGAACAAGATAAAGTGAATGTGTCTGAGGAAGAAACAGAATATCTTTAGAGAAAGTAACTGTCTGGTTACTGTGTAGTCTGGAATATCTGAAAGGACGCTTAATGTTTTTAAGACAATTTTTTTGATATGTTTTCAATTTCTTGTGCTGATCGTTAATCCTTTTCTTTCCAGGTTGTGTGTGGCTCAAAGTACATAGTAAGAGGAGAAAGTGCCCGGGATCACGTGGACTTACTGGTTTCCTCACGTCACTGGCCTCCAGTGTACGTTGTTGATACAGCCTCTTCAGTGGCACTGTGTGCAGACCTCTGCTGTCCTGGCCTGACTTCCCAAATGTGGGGGAAGAACCAGGGCTGCTTCTCTGACCCCATGGATCCTCCAGTGGTTAGTTATGTGGTACCTTTGCTCTTTGCTATGTAACCTGCGTTGTGCCTCAAGATAATTTCATAGACTCACAGAATGGTTTGGGTTGGAAGGGCCCTTAAAAGATGATCCAGTTCCACCCCCCTCCCATTGACACCTTCCACTAGTCCAGGTTGCTCAGAGCCCTGTCCAACCTGGCCTTGAACACTGCCAGGGGTGAATTTGACCTGATAAATGTCTTCTGACTTAAGCTTTGCCAGTGCACCCCTTCTGAGCACAGCAAAACAGTGCATGTTGCTCAGGTCATTGTGTTAAGTTAATAGGAAGAGCTGTGCTGGGAGTGCATTGTAACAATTCAGATTATGAGCTGTGAAGCACATCACTTATTTCGATACAGCAACTCATCTCAAACTACTGCTATTTCTTGAGAAATGGGAGAGGAAGAGGGTTGGAATTATCTCTGAGGGCATACAAGGGAGGAGCGAGTGTACAGACCACCTTTCTGGCACTTAGGGGAAGCCTGGATCATTCAGCCTTCCCTCTGTCCTGGGTCATAGTGCTGGTCGAGTTCAGTCAACCAGTAGTTTTGTCTTCTTAGCTGTGAGCAAATTGCTTCTTGTTCTACCTGGGGTGTGTGTGTCTCTCCCGCAGTACGTGTCCTGCCCTGAGCTGCTAGACCAGCACTACAGCGTGGACATGACTGTGGCCGAGCACTCCGTTCAGCACCCCATCACCAAGTCATCGGCACGTCGGATCATTCACACGGGATCGGAGCAGAACAGCGCCCAGGATCCCACGGCTCGGCACCGCTGCATCTCCCTGTGCCGGGAGCTGGAGCCTTATGGTGCCATCATCGCCGCCATCAACGACAGCAAGACGAGCAACATCCGCCAAAGGCCCATCACCTTCGAGAACCCCACGCACTATTACCTCTACAACCGCCTCATGGACTTCCTCACCAGCAGGGAGATCGTGAACCGGCAGATCCAGGAGGTGGTGCAGAGCTGCCAGCCGGGGGAGGTGGTGATCCGCGACGCGCTCTACCGGCTCGGCGTGGCCCAGATCAAAACAGAAACGGAGGAGGATGAAGAGGGCAAGCAGGAGGATGACAGAGGTTGCTGAGTAACACAACAGCTGTTGGTTTCTCTCTCTGGTCGCGTGGATGGGTGGGCTGAGCCAGCTTCTGCAGCTGTCTGGCTTGAGAGTTTATTTTTACAGGTTGGAGATGTGATGCTGGTGGCTTTGACTGCTGTTACTGACCAAAGAGCTCTGTGCTTCCATGGTGTTGTGATGGCTGCTGTGAGTGTGGGTCTGTCACCCCTCTTGCTGAAGGCTGCAACTGCCTCCGGGGCGTGGGATGGACCTGCTGTTCCAGGGTGTGGGATGTTGCCCTCCCTGCAGCTGGAGAAGGGAGAGGTGTTGCTGGGAGCAGGGAGCGTGCGTGGTGAAGCGCACAGGTCTTTTAATTCTGAATCTTGCTTGCTAACTTCTTTATGCATATTGGTGGCAGAGCTGGAGGTGTGGGAGCAGGCATGAAAGGCAGATGGCTACAAAGATTTCCCACCCAAAACATTCTGAATAGATTAATTTAGGACACTGACTCCTGCTTGGAAATTTTGCAGAGCTCTCATATGCATTGGCTGCAAGGAGTCTTGAGTTAAAGAGAGAAGGAGCCACACTGCTTTAACATGCTGTGTCTGGGCAGCCTCCCTGGAGGCTGAGCTTCTGGGTCCAGGATTGTGGGTGCTTTGGCTGCAGCAAGTTTCTAGAATTTTTTTGTCCCTTCGCATGAGCAATAATAATTTAGAAGCCAAAACATACAGTAAGTGAAGTGTGTTTTGTAGGGTAAGGTAGGAACTGACAGGCTGAGCCCCAGGGAAGCTGAGCTGTTTGGAGGACAAGTTCTGTGGAAGGGAGTGGTTGTGGAAAGGGGAAGCACATCTGTGGGTTCCAGGAGGAATGATGAATGTAGTGTCACCAGAGCAAGCAGGTTTCCATATTCCACCCTCATTGATGTGCTGGGAGAGCTGCACACACACGTGGAATCTCGGCACACTCAGGTGTCAGACCTACCCTGCCCCTGTCCTCCCAGCACTCTGGGGGTTAGAGGTGTCTCCTGCTGCCCAGGTTGCCTTATCAGCTCCTTGAGAGGAGTGGGGCTGAGACCTCTGCTCTTGCAGCACACCTGAAGAACACTTTGGGCTGCAGTGGCAAATCTGTGCATGTCATCTGCTGCAGCTCCCTTTGGGGCCTTGCTGGGGATGAAGGTGGGTAGATGTTTGCTGGGACCTGCAGAGGAGAGAAGCAGGATGCCAGACTGTTAAGGTGCCATCATGGGAGTTTATTTTGCCTTAGTGAGCAGTGGGGAAGATTCCAAGGCTTGTGGTGTAGATGAAAACTCCCTTCTGTGAAGGGGAATCAATCGAGTACTGTACTGTTAAAGTAAATGTATTAAGTCTGAGCAAATGCAGTAATCATGGCTTGGGGTTTTTCTGTTAAGAACATTAACTTATTATAAGAGATGTTAGTGACTTTTTTCAGTCAGTGATAAAGTTTAATAAATTATCTCCAATTTTTGGGGTGATACTCGCTAAGTGACTTGGTTTTTTGTGTACAGGACCTAGAGGGCTGCAGTGGGAAGGGGCACAAACACTGTTGAGTCTCTCTTGTGTTTATCCTGCCCTTGGTGTTGCACTTTCCCACAGAGGCTGCTGCCATGTGCCACCCAGGGACCATTGTCAGATGTCTCATCATCACAATAGAAATTACATCCATGCCCAGGGACCACTTCAGAGCAATGCTTTAAAACCTTGCTTTTAATAAGTTTTTGCATTACACAAGAATGAGTGGTTCTGAGAACTGGTAAGGAGCTGGAGCGGAGTTGCAGGGTGAGTGTATGGACCAGTGCCTCATCACCCATGCTCTGAGTTGTTCCTCTCTGACAACAGTCCTTAGAGCCCTGGAAGGGACTCATTTTGTTAAACATTTTATTTTTTTATAGTGCTGACAGATAGTGATATTAACTTTTCATTTAGTAAGGAGGAATGAATCACGTGGTGTTAGCATAAAACCAGGTTTAATATAGTCAGAAGTGGTCCACAATGTAATTGCCCACAGTATAACGAAGGCCACCTGCAATGCACTTGTCATAGTTTACGTGAGCCCTGTCAGTGCTTGTACCTGGACTATGGATCCTTTACCCACCAAGTCAGGTGAAGCTAAGAAGGTTCTTTGGCTGCTTCTGGTAGCTACACAGGACTGGGGGGCTGAGGCTATAGTGACCCTGAGAAAGAGCTAGCTGAGAAATGAGTTGAAGGGCATTAGGCCCTAGCTTATAAAAAAAAAAAATCACCTCAGCTATACTATTAAAAATACATTTAGGAAATTACATACACGAGAATGTCTGTAATCATAACAAAGGCAGTGATTGCTACATGTTCAGTAATTCAAATTCTGTAGGATATGTGTTAGCTGGATCATTTTTAGACCTGTTTAAGCTGCCATTCTTTCCTGGATTTGGGTTGTGTTCACTGCTCACATGAAAGAGCACTGGTTTCTCCTCTGTTTTACCTGAGAAAGAGCTGCCCCTCTGTCCTGTTACTGGGGCATGAATTCACATAACCCTGGGGTTGGCTCTGTGGTTCACTTCACCCAAACTCTCCTTGCAGAAGCATCAGCTGCAGGGAGCTTGATTTCATAAGGAAGTGGAGGGGTTAACATATCTAATGCTATGTAAAAGCTTTACCTATGTCTAAACATTCACTGCAACATCCAGGGTCAGACTGACAAAGGGAAGAGAGCAGGACCACCACAAAAGAGGGTGGGTGGAGCAGTTCCAGTGTCAGGACTTACTTCACGATGTGCTTCTAAAACACAAGGGTTCGGTGATTTACTTGGCTGTGACTGATGTTTTATAAAAAACTACAACGCCCAAACTCCCACAGTCTCCTCTGGGGAGTGGGGAGGCAGGTGCTGGGGACTGCTGTGTACCTCGTAGAGATGGAGCCTATTACCATCCTAACAGTGCAAGGTAAGACCTTGGGGACCCCATGGTGAGTCGTGGGTTTGAGTCACTCCTTTGCTCTCCTTTTGGTGAGGGAGTCAGTAACACTCACACTTCAGAAAGCACAGAGAGGGCCAAAGCAGAAGGTGTCTGGGTCCTAGGGCAGAGCAGAACCATGAGCTCTGCAGAGCCAAGACAAGGATCAACCCCGGGGCCATGGTGCCAGCTAACAAAACTGGTAGTTGTTGCTCTTCAGGAGGGGCTGCCCACTCTCCTCTTGCTCGCAGGACTCCTCGCAGCAGCCAGAGGTGTCACAGCCACTGTCTTCCTCAGCAGGGGAGGGGAGGTTGGTGTAGTCCTTGAAAGAAAAGGGAAAAAAAACATAACAACCCAAGTGAGTTTTGGTCCCTTTGATGGTGTACGACACCTGTGACCAGCTGGGGGTGCTCATTCCATGCTACTACCCGCTGCTGTGCCCATAGGACAGGACTAGGTGGCAGGGCAGGGATGTGCCCGTGCCTTTGTGGACAGCTAGTCCTGAGGGGGAAGGAGGCAGTGTATCACTGCCCAGAGAGGTTTCTGCCAAGCAGCCATGTTTCTATGTCCAAGTTCTCTTTGGTCATGGTGGGGAGTGACTTAACTCTTCAGCAAGAGGAAATATGGGTGCCTCTTAGCAGATGGGAGCAGAGGTGGGAAGTGCAAACAGTAAGGGACATCACAGAAGTTGTCCCAGAGCTGTGTTCATGTAAGGGGATGCCACATCTCCCCCCTTCTCCTCTCCAGAGGTCCTCACCTGCTCCTTATGCACCTCCAGTTCTTTCTGGATGAAGCAGCCGATCTGGTCAAAGGTGGGTCTCCGTGTGGGCTCCAGGCTCCAGCAGGCCTGCATGATGCTGTACCTGCAGGGCCAGAGAGGGACAGGGCAGTTGGGTGGTGCTGCTGCAGGGTCTGCACCCCCGGGCTCTTCCCTGCAGCCCTCGGGGTGTCAGGGACACGGTCCTGAGCAGTCCCTCATCCACTCACATTTCCAAGGGAGCAAAGTCAGGCCTGGCCATCTGGTATCCCTGCTTCACCATACTGTAGAACTTGCTGTTCACCACCATGCCAGGATATGGGCTTTTCCCTGTGGCAGTAACAGAAGCAGAGGTGGCTCTCAGGCCAGAGGCTTTAACACTCCAGCCTCGAGGAGTGGGAAGAGGAAGCCTGGAGCATCACTTGAGCAGATGCTACTCAGGGAGTTCTAAGAGCAGATGATCCAGGGCCCATTGTTTCTAATGGTCCCTCTGGAAGCATAACACAGTGTTTTATAGCCCTGATAGACCTAGATTTTTGTTAACCTTCCTCGGAAACTTTTTTATGGAGACATTAGGACAGTAGTGAGCCATGGAACACAAAATAGGTTTGCAACCTCACTTCTTTCTTACCAAGGGAGAAGATCTCCCAGAGCAGGATGCCATACGACCACACATCACTCTGCACTGTGTAAATGCAGTCAAAGATGCTCTCCGGGGCCATCCATTTCACTGGCAGGCGGGCCTGGAAGAGCAGAGAGTCCTGCAGACTGGGACAAGCTGGCAGCTTGTGCTATATCCTGTTTGTCTTTCATGCTCCAGCTGCACCCTACCATTGTACTTTCTTTTGTGCCCATTTTAATCACTTACATTGCCTTTTACAACATAGTTCGAGTCATTCATGATGTCCCGGGCCAGGCCGAAGTCGCAGATCTTGGCGACCCGTCCGTCTGATATGAGCACGTTCCTGGCTGCCAAGTCACGGTGGATGCACTGGGGAGAGAAGAGCACAGCTGAGGCCCAGGCAGCAGCCCCAGGTAACTTCCTACAGGCCAGGCCTGTCACCAAAGTGACACTTGTAGGGGCAAGGTGAACGTGTACTGCTTGAAAAGCCCCTGTCAGAGGCACCACATCACGTACAGACTACGGGCTCTCTTTCAAGCACTTCATTTGCAAGGTTGAGACCCTGTGACATTTCATGACACGCCCTTTAATCACTCGTGGGGCTGGTCATCTTCCCCATAGGAGGACACTCAGAACCAGGGGCTATTGACACTGTGTCCTCATCTCTGACACAGTCACACGGTGAGTCTGATGCTCTGAGCCAGCTCTGGCAGACAACGGCCACTTTCAGTTCCTCATCCCTGGGGCAGCAGGGACACTGCCAAAGCAAGAAAGCTTCACAGCAAAGTTCCTGACCTCATGTAAAAACAGAGGAGAAAATGTTGAGACCAGCACCATGCACAGCCCTGGGTTCCTCCCGCCCTGTAGCACTGCCCTGCTGTGATGGCCAGGGGAGACAAAACTGCAGGGAACACCAGTCACCATGGCCCAGACTGTCTGGACCCAACAGACAGAGCAGAGAGGCCCATTTCCAGCAGCAAGCTTGCTTGAGCTTGGCCATCCCATCCAAAGACATCCCAAGCCTTCTGCAGACAGGGTGGCTGGCTGGACTGGTGTGTCCCAGGTGGGGTGCTGAGGGTGGTGGCCCTCCTGGCACTCACGTTCTTTGATGCGAGGAATGCCATCCCCTGGGCCACCTGGCTGGAGAACTGCAGCAGATCAGAGAGATTGAGGGGGCGGAGATCCTCCCTGGCTTCGTCTTCTTCCTCCAAGCTTCTCCCTGAAATTCAAAGCAGAGGCTTAGACTCGAGGCAAACCTCATGAGTAATGTGTGTTGTGGTTCCCAGAGCTAAACCAGGAGGATGACCGGAAGAAAGAAATCATGAAATCTCAGAAATGAGCCTTTGACTCACCCCTGCCTTGCGCAGAATCTGATGCTACTGAAGATGATGATGACGACACAGGCCTCATTTCAACATATGTTTCCAAACCCTGGCTGGAAAAGCCACTGTCGCTGAACGGGAAGCAACAGAGATGGCGGCAGGCTGTTAGCACCCTCCAGCAGTGCCTTCTGCCTGCTCCACATCCACGGAGAGGAAAAAAGCACATCCCTGCCTGCAGGAGGTGACTTGGCCAGAGGCTTTAAGGGTAAAGGGAAGTGTTGGAGCTGATTCAGAAAGGCACACAAGTGCCCTGTGCTATGGGGCTCCAAGTACTGCTCCCCTTTTGTTATGATCTTGACTGATGGGGACCGCTCAGCTTCATGCTACCCATGTGCCCAACAGTGCACGAAGCCAAAGAGTTTGGGTTCTAGTTTGTGAAAGGACACACTGGAAAAAATCTGGATTTATTGTGGGATGTTCAATGACTGCTGCCAAAACCTGTGGAAAACTCAGAACTATAATCAGGTCTAGCCATGTGCAACCCAACCCCAGTGACTTTTACATCCTGGTATCCTGCCAGTCCCCAGACCTTTGACCTCTATCTCTCCCCATCACAGTGCTCCCAGTGAATACCCAGGCCCTGTATTGCTCAGCCCTGCGGCCACCCAAGGTCTGCTCTTACCTGCGGATGTATTTTTTCTCTAGGTCGACGTTTTTGTAATCAGCAGCACTGTCCAGAGAGGTGTCCAGGGCAGAATCCTGGATAATGATGGATTCAGCCTTCTTCCGCAGGAAATTCAGCAGATCTCCATAGCGACAGTACTCGGTGATGACAAGGATTGGGCCTGGGGGAGCAGCAGGAAGGGTTCATTAAGAAATGGTGTTGCTGAGGATTGCTTTCCCTGGGAGGGCAGCAGACCCCACAGAGCTCCTCAGCTTGCTCTGTGCTGTGACTGAGGACAGGTAAGAGCCTCAGAGGAGGGACCATGGTAGGGGTCCCTGGGGGAAGCAGGGCTGTGGGATGCTACCTCCAGAGGTGCAGGCTCCCAGCAGGTTAACAATGTTCTTGTGGTGTCCCAAGTGACTCATGATCTTCAGCTCAGACATGAGAGCCTCCTGCTCATCCGTGTCTGCTGATGCTGCAAGGTGAGAGAAGGACTCTGTGAAGGAGTGAGGGAGGGACAAGGAAGAGATGAAGGGGGAGGACAGAAAAAGGCATGGACAGATATTTGGAACAAAAGGAGGCAACACAGAGAGGAAACTGTGACCTCTGTGTCTCTGAGCTCCCATACCCACAAACATGACAGTACTGTGATTCCAGCACCTGGCACTTGTCACAGAAACGTATTTCAAAAGGAGGCGTTGCAGCCTGGGCACACCAACACACACTGCATCCTGCCCAAAGGAGCTTGGGGCATTTCAGCCTTCACAAATTATTCTGTGCTTACACTTCAGCATCTTCACAGCCACCTTGAGGACCGAATCTTCTTTGCCCAGCCCAATAGCAGTGGCTTCTACCACTTTTCCAAAGGCTCCTGCTCCAAGAGTTTTTCCTGCAGAGAGAAAAAAAAAAAAGAAAAAGCTTGTAAGATGTTTTATAGAAAAAGATTGAGCAGCTGTCCCGTGTGCAGCCTTGAGGAGGATGTCTGGTGGGTGGGGATTCCTGCTAGGCTCAGAGAAGATGACACATCCCTTTAGTCAGGAGCTGGCTAACATCCATGGGGAGCTCTGCTGTGAGCAAAGATGGTAGGAAAAAGACCATCTCCAAACATGCTTCTCCAGCTCTATGCCTTAGGAATGACCCCTTATGCAAGAGAAGGGACATGACCCTCACAAATATCCTTGGAGCAATGGAGGGAGGTCACACCCTACCACTTGCCACCCTGTGTGGAAGAGAGCAGCCAAGGCCTGGTTAAGGATGCTGCTCTAATGTCTGGATTCATCTTTGGGTGTTTCCCAGAGCTTTGGCTCTGACCCTTGGAGCATTTCAGCTCTATGATGAACTTCATGCCCCCAGACAAGCAGCAAGGAAGGGTTCTCACCAAACTGGAGGTTATTCCTGGGAAACTCCCATTTTTCATTGTATGGCAGCTGAGTGGGATCGATAAAGATGTAGTTATTCCCTTCACAGGCCTCGATGATCTTCCACCGCACCTGGTACTTGGGTTTCTGTAAGGAAGAGACTCCAGTTATTCAGTTCCAAGGGTTCCCCAGCCCCAGCATCCACTCTGGCTCTCGCTCTGCAGGCACAGAGGGACGATCCAGATTTCAGCCCATCAAAATCTCTTGCTTTGAAGATGGACTAAGTGAGAGAGACTTTGTCTGGACAGGCTGGTCCCTCTGCTGTTACCAAGTCCCCCCAAGTCATTACTCATGAGTGAGGGAGGCTCTCTTGCCTCTTTCACTGGCAGCATTCCATTGGAATGGCAGAGCTGGGAGGGCAGCACGTCCCACCAGAGCAGTGGCTGACAGTGCCCAGCTGGAGCTGGAGGGAGATGTCCCCACTGTGTCTCCTTCCTTGGTACCCTGGCTGCTGAGCACAGCAGAACGGTGGAGCTGGCCCAGCCCCACTTCCCTTACTGGGGAAAAAAAAAAAAGAAATGGAGAAAGAGAAGTAAAAATTTCTTCTCTTTTCCAAGAATCTCATGGCAGAAGTAAGCAGGCAAGGCAGAGAGAAGCAGTGCTGGAGCAGAGAAGCTTCTTGAGCCCATGGCTGAGATAGGTAACCATGTTATTTATAACCATGTCCTGCTTCCCTTTGGCTTGCAAGCCCTTCCTTAAAGATATTTTGTTCAGATATGTGCTTATACACTGATCAATCGTTCTCTGTCTCTGGAGCACTGGCCAAAGGCAGCTCTGCCTGCAAAGCTGTAGGTGCTTGTCTGAGAGGGATCTGATGGATCTTCTGACAACCAACACCGGAACTTTGCTGCAAAATTTGCAGCCTTGATAGGCTGTCAAAGGAAAGGTGCCAAAAGGGAGAGCTGAAAACCAAGAGATTTTCACCCACTGATGAAGCAGGGGTGGCTACTGATTGGTTCAGTTTATGGAAACAACAGAGAAGAAATCCAAATGCTGAAAATGAGACTTGCAGAGAAAATGGGGCAAGTTCTTACATAAAAATAGTGACCGAGTCTTCCTGGAGACAAACTCCTTCTAACATCATCCTGTTTCCCCATAAAAACAGTATTTTATAAAGCAGTGAGGAGAATAAAAAGTAGATGTAAACAGCAAACCACTTTTCTTTTTCTTCCTTATTTCAGTCTGTGGATTCACAGCGACCAAAGCAAAATCACTTTTGTCTCACACCGAACAATAACTCCACTGATCACTGGGCTACAGGACTGAGGGCAGGGCAGGGGAGGTGTTAACACATTGGGTTTGGTGTATGAGCTTTGTCCTGCAGCAGGAAACTCCTGGAGGAAACTGGGAAGCAGTGGAGGTGTGGGAGGTAGCTTAGCTTGCCTGGTACCCTCCAAACTGAATGATCCCTGCCTGTGGCTGCCAGTGGAGGCCGTGTGGCCTCTGAGGCTGGACAGACCTTTCTATGCAACAGGGAATCTGACCTGGTTGTACTTGTAGAGGAGGAAGAGGAGTAGGAGCAGCAGCAGCACCAATGCACTTATGCAGGTGGAGAGGATAGGGCTGAAGAGCTTGTTTGGGGGGACCATGACACTTCCTGGAAGAGGAAAAAATGGAGAATGAGTAAAAGACTCTTATTTCAATCCCATCTGTGGTAGCATTTTGCCCAGCTATTCACTTTGGCTTCCCCTGTATGCAACACACCCCAGCACTGGCCTCAGAGATACCCTTTTGGTCCTGGCAACTGAGGGAAGTTCTTGATGCCAAACTCAAGGCTGTGACTGTTCCCCCGGTGCACCCCAATTTCCACACAAACAGCACCAGTTGCAGTTCAGGCTGACTGTAGACCAAGATTTGTGCATCAAGAACAGTTACATCAAAAGATGCGACCCCTGTGCTCCCGTGGGCTGAACTGCTGCTGTCTGCACCGTGCCCTGGAGCGAGTCCTGCAGTCGTAAGATATTCATGGCGTGGCTGAACCTTTGACTCCAGGCTATAACCCAGCCAGAAATTCCCACTTGGCTCCTTGGACTGGCAAATGACAAAGTCTCACACCACCTGTGATGGTTCAGGACTTGTGCAATCTATTCCACCTCTCTCACAAGACATGGGGACATACAGGTAGGATGATGGGCCCTCAAATCCCCCAGATTGTCCCCCACTCTGCCAAGCTACCAGTTTGTATCTTACTGGTGATGGTGAGCGAGTGAAACATGTCAGAAATGTTCCCTTCTCCATTAATGGCCACACAGCAGAAAGTGAAATTGGCCCCCAGCTCCTGGAAGGGGATGCTGCTCTCCACCTCCACGTCTTGGAAGGGCAACATGCTCAGCACCTGGGGTCTGGAGTCATTCCGTAGCAACCTGTAATCCTCATTGTACCTGCAGAGACAGCAAACAGGAGAGAATGAATGCCCCCCTGCAGCACAGCACCTCACACATGAATTGCTGCCTGTGCCAGGCTAGAGAGGAGACACGGGGAATTAGGGTTGCAGCAATATGAGACACATTCCTCTCTGCCCAGTTGAATTCCATCACCTGAACAACACATGCCTGGACGGACAGAGCCTTGGCTGCCTCTCTGCAGCTCAGCACTGTTCTGCCAGCAGTCCCTTCAGTGGGGCTGGGACTGAGACACAACAGCCCTGTCCAGGCAGCTGTGGTTGCTTCCCATGATGTTGTAGCTCAGCAAACCTGCGCTCTGCAGAGCCTCAGAGCCCTGAAGGTCTCAGAGAGATGATTGGACCAGCCTCATAGCTCTACAGCAATGGACACCAGGGTACTTCCCCTAAGGAATCCACATGTTCCTTAGAAAAGCATGGGAAGAAAGTGAATCACAGGTGGCCAATCTCTTCAAGCTCAGGACTTCAGAAATAGAATGTGCTCCCCCTTCTCACGCAGTCCCCAAGAAACCCTTCTTCTAGCAGAGCAACATCCCTGCTGCTGTTACTGAATAGGCTGTTCTCTACTGCCTGTAAGGAACCCCATGTGGTACTGCTCAGCAAACACCAGCATGGCAAAGGCAAGTGCCCACCTTGGAGGTGCTCAGTGGCCTGGGCATTTCTTACCTGTCAGAGTGCACGGGGCACTGGTACCACTCGATGCGTGGGGCAGGGTAGCCGAGGGCTATGCACTGAAGGATGCTGGAGTCATTGGCTGGCACTTTGATTTTGCAGACCGATGGAGGAGCTGTTGGGGAAGTCCCATAAGGAGTGAATGCTGTGACCAGAGGAAGAACACATCCCCTGTGCTCTGCTTTACTTTTCATATGTGCAGCAATAAAAGAGCAGCAACCCCTGTAGTCCTCATTGTCAGGTTGGGGCTGGGGCTGCAAGTCCTGTGGGTGCTGAGCTGGAAGCACCCCAGTACCTCACCAAACTTNGGGGGGGGGCAGGGCAAGAGAATGGGCAAGCACTCACATTTCAGAGAGATGCTGAAGGTGACCGATGCATTGGTCTTGTTGTTGTGGGCATGAAACATGTAGAACCCTCTCTCTCCCTCCTTCAGGCGGTTCAGGAAGAGTGTATTGTTGTACCTGCTCACAGAGAGAGAGTAAAGCCAGTGAAGAACACACAGGCTTCCTCAGCGAGATGCTGCTGCTTCCTGTGCTCTGGAGCAGTGAACACTTCCAGCACTGAGCCCAGCCCAGGAGGGACTCTGCTCTTTGCTTCTTCAAGGGAAGCAGGGAGGGACTGATCTTCCATAGAGGAAATGTCTTTTGCCATCAAGTGCTCTTCAGCACTTCTGAAAGGCTACCAGTGGGTGAATGCTCACAAATAATTTAACATCCAAATTGTTACCTTTGAAGGGTCAGGGGATGCTGCTCCTCCTGCCTTTGGGAGAGTGAGTTATTCCATGAAGTCCCTTAGTGCCCACCCCCCTCTGCCCTCAGCCCATTTCTCAGCCCCCGATGCAAGAAAGAGTTCACTCTAACACCATCACCCTTGCTAAGTGGCACAGTTCCTCCTGTGGATTATTTTTGGTTTCTAAGAAAATGAAAGGGGAATTGCCAAAACACCACAACAATTGGAATGATTTTCTCTCAGTCTCCTTTTGGTCTCAGTTGGCTGTAGGCTTTGGAAGAGCAGACCTGTGCCCTCTGTTAGATCATATTCACATAATGATGCTTCTGGCTTCTCTAGACATGGGGCACACAGTGCCACTCAGCACACACTCTCCAGACCTCAGAGCACGGGACAGGTCCGAGGAGCAGTGAGGGAATTAAAGTTTTCTGTGCTGTTCATCCACTCCCGCAATTTCTTCCTGCAAGGAGAGTGCAGACTCGAACAAGCAGATCACGAATGTGATACTGACTTCCACAAGGTTTTCTAAAGAATAGACTGCCAAATTAGAGAAAGGTGGGGTCCCCCATGACCCGATCATACCTCCCCACTGTGGTTTTATAATAATATTGGAAAGAGAAGGCAGAAATGCAGAACAGTTCCCCTCTTTAAAACCAGATAATTTTCTGTAGAATGGGGCTTGCCTGTCTAAGGGGAAGCCTTGTTGGAAACATGCCATAGCCAGTGTGGAAGACAAAGAGCACGTACCAGTTGTTTCCAAAGATCATTTGGTCCTTGTTTATGGCATTCCTTGAGTTCTTCAAGGGGTTTGTGTGTTCCCAGCCCCAGTGGAGAAGTTTGGGGTAAGCCTTAACGTGGACCTGCAGATTCAGGCTCTCTCCCAGAGCAATCTCCTGGCTGGTGGCTTCCCCCGGGGTAAGGAGCACGTAACCTCTCTCTGCAGGATGGAAGAGATTATGGCCATCAGATGGCATGTCCAGACACCTGGAACAAACTCCCACCAGCTCCATAAACAGGTCATTATTGGAAAGGGCAGCCTCAACTGGGAGACTGCAGGAGGGAACGAGACGTTACACAGGTTATGTTGCCAATGGGTTACTTTTAAATTGCTTCTTTGTCATGGAAGCTTGGTTTATACTGCCCAAGGAGAGCTAGAAAACCTTAGTGATCTCCTGTGGGAGAAGAGGTTTTACATGCTGGATCCTAAGAAGTGATGAGGCAAAAACTGTATTTCCTAATAATTTATAAAAGCTGAACTCCTGGCTTCCCACTTGGAAACAACTCATTCCAAGCCCTCTTTCTGAGCCCTGGTATGCAGCAGCTTTGGATCAGCAAACCCCAGCCTATTAGCAGAGAGGATGAATTTTCCTTCTTGAGATACAAACAAGTGTATAATAGACCTGAGTCCTCTTACGTGGGACTGTGACTGGAAGAGACAAAGATCCATACCCTGCCCATGTGGCTCGTCCTTCCTTCTAACCAGCCTTCACTGGTCTTCAGCACAACCTTGCCTCATCCTCTTTTAATTGTTTTAAAGCTGCTTATAAACACACAGAGACCGAGAAGAGCACCCCAATTTTTCATCCAGAACCTGAAACATGTCCTTCTGTCCCTCAAGATGGTAAGGGAACATCAGTTTCTTCTCTAGCAGCTCCATGGTTCTCACATGAACCTTCAGGCACGAGTGAGAATTATGTTTCCAACAACAAAACTAGGAAGAGGATGGAGGCAGGAGCAGCAGATACTCCAGGCTTGGTGTGATTCAGCCTGCCTGGTCGTTTGGGGAAGCACTCACCTACCACCTGAAGCACTGCTGAGGCATTCCTGAATCCTACTGAATTGTTAGCGATGCAGGTGTATTTCCCACTGTCTTCCATAGTCACAGCTGGAACGGTCAGGGTGTCAGTGATGATGTAGTCACCATTTCCAAAATCAAGCTTTCTGTTTCTCACAACCTGTCAGGCAGAGAGGGAACATCAGACATTGGAAGGGCAGAGGATGGAACCGAACATTTCAGACAAGCATACACACCCCCTCCTGTTCTGGGCTAGAGCACATCACTGAGAGCACCCCATGTGGAGACTCACAGGCATGTTAAACCCAAGTATGCAGGGCAGATGTGCCACAGCAGTCAGGTTATAGCTACTGTCAGCCTTCTGACTGCAGCTTGGCTTTACACGCTGCGGTCTGAACAGTCCTTGCATGTTATTTCAACTCCTTAATAAAGGCATCAGACATAACAAGGACTTCTAGCAAACCTTATGTAACCATTTAGCAGTTGCAAGTCAGCATCACAGAGATTTTGAAGTCCTTTCCCTTTTTTCACCTGTATCTTTTCTCTGGAGAACTGTGTGTCCTGAACACATTTGCTGCTTTATAAACCCTGGCAGGGCTGGGTGGAGAAATGTTGCCCTAATAGGTGCTGTGACTCCTGTTCAGTGAACTCAGCTTGAAACAGCATATTCTCCTCCTCTTTTGCAGCAAGACCCTGATATTGGGCAAGTGTTTCTTAACCCTGTGTTATCCCAAGGAAAGGGTATTCAGATTTCTACAGCTTCAATAGCCACTTTTGTTGGGTAGTTCAAGGCTTTGCTGTGGGCGATGTGGACCTGGGCAGTTTTTATCACCTTATGTCCCTCACTTTCCAGGAAAGCTCCAAACCCCACTGAAGCTGCACAACTTACGCTCTTTGCTGCTGTCACCCATCTGATGGAATACTTGTGGGAAGGAGCAGTTACTCTGCAAGTGACTTGGAAAGGTTCGCCCACGATTCGCACACGGTCTGTCGGGTCTATCATCACCTGTACAGGCTTCTTTGGTGCTACAGGAAGGTAAGCAGAGAAAGATTCAACATCGGCTGGTCCAGTGATCCTTTGTGCTTCAGGCACTCCCCAGGACTTGACTTGCATTATGAAGCACTGGCACAGGTCACCCACAGAAATTGTGGATGTTCCATCCCCGGAAATGTTCAAATCCAGGTTAGATGGGGCCCTGAGCAACCTGGTGTAGTGGGTGGCATCGTTGCCCACGGCAGTGAGTTTGGAACTAGATGATTTTTAAGGTCTCTTCCCACCCCAACTATGATTCTGCCTTCTCCTTTCCACCCTCTTCAACCTCTTTACTCCCAGCCTACTCCTTCCCTCGTGATCCCCACTCCCTTTTGAGCACTTGTCTGTGGGAAGCAGTACAGGTGGGGGAGAACACAGCAGGCAGCACCATGGGTTGAAAGGGAAGGAGAAGCTTCTGCCATGATGGAGCATCAAGGCCTGAGGACTCACAGAACATTGGAGAGTTTGTTGGGTACTTTACTCTGGTCTGTGATAGCCTGTAAAGATTTGAAGATTGAAGACTCCTGAACCTATGGAAATGCACCTGAAGGAACACATTTGACAGAGGCTGATGGAATTTGGCTCCATTGAACACCCTTTGGAAACTGCACGTTCAGAAGGTCTTGCCTGCCACGGGTAAGGAGCTTTAACTAACTCCTGTGGCCAGCTTAGCTATTGGTGGCCCTGAGGACAGCAATAACCCCAATCCTTTACCTTCTTCCATAATCAGTCTTATTCTTGGGGAATTCTTTACATTTCCATTTATCACTGCTTGGCATCGGTAATGACCTCTATGCTTGCTTTGTACATTGTATAGTCTCATTCCTTTCTCAGCACTGAAAGAGTAGTTGGTCCCAGGTGGGAGAGCAGGGGCACCATCCATTATCAGAGTCACATTGGATCCATACTCGGGGGCCGTGATGAGACAGGGGAGATCAACATCAGCACCTTCAGTCCCAGCGATCCGGAATTCCGGGGTGTACCACACGTTATTGGGATCTGCGGAGGAGACAAGACAGGCTTGAGAATGGGATTGGCAAATGCATTGAAGCTGAGAAACACATTGCAGCAAAGGCAGGGCTGCAGCACTGCTGCCCAGGGCAGTTGGATGCTGGGGAAGCCCTGCCCAACCCCTGCCTGACTCAGCCCCCAGGCACTCACACAACGAGCCCAATCCCAGCTAAGCCATTTGAGAGGCTCACAGCAACCAGCTCACAAATGTACATAGACAGGAGAGGCTGAGAAATATGTTTAACTCTAATTAAATTTTTCACTATGGTGTTAATTTGTTAGACCTCCAGCTCCCCTGCCCAGGACAGTACTTCTGGTACAGGGGAAAGGGGGAAGTGTAGCTACCACAGCACAACTTCTGGGATAAAAGAATATTTGGGGTTCAGGTCATGTTGTGGGGATGTGACCCATGTGACTCTCTCCCTTATCTGAGGTATTGGCAATACAGTTCTCTGATTTGCAGATGTCATTGCAACACTGAACAGACATTCACCCCTGGTTTTTAAGGAATGGAAACCACAGCAGATGGCGGGAGAGATCCAGGCCATTCCCACACGAGATGCAGCTCTGTACTTTACCCCAGGGCTTCGGCTCTGGACCCCGTTTTATGGGGCTTACCCAGTTGTGGGTGAGCCTCTGCCCCACCAGGAGCCTGCACTGCTCCCCAAACGCACAGACAATCACACAGAAGGGCCTGTGGGATGGCTGCACTCCCTGGAAGGAGGCTGTGCTGGGTGTGGGAGGAGGGCAGTGCGGTTACCTCGCACAAACAGGTGGAGAGCTGCAGTGCCCTGGTCACTGCTGTTGATGTAAGCGCAGCTGTAGGTGCCTGTGTTCTTGTACGTGGCCCTGGGGATGCTGAGTGTGCTGATGGTGTGGTTACTGAACGCCTTCCTTTGGTTAATCCATTCGACTTCAGACTCTCCTGAGCAGTGCAGGACGACTGGATCACCCGTGTTGACAACCAGAGCAGGGAGGTCAGGGCTGATCACGGGGGACGCTGAGCCTGCAAGGGAAAGAGAGAGTGAGGATGCAAAAATGATCCCTAAGAAGGAGTTCACACGGCTGAGCATGGAGTAGCTCAGCATCAGGAAAAAGCTAAGCTTGGGATTCAGGCTGGCTTTTTGGCTCACATCACTCCACCCATTCTCTGTCCCACCAGGCTGACACGGCCTGATACTCCAAGGAATGAATTTCAGGGAAGAAACAACCACCCCTTGCCCTTCCCCCTTCCCTGCCATGTGAATATTTAGAGGTCTGGGACAGGAAAAACAATCATCTGGAGCTGATTAGAGCCGATGCTAGCTTGGAAATTCTTCCTGTCCGGTTTTGCCTCTTGCAACAGTTTTCTTTTTGTGGCAGAGCTGGAGCTGCTTTATGAACTGGGTTAGCCCCGAACACCATTCAGGGGAGTTTAAGTTTGGTGCATGGGGCTTTTCTGTTGCACTGGTGCTGGAGCAGACCTGGAAAGCTGCTGCAGAGCGGGAGATCGGTGCACATCCTTTGGGAAAACTGGCTTTTTGTTGACAGATACTGGAATTTACAGGACACCTCCTTACATGCATCATGGAGTCACACACTGAATTCTCTCTGCAGATACCATTAAGAAGTGAGTCATAATTATTATTTGTATTGGGGAGAGGAAACTGAGGCACAGAAAAGCTTAACAGCTGAGA
This sequence comes from Grallaria varia, assembly GCA_013396735.1. Taxonomy (NCBI): domain Eukaryota; kingdom Metazoa; phylum Chordata; class Aves; order Passeriformes; family Formicariidae; genus Grallaria; species Grallaria varia. Next base: position 593,230 of record VWZG01006016.1, on the reverse strand, counting down.
AAAGCCCATCACTGCAGTTGTTCCTACAGCACACCAGTCCTGCAGACACCAGCATCACAACCAGCTGCATTTCTGATGCCATCTCCACTCTGAAGATTGCTCCTCTGCTGCCGGAATAAAGGGGAACCAGGGTCCCATTCCAGCCCCGAGTGTCAGAGGGAAATATTTTTTCCCTGTTTTGCCATGTCAGCGAGTTCTTTGAGTCACCACCTATATTTAGGGTGGGGGGAAGTGTGAAATGAATCAGTGTCGTGGGGCTAGGGGAGAAGTGGTGCTGCCACCCCCATGCCAGGCCTTTGGGGAGGACAGGAAACACATTGCAAATGGCTATCTGTGCTCGGGGGGCTCTGCACCCCCCTCCAGCCCCTATCCTGGGCTATTCTCCCACTTCTGCTTTCCTTCCCGGCTGCTAACCCATCCGCACATCTTAAAGGGACATACACCCTGGTTCTAATTATACCAAGCATAAAGGTAGCCGTGCAGTTCATCAGTTCCTTGCTCCTTGGAGAGGTCACTGCAGGCACTGATCCCCCTGCCATGGCCACTGACCATGTAAGAGCCGGCAGGAGCAAAGCCCCATCCTCACCCACCCCTGCTCACAGCTCCTTTGGTGACCAAGACTATGGCCAAGGTCCCAACGTGTGTCCTGTGCCACCAGCAGTGCTCAGGGCTGGAACACCCAGAGCACACACACTGGAGCCCAAAGAGCATCATCTGTCTTGGGCTCCCCTCCATGCAACAAAGGGTCAACAATGTGAGACTTAAGGCCCTGGGGAGCATTGCTGGTGTGTGACAATGACACAGTTGCCACAGGGAAACTCAGACAAGGTCTGGATCCAACTAACTGGCCCTCTGGGAAAAAAGCAAAGGACACAAACCTTCATAGCATGGAATATTTGATGGTTTGTATGTAATTTTTTTTAAAATGTGATGCTTTAATCTTCCCATGGAAAGACGAAAAGCCTCATTTATTCCCAGAGCAGAGGGAAACATATCCCAGAATCATTTGCAAAGCCACATTTTCCACATATCCATGGCACAACATTCCTCCCCTTTTTGCTAAGCTGTGATTTCCACTGGGACTGGACATTTCTGTTGCTTCAATTCTCTGTCACCGGATCCTTTTCCCTCACCTACATTTAATTTTGGTTATCTTTCTGCATCCAGGGCTTCAGCACCATTTCATGGAGAGCCAAGCTCTTTGACTCACAGCTGCCTCCAAACCAGCTCAGGGAAAGGCTGGGTTGTAACTGGTCCTTGCTTTGCCCACAGCAGGAGAAACCAAAACAAACCAGAGTCACATCCCTCTGCATCCTTGTTGTCACCAACTTGTGGTTACCACTGAGAGGCTCTGGTAGGTGCTCTCCAGAACTGAGAGGACAAAGCCTTCAGGCTGTCACTGGAGACTCCCCTCAGCAACACAACCACGCACAGGTGGGGTGAGGACACACAGAGCAGAGACATGGCCAGGTAAAGACCACCCAAGCCCCCACAACTCCGTGTGTGCTGGGGGGTGAGTCAGACCTGCAGGTCCTTATCCAGAATGGGGAAGAAGGGCTGCTGGGGAAGGCTGTCTCCCTGCTGACCACTGTGCAATCTTGCACGAAGCCCAGGGATGTCTCTCTGCTGCTCTCCAGCAGCTTCCGCAGCACTGCCAGGAACTGCTGGCCAGAGGTTTTGCCATACTCTGGTTGTGTAACCATGGCCTCTCCTCACAGCCACAGGCTCTGTCCCTGCCTCTCCCGGGTCAGCCAAAACATTGCTTTCCTCTGCTGAGGATTTGGCGAGGAAGAAGTGAAGGTTGGTAAGACAGACTCTTCAGCACAGGAACCAGTGATCAGGATCTTGACTTGATCCTGGGGAATAACTAGGCTAAAGTCTGGCCCTGAGAGGGACCCATACTAGACCTGAGCGCCCCTTGTCCCACCCTCAAAGATGGCAAGGAAAAGGACACTTCCCTAGAGTCACCTGCAATGTCAGGGGAGAAGAAGAGTGTTCTCATCACAGCTCTGCTTCATCTGCCTCAGAGGTTTAGATCATCCACAATAAGTAAATAAAGAGAAGACTTCCTGAGATGGCCAAGACACAGATAGGAGATGATGAGGTTTAAAATCTTTCTTTGCTTGATCTTAACCTGGGATTTGAGCCCCTTACGCTCCCTCAGTGAGAGCCCAGATAACAACAGTCACAGTGCATCAGCCCTGGGTACCATCAGAAGATGCACTTACAACCCAAGAGGTTGGAGAAGGGGGTCAGGCTCTGACTCCAGCTTGAGGCTATTACACTGGAGAACCTTGGCATGCTGCAGCTTTGTGCTGCAGGTGGCCAGCAGTGCTGGTACTCACACATATGTGAATGCCCAATGAAGATGTCACAGCTGGTGACCTGCATTGCCCGCTGGCTCAAGGAACCTTTGGAGAGATCCTGACAGCTTATTGTCATGATCTCTCACACATCTGTATCAGACCTGCCTAGTTCCTATAATCTTAAAAAAATGCTTATGAAACTAAAAACCCTGCAGCCTGCACAACCCAGTTCCCAGCACAGCAGGCCTGGAAAAAGCCTGCTCAGCGTGTTCAAGACAAGACTGGAAATGCAACAGGCAGTGCACCAGCGAGAGGGATGCAAATTTTCAGGGCTGAAAATATGAGCACTGCAGTGGCTCAGGAGGGATACACTGCCTCCCTTTACATGCTGAATGCTTTCGCCCTAGGTTTCCCCCTCCAGGGAGGACTTCACACCAGTCTCACTGTGTCCCCAGGCAAGCTCAAAAGGAAAATGCAGGAGGACAGACCTGAGAGGCTGCCAGCACTTCAAAATGCAAGATTAGTAACAGTTTTCACCTGTTTGGTTGTAAACCTCAAAACAGGCTTAGTGACTTTCTCAAGGTTGATGAGTTATTACCTCTTGGCCATCTCCACACCCTCAAAAAACCAGACGTATTCACCTTTCCCTTCTCAGCTGCCTGACTTGTGTTTCCATCACATCCTGGCTCTACAGCCCTGTTGTGTGTACCAGCACCACCAGAAAACAGGGATCCTCACACACTCCAGCTCTGGGAGGGGCCACTGCAGCTGATTTTCCAAACTCTTTCACCTGCAGACCAAGTCGCTGAGTAAAAGGTTATTTTGGAGACAGCTTCCCTCGGGACACACTTTCTGTTGAACTGTTCCTTCATCCTAAACCCTGTCCAGACCCAAAGAGAGGGAAGTTTCCCTTTCCCATTTCCCCACTGCCAGAGGTCTTCCTATGCTACGAGCAGCTTCCCACCCTCCTTGGCCTTACCCTGGCAGTGCTGCAGGCACCCAAGAGCAAGCCCACAGCTCAGCCGGGCTCCTGAGCAAACACAGACCAACAGCACACCCTCTGCCCACCACTACCAGCTCTGGATGGCCTTCAGAAAGCTGCCACAGCCAAGTCTGCACTGAACGCCAAGCTGGTGTCCCTTCCCTGCTGTGCCACAGAGCAGACACGTTATCCCTACCCGTGCTGAGGCTCCTTGACCCTGCCCACAGCAGTGGCTTCTTTGTGCAGCAGCCTCTAGACACAGGGGCTGTCCCAGCCCTCTGCAGACCTTTGGGAGACACCACTGGGAGCCCAGCTTCACCCTCCACCTCCAGGAGCTGGGTGCCTGCTGATCCAGCTTCAGCACTGCCCCATCCCCACCAAGGCTGTCAACCCTCCTCACCTGAGGAGGGTTGGGGCACTCACACCAGACACCCAGAAAGTCCTCTCCACATCCCAAAACACCCTCGGAGTGACACAGAGACGCTGCAGGGGCTTTGTGAGTCAGGGTACCTACCATGCCAGAAGCCAGCTGTGGTGAGCAGCAGGAGGAGAGCAGGACACATGTCCCCAGGGACCGTTGTGTCCCCAGCGTGGAGCAGGCACGGAGCTGAAGGATCCTCTTGAGCAGTGTGTGCCTCTCCTCGTGGGCACCGTCCCCAGCGCTCCCTTGGCAGGAGCTTCTCCTTTCTGAGTTGACCACAAGTTAGCAAATTCCCTATTTTGTTTGTTTTTGAAACAGGAGGGGGAGAAGAAAAAAAAAAGCAGGCAATGCTTTGGTACGTCACAGGTGACACACCCCCATGGCAGAGGTGGGGCCATGCACCCCACTGCAGGGTCCCCCCACTGTTGGGGTGTCACCCTCTGGCCTCAGAAAGGGATCCAACCCCAGTCCACTCCCCAGTTTGGGACAATGCCAGAGGGCTCTGGCAGCTGCCACCCCAAAACACAGGGACTCCTTTCTTCTTGCGTGGGGGCACCAGACCCCATTGCACCTCAGTGGGACACATTTAACCTCAGGGCCAGTGGCTCTTGCTGCCTTTGGGACCTGAGGACCACCACGTAACAAGGCAGACTCCCTTGCAACAAACTCCCAAATGCAATTGAACTTGGAGCAGCTCCCAGGTGGGAGAAGACCTGAGAAGATGTTGAATTATTTTGTGTTTACCAAGAGCATGATCCCCAGTGCAGACAGGGGTTCTACGGCCAAGCAGGATCGTGTCCAAGCCCCACGCCAGCTCCACCACCCTCCCAGTGCTAGTCCAGCCTGCAGACCCTTCCCTGCTCCCAGCTGGACTGGGGGACACATAAGGACCCCAGTAGGAGAGCTGAGAACCTCTCAGCACCTCAGCCTTGGGGCTCTCAGCAACCCTTTCACATCCAGGCAGCCACAGAGCTGAAGTAAAGACCCTCCCTCCCCCAAATCCCATCCCACCCAGCTCTACTACCTTCTTGGTGAGGAGGCTCCTTGAAGCTGATTTATAACTGACAACCTGCAGGCACTTTCAGGCAGTAATTAGGCAGTTAGTCAGCTAATTAGCAGTGTTAGTAATTGGTAAATTAGACACTTTGTTAACCCTTCACTAGACCGTGGCTCTTCCAAAACAAGGGTGAAGGTAGCCTTGAGGCAAACCGGTTCTCCCAGGGACACTCAAGTCAACAGGATCGGCAGGTCCAGTCAGACACGGGCGCCCCTGGCCCTCTGCTCTGCCTCTGGAAAACCTCATCTTGCAGCAGAAGTTCAGGGCTTTGGGGTGGGAAGTGATGGCCCCCACCTGACAGTGCTGGGAAGGAAGCACAGGGGAGGAGGGTCCAGCTGGGGGGCTCTGCCAAGTGCCCCCCGGTGCAGCCCCAACGGTGGGGAGGTGACAGGGACACCAGCGTGGGCAGGAAGAGAAGGGCTGTTCCAAAATGCACAGAGGGGGCTGTTGAAGCTGCACTCGGAATGCAGAGGTGCCGGACAGCAGGATGCCCTGCACACTTCCACACCATGAACTGGAGGGGAATGGGATCCTCCAAAGGGGCAGCTAGAGAGGTCCCAGCAAGACAAGGTCCCGGGGCCAGGAGATGAGAGCATGGCTGACTGTGCTGGAGATGACTAAGAGTCATGGGAACATGGAGAGAGCTCTTGGTTTTGGCCAGAGGACGACTGGAGAGCGTGAGGGAGTCCAGGGAGGAGGAAAGACAGCTTTTGGCCATAGAATGTTTCCTCTCAGCAGTTTTTCCTGGCAGGATGCGAGGAAGAAGAACATGAATTGGAGGCAGAGAGGTGCTCTGGGGGGCTCCTGCCCAGAGATGGGGGGCTGCTGAGCAGCTGGGCCACAGGAGATGGCTGCCTACTTGTTCTTTCCTCCTTTTAAGCCAAAGGGACTTTTTAAAGGATGTTTGTTTCCCTCCTTCTTCTTTTCAAGTTGGGTTTTTTTTGTTTGTTTTTTTCCAGGAACGAATGCCAGCTCAGAGCAAACTGACTCACCAACGTGAACAAGTATTAAACCAGACAGGTCTCATACAGTGAAGGGAAACAATCTCTCAGCCTCCTTTCTTCACTCGGCGGGGGCCCCTTGCAGAGCATCTCTGATGGCAGTGGTCCCAAGGGGACAGCCTGGACACGTGAACCCCCAAGCTGGACTGGGCACACCTGAGGATGCTCACTGGGGCAAGCTGTCTGCTGGGGTCCCTTCTCTTTGGTGGCCCTCTCTTCCTGCCTGCAGGCTGCACCCCAAATCCTGCAGTGCAAGCAGCAGCTCAGCCACAGGAGTGCTGATGGGGCCCGTGTGTCCAGGCAGCTCTGAGCACAGGGCAGGGATGTTCTCAGAGGAGCTGCAGCCTTGCTTTGAGCCACTTGGAGCCCAGGGATGTCTGTGGAGGCCCTGATGGCCAGGATAGTGTGCTGGGACATGGGATGAGACTCACTCGGTGCCTGGTCAGCCACAGCCTGGCTGTGGAAGGGGGAGTGGAGGCTGCTGTGAGCCCTGATGGGAGCACTTGGAGCTCAGGCTTGTTTCCCAGGCTGGGAGCAGGGCTGGGCTATTCCCTTGCACTGAGCACAGCTGGCCATGGGGTCGTGCCTGCCTGCACTGCCCTGCAGCAGTCTGGGGACACGTGTGGAACACCCATGTCCTGTTGGCACTGGGCTGTCAGTCCCCAAACACCTACAAACCCTGGCAGGGTTTTGACACTGCAGTCTGAGATACTCTGCTTCCCTGAGCTCTTCCGTGAGGTGCGGGTCTCATCACTGGAGAGGAGACTTATTATGGGGTGGAGAAAATGCCCTTCTAGGGGTCCCCATATCTGCCTACTCGTTTCCAGCCCTATGACCCCTCCTCAGTGCATTCCAACATGCAAAAGACCTACCAGGCAGGCATTGGGCAGTGGGAGCCCACTGGGTTCAGGGCTGAGGTCTCTCAATTCCCCCTCTCTGCTTCCCCCCAAGCCTTAGATGCAGCTTCTCTGGAAATGAGGTGATTTTTTTTTACTCCTGCTGATTCAGCTCCTGGTGAAAAATGTCCTGACTGAGCCATGCCAGGTGACTCAGAGCATATCTGGGGAGAATCAGCCTGAGCTGGTCCCGGAGCCTGCAAACCTCCTCTCTGGCAGAATGAACAAAAGCAGGAACCCAGGACAGGCTGTGCTGGAAAGGGAGCCTTGCTGGGACTGGGAGCTGCCTCCTGCAGCCAGTGCCCTGGGCCTTTGGGTGCACAAAGGGTTTCCAGGAGCTGAGGGAGGCACAAGTGCTGCCAGTGGGAGCTGCATCATCCAGCTGAAAACAGGGGCAACATCCATATGTTTGAACCTCAGCTCAAAATCCCTCTTCACAGTGACCCTGTGCTTTTCAAGCACAGGGCTCAGAGCAGCTGCAAACAGCTCTGCTCTGCAGCCTGGGGTCGTTTTTGGAGGACCAGTTTAACTGGAGCCAGAGAGAAGAGAAAATCCTCCTCCTGGAGGGAGGAGAGCTGGACGTGGGGAGCCCTGTGCACTGCAATGTCCTGCTAGTGCCCTGCCCCGCTGCTCCATCCAGTCTCACCCACTGCCCTGAGATATTAAACTATGTGGAAAAGTCAGCAGTGCTGTGGTGTCTCCCATCCCTTTCAGCCCGACCACTGTTCCACCTGGCACCTCTCGCATTCCTGCCCTGATCTGAGCACAGACCCAAGGAGCACATCCAGTCCTTGGTTAGGGCTGCTGGCCCAAATTCCTGGCATTGGGGATATACACGGGAACAGTTCCCAGTATCCTTCCCTCTACCCACCTGCAACGTGACCCGCTGGTGACCAGAGAGGTGGGGCAGATCGTGCCCAGCGTGCAGCCCCTTCTCCTTACCATGTCCCTGGGCTCAGCTGTTCCTTGCTGTGCTTCTCTCTGCCTGGCTCCCAGCTTGGCTTTCACTAAGCACTGGGGTCATGCACAGCGTATTAACAAGCTTAGCCTTCACCCACGACATGGTTAAGCTGTATTGCCAGCCCCACCTGAGTGGGACCAACCAAAACCAGGCAAATAAAGGAAGAGATGGAACCTTGCAAAACGAAAAACATCTTTATTTTAAAAAGTCTTTCTTTAAAAATGTATCTGTAAATGTTTACAGCATAAAAATAATATCTCATGGCTATAGATGTGACATAGTACAAATCCTAAAAATACATCTGTAAACCTAGAAAAATGTTACCTCTTTGGTACCTTAGTCTGAACTCTGTTTTTCCCTTTGTCCTCAGGATGGTTTCTGACAGAGTGTGTGGAGGCAGGTGCTGCTGCTGTTCAGTGGTGCTGCAGAGTAACAGTGTGATGCCAGCAAGGCAGCACAGCAGAAGTGGAAAAGGGCATGCTTTGGGCAAGATTTGCAGTTCTGGAGCAATCAGCCCATGAAGGAGGAAAGGACAGGAGTGATGGGACACTGCACACCTCCCAGCACAAGCTGACTTCCCTCCCCCTCCTGCAAGAGTCATCTGCCCAAAGTGCCACTGGAGCTACACTGGAGTAGTTCCCCTGCCTTTGCCAAAGCCAGCTAGATCCATCTTGACCTGTCGCAGAAACTTCAAGTCTCTGGGTGAAACATGGGATCTATGCTGGGACCCCAGCACACCACGTGCTGGCCCATGAAATCTGATTCTTAGCAGTATCTGGCCTGCTTTGGTCATATCTGCAGACAACATGGTGTCTCCACTGTTACAGTCAGTGCTGCCCACCCAGCACCTGGGCAGGGCTGGGATCTGCTGCAGGAAGGATCCATGCCTGGTCCAGAAGCTGTTTGGTGTTTAGCAGCTGCCCTGGGTGCTCTCTGCTTGGACAACCACCAGAGGCAAAGGACACCAAAAGATTACCGGTGGCCACCAAAGAGCAACCTTTGTGTTCTCCAAATGGGAGCACAGCCAGGCTGCATCCAGGCTCCCCGGATCTGGCTTGGCAGCCCACTGCTCTCCTTCCTGCATGGGAGATGCTGTGGTTTGGGTTGTGAACTGGTCATACTGGTCTTGGGACCTGAGCTAAGCACTGAGCCCGACCAGAGCTCTTCCCTTCTGTGTGTTGAAGAAGAGTGGGTTGCCTCCTCAGCACCCCGTGAAATCCCCTTCTCCAGATCTGCCAGCTTTGCACAGGCAGACCTTGGGCTTCCCCACAGGCCAAACCTGACTGCCCAGTGCCCTGTGTTTGTGGTGCTGTCTCTCCCCCAGCCCAGAGCCCTGAGAGGGAAGAAGGGGAAGAGCTGTTTCTCACTTCTGGCTGACTTCCTTCTGGCTGCACATCTGCACTGCACTTCTGCCTCCCATCCCCGTGGGACTCCACCACAGTCCCCTTGGCAGGTGAACAGAGACAATTTCGTTACAAGTAAAGTCCGCTGTGCTCTAGATTTCTTAACAGGACACGAACAAACACTAAACGTGACACTCTCACTTAAAAAAAAATAAAAAATAACACGCTCAAACCAAGAAGGACAAAAGGATTAAAACCTGTGTGCACATCAGTCTGAGAAACATCTGAAATGCAGAAAGAAACCCCGGAGTGCCACATTAATTTCTGGCGTACACTTAGGTATGTATGAAATAGTGACTGGCAGTAGGATTATGCATATACTGGTGCTGATAATGATGTAACAGCTGCAGAGTAAAATATGATCTACAAATAAAAAGATATTGCACTAGAGATGGGCCCAAGCTGTGGCATGTGCTCCTTTATGGGGGGCTCAGTTTGGGACCACCTCTGAACACAAAAACACATCCAAACCGAAATACTGATCATCAACACTGAAAACCCAGAGGGACCAATTCCCTTCAGAGTCTCACCAGAACATTTATGGCCATAAAACTGATGGGCCCAGAGCAGCCAACCATTTCTGCTGGCCTTCACCCACCAGATCAGGGAGGGACTGGAGTGCTGGCAGCAGAGAGAGGGGAAGTGTGGGGCTGGAGCTGGCTCCCTGGGTGGAGAGAGCTTGTCTGGGGGGATCCTGTAAGTCCCAGCCCTGCCAAGCCCTCTCTTGGAGGGATGTTTAGCAAAACATGTTGGCTTTACCCAGCTGCCTCTCTGGCTGAGAAGATCTGCTCGCTGTGACTTGCTGAATGGTGATGGGAACAGCTGCAATGATGCAGGAATAGAGTAAGGACAGGAAAGTGCCACAATGTGCAAGACTTGGCTCTTTAAATTGCAGGGCCAGGGACAAATATTTGGTCATGTCTCTCTGGAGTGGAGAGTGGTACCATTTCGCAAGAGTCTGGCGTACCTGCTGAAGGAAGGAAGGAAGAGGGAGGTGGGGTTAGCATCCCATCAGCAGCCAGAACAGGTTTGGATGCAAAGAATAATTGTAATAAATCTACAAACGGGACAAAATGCAACAGGTATCCAAGTGTAGCTAATGCCTAGCTAATAGGACAGGATACTTGAGTTCCCCCAGAAGGAAGATCTCCACTTTCAGGACCATAGAAATTATTTGGTAGTGGGAAATTAGTAATTTAATTAGCAATTAAATCTGTACAAGATGGAGTTTAGAACAGGAATTGTGAAGTAAATAAGCAAATGGCCAAAGGGAAGGTAAGAAGGGGTTAATTGATGGGGAAATCTTTGGGCTGGATGGAGGTAGTAAAAGTAGCTCTCTCAGATTGCTCTTGATGCTAGAAGTATTTAATATTTTTATTAGTCAGTCTAGCCCAAAAATAACAGTTTGTTAACAAAATTTGCTGATGACCCAATGTCTGGAACAGCAGGGAGTATCTTGGTTAGAAACGCTGGGAAGTGTAGAAAGATGTAGGTGCTTAGACTGGCCAGAAGATGACTCTAAACTGTCAGCATGTTGTAGCTGGGAAAAGGCCAACATTATCCAAAGCTGCACCAGGCAAGTCAAGACCAGCACAGACCAGAACTATTAATGCCCTGTGTGAGGTCTAGATTTGACCTCAGCTGGAGTACTGGGTACTTCTGGTCACCTTCGATAGAGAAAAACAAATTAGAAGTGGAGCTGGTGCAGACAGGGACTGTTAGGATGATCTGATGTGCCATCCTATGGGCTCAAGTTGCAGCGACACAGTTTCTACCAAGCACCTTACATGTCACAAAAATGAAGTGGTCTGACCCAAAGGATCTCCTAAGTTAGTGCTTCTCTTCAGTAAGGATCATTTAATGAACTGTGGCCGTAGAAGATGGTTCCTCCATTACAGGCAGGAGGAACAGAGCATGGAAAAACAGTTGTCATTCACAGTGTGTTTCCTATGGATGGTGGGGAATCTGACCACATAGGCTGAAAATATACTCTGCTGGCTGCAATTAAAAGTGCTGTTTCTTATGTTCACATTTTACCAAGGACATCAGCCCACAAAACACCTACTCCTTTTTTAGCCATATAAATGGCAGCACTGGAATGGCAGACAACTTAAAACAGAAGCTGTTTTGCTGGGGATTTCTGGCAGAAGTTTCACATTTTGAAAAAAAAAGTTAATTCTCAGTGGCTCTGAGGTGGCAGAAGCCCAGAAAGATGCTGATTGATTTTCTGAATTTGTAAACCTACCTGTGAAGTTTCTGTGGGGTGCACAGAGAGATGTGCAAGAGCAGGGCAAAGAAGTGGGTTAATGGGAGTGGAGAACGTGCAGTGAAGAGAGCTCTGGGCAAGGTGAAGCTGCTTTCAGAGAAAACTCTGCTACTATAAATGGTGTCAGACCTGTAGTTTTGGGGGTCCAGGTTTCATCTCCACAGAGGTGGGGTTCACAACTGAGTTCAAAAGCTTCCTCCTGCTTTGAGTCTCCTTGTTCAAGTGCCACCTGAGAACACAAGAAGCTCCAGGCCTGCCTGTGAGAAGCGAGGAAGGAGGCAAGAAGCAGGAGGAAGGTCTCTGCCCTTCTACTCTTCAAAACACTTTCCAAGAGAGTGGGATCCTCCCCAATTCTTGTTCTGCTTGGTTCCCTACGACACTTCATAGTCCTTCACAGGCTGCAAGAGACTATGCCTGACCTCCAGAAGGTGGCAGGGCAGGAGATACAGTTCTGCTGTGACCAGAGACTTCCCAGCCTCTCTCCCTCTCTCTCTTTGGAGATGTCCCTAGCTTGGTGTTTTGGCACCCCTATAGTCTTGCTGTGAGTCAGTGAGACCTCTCATCCTCAGAAAGGGTGTTCAGGTGAACAGTTTATCAAAGGTGAGCTCTTGCTTCCCAAAGATAAGGCACAAAGATTCTGCAGCTGGCATAGTTATGTGATTTCCCAGCAGATGAGCTGGGCTTAGTGGCAGTAGATTAATGAATAGGCATATTGCTTCCTTATACTGGCCCTGGCTAGTGGATTAATATATTTGTTCCCTTTAAATCTTCAATGGAGAATAATAAGCTTAGTGTCCACACAGACGACATGAACAACATTGACTGCCCTCTTTGCTTCTACACCAAGTCATTGTGAGAGCATTTGGAGTTCCTGGCATGCCCTTGGACATCATCGTGCCATGCTGGGCACAGAAGGGTTCTGGGTGTGACAGCCTCTAGGTGGGTGTAGAGCTGTTCCCCAGAGCCATGCGTACCTGTGGTGCTTGTGATTCTCTATCCCAGAGTCAAGAAAGCTCTGTCAAGAAAGGAAAATGCTGATTCATTACCTCCAAGACACTGGCTGTTCCCTTCAGGACTTGGCTATGCTTGGAAAAGAATCCAATGTATTCTTGACCTCCAGCAGTTGAAGGGGTTGCATATTCTCAACACCCCAGTAATGGGGTCCAGGCAAATCATCTGTCCCAGTGGCATTTCACAGAACCACGGCATGGCTGGTGCTGAGACCATCAGAGAAGTGCTGGTGCAGAGGAGATGAAACTCATTGCCATGGAGGAGGAAGAGGCTGGAGTATCACCCTAGCAATGCAGAAAGTGGAGTCTCTTGTGGAGATCCAGTCCACGTCTTCCACTTGAAAAGGTCTGTGAGATGTCTCCCTCCTGCAATGGTTTGAACACTGAGGAGGATGTGGCAGTGATCTGGGAGGTTTCTGGCACTGAGCCACCTCTTTGGAAGGGGGAAGGGGATGGCAATGGGGAAAAGTCTTTAATTCCCCACCCAGCACTGGGAGACAGGCGGGAAGGAGGAATGCTGGGACAGGAGAGGATGTTCTGATGTACAACGCAAAGCATGGCTCTCTGTGGTGAGTGGGTCAGCCCCTCAGCTGGACTCTCCGTAAGGAGATGCAGAGTTTGCCCGGCTCTGACTACAGGAAACTCTCCTCCACTTCTTGGTGTCCTGTGGTTGGCTCCTGGCAGCCTGGCTGTGGGTCGGATTCCTGCTCCTCGTCCTGCCGGAGGCCCAGGGGGCTGTCACAGGATATTGTGGATGATGTGTTGGCCTCGTTCAGGATAGAGCTGAAGGGACACAAGAGGGAGAAAGGAATGAGTGCCTTGTCCCAAGTCTCCTGGTGGGAGAGGATTCCCAGCAGTTGAGAAGCGTGTTGAGCTCCCAGCAGCCCCACTCTGTCAGAGCAGCTTTCCACAAGGGAACAGGCCATATCAGCTGGATCTGTTCAGCCCTCAAACACAACACCCAGCTGGTTGGGTTCTGCTGAACATGGTCCCCCAGGTGCCCTCCTCCTTGTGGGCAGGGTCCCTTGTGCCCAGCTATCCTGGCCGGTGTGCAGGGATGTGACTTGGTGCCCTGTCTTAGCTCATGTTGCAGCTCCTCTGGTTCATCCCCATCCCTGTGGGCTCACACGGGTCAAAGCACCACAGATGGGGTGACACTGCCCTCCTTCTCTCCCAGTAAATTCACCCCTGGTCCATCCCTCAGCAGAGCATCCCCCTCCTCCTGAGGTCCCCCATTTCAGAGTTGGGTAGTCAGGGGAAAGGACAGTATTGAGAAGCAATGTTTTCACCTGGCCCGGCTGACAGAGGGCTCTGGAGGGAGTTCACAGGTTGCCTCGGGCTTGGGGTCGGGAAGAGGGATGATATAGTCGTTCTCGCCGCCGTTCTGGTGCACGGCTGTGTAGAGGATGCTGCCAGGGGTGGGGCTGGCAGTGAGCCGGGCGTTGTTCAGCCCAGGAATGGTGGGTCTTGTGCGGACAACAGCGGGGTGGTCACTCTTCATGAACTCTTCATCCACCTGCTGGTACCTCTGCTCTCACAGGGCAGGTTACCAAAGAAAGAGGAAGGTCTTGTGAGCGTGGAGGATGCACTGGTGTTGTGTTTGCTTTCCCTGCCTGCTAGGGTTTACTGAGAGGGGCTGGCATTTTCTAGCTAGGTTCAGCTTCTCTGACTCCATCAAAGATGGGTCAAGAATGTTTCCTAAGGAGAGATCAGTGGCACAACTTCACAGCTCTGAAAGACCAAACAGTTGGAGGCAGGGTTTTGATCTCCTGCCAGTTCTGATGTCTGCAGTTGCTGAGATACCAGCTGCCTGTCTGGCGGTGCTGATTGTCTCTGCAATGTCCCCAGGATGCCCAAACAACCTTCACTAGCTGTTCCAACTAGTCACAGCAAAATCCTCTCACACTGCAGCACTAAACACTGGTCTCCAAAGTCTGGCTGAGGGTCCTCACCAAGGCAGCACCATCTTCAGAGCACCGGCCCTCTTTTCTCCATCCATCCCAGGCCCTTTGGACATACCTTTCTGTAGCAATCCACCAAGAGGTTTCCCATGAGCACCACCAGCTGTGAGAAGGATGGTCTGATCTCAAACTTCTCCTCCCAGCACTTCTGCATGATATCATAGCTGACAAGGGGGAAGGGAGAGCACTGGTGAATTGACAGGTGGGGAAAACAGAGGCAGAAATGTTTCTGTAGTTTGTGTAGGGCAGAACCAGGACAAACACATGGGCAGCACTTACATTTCATCAGAGGCGTGGGTGGGTTTGGACATCCTATAGCCACGTTTGATGGCGTTGTAGAACTGTTCGTTCATAGGCAGTTCAGGGTATGGAGTCCCTCCTGGTGTCAAGGGAGAGCAGGAAATCAGGCTGCTGGACTGCCTGCCACCCTCATGCCAACATGCATTTTACACCAAAGCTTCCTTCTTAATTTACCTTCCCTTTTTCATTTCATTTCCAAATAGCAATGTCAGCATGGGAAAGAAGGAGACAGGGAATGGAGTGCTACTCTGGCTGGCAAGGTTGGGACTTGGGGACTATAAATGGATTTTTACTGTCTCTGTGAAGGGGTCCTGCTAACACGTTATCAGACCTACAGACACCACACCTCCAGGGCACTTACCAAGAGTGAATATCTCCCAAAGGAGAATCCCAAAGGACCACACATCACTCAGGGTAGTGTAGAGGTTGTTGAAGATGCTCTCTGGAGCCATCCACTTGAGGGGCAAGAAGGTCTGAGAGAAAATAAAAAATGAAACAAGAAGAGAGTCAGATGAATATGTCGCACTTGTTTAAACAGGCAAGAGCCTGACACCAAATTACAAGCAAAGAAGACCCTTCAGAGCAACCTGTCAGCCCAACACATTTGTTGACATCTGCTGTCAGCCAGTTCTTGGAGGGGCCAGATGCCTGTTTCTTTGCGCAGAATGGACGCAACAGGGAGGAGGAAAGAGTGGGTGTATTACATCCATTTCCATCACAACCTGCAGTGATTAATGCACACACGTCACAGTGTGCATTCTCTGTTCCCCAGCTCCTGAGGAGGCCACTGACTTGTACAGCATGACCAAAGACTCCTGAAGAAAGTCCAGGCCTATCTGGACTTCAGAAACCTGAGACCAGGCAGGAGAGGCCTAAGGAATAACCAGGAAAAAGCCAAAGGATGCAACCAGCTTTTTTTTCTGTTCTAACTCACTCAAAGTGAGACACAAAAACCCTCACTTGACCAGCTGGTATGCAGCACTGGCTGTGCTGTTCCTGGGATTTACTTGCACAATGACTACCAAAATAAAGTCCAGGAAGGATTGCAAAGGGGCCCAGTTTCATTTCCCATTTTGGACAGCAAAGCAGCTATGCCAAAGCTGGACTGAAAAACTCATCCCCTCGGCAGGAGGGACTCCCTGCCCAGGCTCTGAGTGCCTGTCTGACAGCACGTGGGAAGGGGAGAAAGCACAAGAAAAGTTAAGTAGTACATAGATTAGATAGAGACTAGAGCTTAAGGGGCCTGGCTCTACTCTCAGCTCCCCCAGCCTCAATTTCTCTGGGAATTACGTGTCCTGCTTTCCTTGGGGTTGCAGATTCCCAAATGCTTCAGGTCTGGAGTGGACGTGCTGTTGTAGAAGTCACAGGGAAGATTCTGGAGTATCTCAATTACAGCCTCATCCTCTCCTGCCTCAAAAGACTGGTGAAGTCTCTCTGGAAAGCAGCTGCTTGCAGAAAGACACTTCCTCCTACCTTGTGGTCTAGTGGATAGAGCAGAATCCTGTGAACCTCTTCCCAGAGTGGGCAGTGACTCACTTCAGCCCTGACACGCTGCCCAACCTTGCCCTCCTCCTGCCTGCAGCTCAGGACCACAGTCGGTGCCGGCAGGGAAGGGATGCAGCACTCCTGCCAGTGATGGGGACACCGTACAGGGGACAAGCCCTACTTTTGCTACTGCTGCTGCTCAGGCTCTTCTGTAAAGAGCCAGGAGATGTGGGCATGCAATTCTGCTACTCCACAGTGTGCAGAGACCTGAAGTGCAGGATGGTTGGCTGTTGACGCCATCTCACAGGAGTCCTGCCCTGTTGCCACCTCTGGGCACAACGATGGACAGGCAGCTCACAGGGGGACCCTGTAGGGGGTGTCAGACCCAGATCACTGGGAAGAAGGGCCTTGCACGGCTCCTGATACTCACACTGCCTTTGGAGATATAGTTGGAATCCCTCATGATGTCCCTCGCCAGACCAAAGTCACAGATCTTCACCAGCTTCCCCTCACAGATGAGGACGTTCCTGGCAGCCAGGTCCCGGTGCACACACTGCAGAGGGGGCAGAGGGCACTGTCACTGCGAGGGGCCTCCAGACAGCCCGAGGAGGCAGCCCAGCTCCATCACTAGCCCACTCCTGGGGCTGTGGGGACAGGAGTCACCTCACATAATTTCAGGCATCCCTGTCTCTAAGGACAATCATGATTCAACCACTAGCAGAGCTACCACATTTCCACTGCTTGTCTGAACTGCTGCCCTCGTGGCAGCAACCAACATACAAGGGGAATCTGAACAGCTCAGGAGAGAGGGGATTGCCAGGGACTCACCAAGCAAGAGGGCTTGGTGGGTTGACAAGGAGGGGATGTCTTCATCCCTGTTTGGACAACCCAGCTTGGCAGTCTGAAGACATCAGAGTTACACCAGTCCAGCTTGTTCCTCCTGGAATGCCAGCATGTGGGATGCTTCTGTACGAACAGCTCTGAGGTTTGCTCCATGGGGGAGCACTGACTATGCACTTTTAGGGATCAGACTGTCTGGCTGGAGGCACAGAGCCATAATTTCTCTCTGCACATCATGGATGGCACTGATGCCTTTTCTTAGCCCTGCTCTGCGTGATGCTTCACACAATGCAGCCGTATTACTGCCTGCCCTGGGCTAAGCCAGACCTTAGGAAATCCCAGAGCCTAGTCCTCTATGGTGGTTTAATTTCCACTAAACAAGCACATCTGATGAGTCTCGGGGTGCTCAGAGCATGTGGTGCAATAGGGGTGCTCAGTAAGAGCAGACACTCTGCTGCAGAGCTTCTTTAGCACAGGGGGATTATCATGCTTTGGTCATCCCAGCTAATAGGGGTGATATAATGCCACAGCTGTGCTGAACACGGCTTGGGAGGAGCACAGTCAGGGAATTTGAGGTCTGAAGCTCCGAGTGAGCCAGGGCTAGCTGTCACGTGCAAATATAGTCATGCTGGTGCCTAGGGCTGTGTTTCCAAAGGAAGTGGTCAGCAGCTCTTCAATTGTGCAGCCGCTTCTCCCATGAGGAGTTTGTCACGGACAGATGGACAGCACGGGGAGCTGACCACAGGACATGGCAGAGCACTGTTGGCTCCGCCACTGTGTTGGCACCACAGACCAGCCAGCACACGTACGTTTTTGGAAGCCAGGAACTCCATGCCATTGGCCACTTGGAAACTGAAGCCCACCAAGTCCATGTAGCTGAGGAGTGGAGACTCATTTATCAGTGTCACCCGGTCTGTCCTTTCAGGAGCTGGAGAGCAAGCAGAGATGGATGTTGGTGTTACCCTGCACACTGGTGGGTCTCCCACCAGTGGAAGGACACACTGGGGATTACCCTGACTCCAGCAACAAAGGGGCAGAGCCAGGACCACATTGTGACCACATCTGCCACCCCTGCTGGACTAGTCCCAAATGTGAATTTGCAAGCAGAAGTATCCTGCACCCAAAGTACAAGCACCTCTCCCTCCTGCCGTGGCCAAGCTGTTACCTGAGGGGGAATAGCTGTCCAGCTCGTACGGGGTGCCGTAGTTAGAGGACTCGATGTCAGCATACTTGACTTCACCCTTCATGTCAGACATGGGCACATAGTCCAGGGAGTCATCCTTGCTCATGTCCATGTAGCCCCCGTCACTCTCGACAGACATGGAGAGGTGACTGTGTGGGGAAACAAAGAGGCTGTTCAGGTCCAGAAGAGAGGAGGAGACACAAAGGATGGGGGCAATGATTTGTGAGTCAGAAATTCCTGAACACTCAGCCCTAGCCCTGAAATGTCCCACACAGCAGGGAAAGAAGCCCTGTACCATGGATGCAAAGGTGTGCAAATGGCACCGAGAACTCCTTCTACCGCCTAACACACTGTGTCTTCAGTGATCCTGCTGTATTCCTGAGGGTCTCCAGTTGTCCTTGCCCACAGATTGAACCTTCCCATGTTCACCTCCCCTGATGGACCATGGGCTTGGCTCAGCACAAGAGTTTGGCATTTGGTAGGGCAGGAAGAGGAACCAGGGCCACACAGCTCCACTGGTGTCCCCAGGGCAGGAGGATGGGCAGACAAAATCCTCCACCTTGGCTGTGCACATTCCCAGGCTGGCCAGGATTGCACGGAGAGGGCTGACCTCAGTCAGCAGGGCACAACCCTCATGCACAGCTAAATTTTCCTGGTTTGGATCAGCACCTCTCCCATGGGCGAGCAACAACTGCATCTGGGAAGCAGCATTCTGAGGCCTTCCAGATGTGGGTGCTGTGAAAGGGAATCCTGCAGCATGGCCAGAGCTGTGGGGCACGTCCCAATAGGTGTGGGAGACTGCACATAGTGCTTAGGAGGATCTCAGCTGCCTTCACACAGGAAAGGCAGGGGGGAGCTGTAACACCGCTCTATTTTACTATTGTTGGGATGTGTTGGAAGGAAATGTTGCTTTCTAACTTCCCATGAGACTCTGTGCTGTTTGTGCCTGCACCCCGTACAGCTGGCAACCAGATGAAGGACCCTTTCCCTTTCCTTGTGGCACCTCTTGTGCAATTGCCCTCCTTCTAACACTTCTCCCCTGCACTCAGTAGCAGCACAACCTGCCCTGAAAAAGCAGCGTTGAGGTCTCCAAGGGTTAAGACATGCTGGAAAACCCCGTGTCTCTGTACTCAATGTGCAGCTATAGCTACGCCAATAAAGTTAATGATGCCAGGGAATATTCCCAGTTGGCATGGAGCAGCGGGCATGTGTGGTAGGAAACTCGGACTCCAGGACACACAGTTTGCCTCTGCTAACTCTCCGCTGCCAGGAGCTGTTTGGAGGTGGCTGGCTAGCACGTGGACTGGTCTGACAAGGCAACAGAGCAGGCAGCTCTGTGTCCCAGTGCTGGCCCAGTGTTGATTTCACTGGTCTGGAGGAAGTGTAGATATCCTCGCTGGTAGTACCAGCCTCCCTCATTTATGGGGCTAGGATGGGGCAGGCAGCAGAGTGGAGAAGGGTGCTGCTTTGCAGGTACCTGTGCACATGGTCCTCCTTGGGGGTGTTCCCATACAGCTCTGCCTCTCGCCGTGCCTTCTCGCCGTAGGACTGCAGGAAGGTGTGCTTGTTGCGGTGCAGGTAGTCCACCAGGTCCCCATAGCGGCAGTACTCAGTGATGATATAGATGGGTCCTGGAGGGAGAGGGCACCTGTGTCAGCCCTGCCTTGGCCACCACAGCAGTGAATTTCATACCACAGGATGTAATTACCATTACCAGAGTGCAGGTTGTCTAGGCAGGGCCAGGGGGAAAAGCCACCTTTGTGGTGGTCAGTGTTTTTGACCTTTGAAATTGGTTTGTGCAGGGAGGTGGGAGTTAACAGACACATATCTCCTCAGTTTCAATCAGGTTGAAAGAAAGGCATTTAGACCCCCACAAGGCTTTCACTGGGGAAGAGTGAATTATTATGAACCAGAAACCAGGAATTATTTTGCCTGAGGACAGTTCTCCTCCATAGAACAACCCAGGGTAGCAGGAAGAGAAGGCAGAGTGTTCAGGGCTCATGTACCTCCTTTGGTGCAGGCCCCCAGCAAGTTGACAATGTTGAGGTGAGGTCCCAGGTGGCTCATGATCTTCAGCTCAGACATGAGGGCTTGTTTCTCGCTGCTCCGGGCTGTGGCTGTTGGGGAGAGCTGGCGTGAGTGGCAGGGCAAGGAGGGAAGTGCGTGGCACTGTTTGCTCTTGTGGCTTTTCAAAGGGGGAAAGGGATGGGGGGACAACTCACACTTGAGCATTTTGACTGCCACTTTCATGGTGGACTGTGAGTGGCTCAGGCCATGGGCTGTTGCCTCCACCACGCGACCGAAGGCACCAGAGCCGAGAGTGCGTCCTGCAAGGAAACAGCCAGGAGACAAAGGTGGCAGTGGCCCTCAAGGAGAGGAGAAGAGAGGAGTTCGGAAAAGACAAGGCCCCTATCTGAAACCACACCAGTCTTGCTGCAGTTCAACCTGGTGGGCATGGACGTGGCCATGAGCTATGATGTTTGGGGCTGGGTCTGTTTTCCAGAACTGCCAGCTGCAAGAAAGGATAGCCTGGAATAACACAGTGTCCCATGCCAAAGCGGGCAGCTGGCCTCCCACCATGGTCCCAGACAGTCCCTGCTCCAGGACCACATCATATCTTCAGGGATCTTTGTGTCTTTTCCGGGTTGGCCTCTTTTGGAGACCCCAAATCCAAATTTATCATCCCCAAACAACCACAGCCCCAGGGGTCCATCAGTGGGACCTGCAGAGCCTTTACCTAACACCAGCTTGTCCCTGGGCACCTCCCAGGTGGAGTCGTAAGGGAGCTGCATAGGATCCACGTAGATGTACTCGTGCCCATCGGAGCTGACTGACTCAATCACCTTCCAGCGGATTTCGTAACGAGGTTTCTAGAAAAGGGAGCAAAGGGACACCTGAGAGGCTGAGGGTCACAGAGGCCATGGATGGGCCTTGTTAGGGAGTCTTTAATCCCTGCAGCCGTTGCCTCATTCCCCATGTAGACTAGAGATGCCAGGGAAATGCCTGCACTGATGGCCCATGGTCCTTGGTGTGGCTGGGACACCATCAGGCCCAGACACCCTAATGTGGTGTTAGCCTGGGAACACTCTCCCCTTTTACCTTCTGCCACAGGATGATCAGGATGATGAGGGAGATGACAGTGAGGACCAGTAAGGCCAGGATGACAGAGATGATGACCACTTTGAACGGCAAGGCTACAATGGTAAGAGGGACAGCAGTCAGACTCCTCCATCCCTGCATGGCCCAAACACCCTGGGAAAAGGAAAGGACAGCAACACAGAGCTGTCCTCACCCTTTGCCTTCCCTGCTCTTGTCACTGCCCCCCTCCTGCTATGTTCTTTCCCCCAAGATATTAACCCTGAGCTCTCCTCTGGGTGGAGATCCTCTCTGTCCTCTCCTCCTGAGCAGATTTACCCAGCACCTGCAGGACCAGCCTCCCAGGGCTGATGGAGGGACTGTTACTACCTGTTGAAGGACCTGCTGCCTCCAGAGAGGCTTGAACATGAGAGGGTGTAAGGAGCTAGAGGGGCTGGTTTGTTTGGGGGAGAGCTGGCAGCCCCACGATTGGACTTAGGCCATCCTTCCTCATATTTGGGATGTTCCGCACATGGATGTTCAAGTCCGTGGCACCATCTAGTGACCCGTGGGCTAATAACAAGACACTGGGGACCTGCTCAGGTACTCCTGTCTTGCCTCCTTAGGGGGATGACCCTGCCAGTGGCAGGAAGAGGATGTCCATGGCCAGTAGACATAAGGACTCCAGACTCCTCCTTTTCTGCTCAGCCCAAAGGAGGCTTCATTTTGGGCAGAAACATGCAGGTTTTCTGCCTCTGAGGACTGCAGAACTGGCTCCCAGCACCTCCAGGTTGGGGTCACAGAGAGAAAAGTCCAGCTACCCACCAAGTGGCTCAAACACTTCCCTGGGCCCTCACCGTGTGGGACCAGAGTGATGTCCTGGGAGTTGGTGCCCAGGAAGTTTTGCACGGTGCACCTCAGGAGCAGGGGCTCGTCCACCCTGTGCAGCTGCAGGGTGCTGTTCACGCGGAACACCCGCCGCTCCATGTGGTACGTGGCGTTGGTCTGCAGCCCAATCTTCGCCGACTCGTTCCCCAGCAGCCGGGTGGGCTGGCCCTTGGTGCTGCACCTGCCCCGGGGGAGGATAAAGGCACCTGAGAGGCAGCTGGGAACACATGCCACCCTGGGATTCCCAGCTGTGTGGCCAGCAGGGTACAATTAAATAACAGTCTGTCATTCCAATAAATGCAAGAATCCTGCAGTTCCCATGAGCTCCATTACTCCACTCACCATTTGATGTCGCTGCAAGTAGACCAGCTGATCTCTGGCTGGGGCATGCCTTCAGCAGAGCATGTTACAGTCTGCTCCCCACTGCTGGCACTGCTGTTCTCCTTGAGGTCCACCACTTTGGCTGGCACTGAAGCCAAAAGACAGTGATGAGAATCAATCCTCATTTCTGACTGCAGGATGGGAGGGGAACGTGATTCCACTGGGGAATGTGATTCTACTGTACCCCTAACAAAGCCTAGGGTTGAGGCAGGACTCATCACATCAATCGCTTTTTATTTTTGTAAGTTAACAGTAAAGAGAATAAGGTTTGAGAGGGTTAGGGAGGAGATCTGCTCCCATCTAGCTTGCACAGGTGAGCACAGGTGAGCAAGGGGGAAAGTGCTGGACACCAGAGCTGTGCAATCATCTCTGCATCTCCTGCCTTAGACCAGGGCATGAAGGCCAAGCTGTTGATATCTCTGCTACCTCTCTGCTGCCCTTGCTCTGAGACCAAGTGTGAGATATTTCAAATGAGCATGTTTCTTGCTTGAATGCTCTTACATTAACCAAAACCACTTTGCAGCTGTAGCCAGAGGATTAAGGGCCTCAGCCTGAGCGTTCTGCACCAAAAGATGGTGCCACCCCCTGAGACTGCTCCCACACTCCTCAGCCCTGTGTCTGCATGCCCATGCTCACCATTTATCTGCAGATGGAAGGACAGCTCCTGCTCATCATCCTCATTGGAAGCCTGGATGGTGTAAAATCCTCCTTCTTCCTGCTTCACCCGCACCAGCACCAGAGCCGTCTGGTACCTGGGGGAGACACAGTGCCAGAGTGATGGGTGTGGGAAGGTGCCTGGGGACTGATAATGCTTAGAGGCAGCCAGCTCCCACCCACCTCATGGAAAAGCATTCCACCACCAACTGTGTCCGACCAATAAGTTGGAGCTTGCTTTGTGAATTACCCACTCCCTGCACCCTGATGAAAAATGATGGGCTCCCACCTGGTTTCTGACACGTTCCTGCTGGTGATGGTGAACTCGCTGCTGCTCTCCATGGTCAATGTCTTGTTGTTCTTCAGCCACACAATGTTGGGCTGGGGATAGGCCTCCACCTCCACCTGGATGGTGTGGCTCTTGTGGACCTCAGCGTGCACCGTGCTGGGCAGGTGGGTGTGGAAACGCACAAAGCCACGCTCTGAGAGGGGGCAGGCGGGATAGGGGGTCAGATAGAGAAACAGCCCCCTGTCCATCCCTTTGGACAAACATGGATCTGGAACAAAACTCTCTGAGCACCCAAAAGTGGTAGGGCAGCTCCAGATCCATCCCTCAAGGCTTCAGGTTTGTGTTTGAGAGGAATGAGGATGCAGAGCCACACTGGAGCAGAGGAGCTCACAGGGCAGCAGCCTGTGGTTGTTATGTCAGAAGGTAACAGGGATGGGGCAAGTTCCCTCTATTTACATAAAAGAGGACAGATGCAAATGGGAGGTGACAATATGTGTCCATATCACCTTGGCACTGCCCAGTGCAGAAGAGCTCTTACCCATCCCCTCAAGTGTCTTAAAGGGTCACAAAAGCCATGGTGGGAGATTTGGAATGTGTTGAGACGAAGTGGGCAGGAGTGACATGAGGTGAGGGTTGGCTCTTTGCCATGGTTACTTAAAGCAAAGGTGAGGAGGGGAGAGAGCAGGAGGGTGTGCAGACAGGAGAGGTGGTCACTCTGGGACATCCTGACTGGACATCCATGCAGTTTGCTGGCTTTGGGAGCGTGGGCAGCAACGCACCGATCACTTGGACTGTGATGTCTTTCCGGTCTGTTTTCTCATGGTAACCCTCGGAGACATTGCAGACGTAGGTCCCACTGTCCTCCAGCTCTGCATTCTGGATGATGAGGATGGAGCGGATCTCATGGGTGGATCCAGGCAGGAAGTCGGTCACTGGCTCCACAGTCTTCCCTGCCTGCACAGTGGGACAGGAGACATGGGCTGAGGAATGAAGAGCATGTTCTGCCACTGGAGCTATAAACCTGGGCTCACAGGGAAGGAGGAGAAAGGGGTGGAGGACCCCAGCCTGGCTGCCACAGGGACAGGGAACATGCACCAATGAGAGGCCACTGAGACAGAGCCTTAATCCAAGAATGTCCCCATCAAACCTCCCTGTGCAGCAGCAGTATCATCCCACATTGGAATTCTGCCATGGGATATTGATGAGTGATTGCCGTGGGACACCTGGGGGAAGGCTGGAGCTGCTTCCCAGAGCCTGTGGGTCTGGAGCACTCACCTGCTTGCGTGGATAATCCCAGTTGAAGTTGACCAGCTCATTGCCGCTCACGGTGCACAGCACGGTGACGTTTTCTCCCTGACGCACTATAGTTTGCACTGCACTGATGGAGACGTTCACAGATGACACTGAGGGAAAGGCGGAAGAAAGACAGGACTAAATCCAGCCTCCAAACCAATCAGGGACATCACTGAGGGGACAGAGGGAGAGTTTTGGTGTCCCCTGGGCTGAAGGAACAGCCACAGTAGGCACACAGGTATGCTAAGACGATGGGTGCTCACCCTGGATCCTGTAGACATAGAAAGTGTCTGAATCCACCTCCTGGTCATCCACAAATGTCCGGCAGAAATAGGTCTTATCCTCAAAGAAACCTTTGAATCCTTGTTGTGGGTCATAAGTAGCTGGGATGGGGTTCTCCACCTTCTTCTCATAGAGGGTCACCTGCATCCGTGGGTTGGTCACACGGCATGGGATGACAGCCTCTGTGTAGCCCGTGATGAAGATGAAGACCTCTTCAGAGGTGACTGTGGGGAGGAAGACTAGGGAGGGATCTGTGCGAGAGAGAGGACACTGGTTATAGAAATCTGCTTGAAGCTTTACCAGGACTGCTCTGTGCTCCTCCAGGAAGGTCCCACACAAGGCCCTGTCTCCACACTGGTGGAATGCTTCTTCCCATACTCCCCGTGGAAAAGTAGAGCTGCATGTTGTGGACTTGTCAAAGCTCTCCTGGAAGGGTGAGAGAGACCCAGCACCAGCTGCCTCCCTCACCACTTGTCTCAGCACACCACACACAGACCTCTCCATGAGCTGGCATACCAGAGACATGCCACAGTCAGAGAGACCTGCCAGAAGGGCTCTCCTGCAATTGGAATAAGGATTTTGGAGACCAGGTGCTTGGAGACAGAACAGTAGGTCAAAGCCCTCTTTCTCCTGGTTGCTAAACCCCATGGACATGCAGAGACAAGGACATGCTGTCCCCTACCTGGGACGTAAATGTACAGGGATTTCCTCTCTGCTGGCTCTGGAGCCTGGTCGGGGCTGTAGGTGCAGGTGTACTCCCCGGTGTGATGGCCCGTCACATTCCTCAGGGTGAGATTGCTGATGAAGACACCATCCCTGTGCTCCAGCGAGGCAGCGAGGGGCTGGCCCTCCCGCTCCCAGACCAGCGCTCCGTCCCCATAGCACAAGAGGGAGAAGGTGCTGTGGAGGCCAAGTTCAAGCTCAGTGTCTGTGGGTTCAATGTGCAGCCTGCTGCTCCCAGACGTGCCCTCCAGCAGACCTGAGAGAGGAGGGAGATGGGACCAAACTGGATTTCAGAGGAATTGAAGCAGAATCCAAATCCAAGCAGAAGCACGCTGGAGCACCATCTCATGGCAATGCATTTGTTTTGTAGTGTCAGCCTTTACACTGAAAAATAACCTTCCTGAGTTTGTCCTCCTTGGCATAGCCACCACTGACAAACCCATGCTCTCCTCAGAAATGCCCTGTCAGCCTAGACCTTGGTGGTTCACCCTTCATTCCCTCTACCTCCTGCAACACTTACTGGAGAGCAAATAAGACATCACGGGGTTTAGCAGCGTTCAAAGTAGCCCACGTTGCCTGTGGCGAAGCTGGGTGGAGAACTCCCCATTTTATGCTTTAACTACATCTACCTCCATCCAACCTTTCTGCAAGGTAACTGCACCCTCAGTGCCACCCAGAGCTGCTGTCCAGTGTCATCAGGATGACTCAGGAGGGACTTGGGGCACCCGTTGAACAGAGTCAGGGAGGCAGCCATGCCGTGATGCTGGGGGTATTGGACCAGCCCCAGGAGTACCCTTGATGAGGACAGAAATGGAAAGGGGGGGACCTGGGCCTCCCCCCCATATTTGCTCACAATTTTGGCTTTGATGCACCCCGTGAGCTGGTCTGTATGGCCCAGGGAGATGATAGTCTATATGATCATAGTGCTGACCCCAAAATGAGCCTGTCTCTGTAAAGGCAGAGCTATGCACCTTCAAAGGCTTGGGAAGGCCATGCATTGAGCAGACAAGGGAGAGAGGAGGAGAGGAGGCAATTCCCTGCTCTGGTCTCTGCCTCTTCAAAGGGACAGTGCCAGACAGGACACAGAGCACGCTGAAACAATGTCAGTTTACAAGAGAGTGAAAAAGAAATGAAAGCAAAACCTTGCAGGAAATCCTTTGGAAGCAATAGATCAGGCAAGGTCTTCCTGAATGGTTCCCTGTGTCTCTTCCAGCTTGTTTGTTTCACCCTTTGTCCACATGTCCCTGTGGGGCCAGGACATGCTCTTCCTTGGTGTCCCCACGGGTGGGCAGGACAGCTGGGGACAGCCCCAGGGTGATGCAGCAATGCTGTGAACAGCCCAGATGCCCTGCTGCCTTGTCATGAGGGGTTATTGCATATATGGGATGGGACTGATTGCCTCCTGCTCTGGGGGTGTCCCTCATATCCAGCTAATGTGAGTTCTCAGGTGTCTCCTAAGGAAGGGCTGAGTGCTCCCTAGGGAAAGGGTTCCTTCTTCCACCATGCTGTGCATCACCACGGAGCAGGTGGGGACATTATACCCCACACTGTGCACCCCTGTGTCTCCCCATGGCACTGCCCCTTTCCTCCCCCTCGCCCTGGAGGGAACATCCCAGGTCAGCATCCCGGCACAGGGATCCCCCTGATCCCGCACACCCTCCTCAACCACAGCACTCACCAGCAAGGATGAGGAGCCAGAGACGTGTGTTCAGAGCAGGGCACAGCATGGTGGGCTCCAGGCTTGGTGGCTGAATCCTGTCAAGAGCAAAGTAGGATGAGCAGAGCACTCAGCAGAGGGGATGTTCCTCAGCAATCCTGGGCTGGGGGTCCCTCAGCCCCCACTCAAGCCCTGCGGTCTCTTCCCCACCTCAGAAACCTCCCAGCTCTTTCCAGTTTTCAGCCTTTCCCCCCTGTCAGGGTGGCTGGTTGGTTGGTCCCCCCTCACGCTGGATCTCCACAAGGAGCAGTTTCTAAGGCATTTCCCTCTGGAAAACAGGGATTCTGCTGGAGGCTGCAGCAGTTGTGTCAACCCTGGCTCATCCCTGCTGGAAATGCCGCTCCCCCCTCGCAAGAGCCCTCCCTCCCTCCCTCCCTCCGCTCTACCACTTGCCTTTTCTCCCCTTAGTTTTTCTTCTCTCAGTCCCACTGAGATAAAACTTGCTAGAAAACAGATCCCACTCCAACCCTCCCACATTGTTTGCTCCTTCCAATGAAATAAAAGAAGCCTTGTCATGGTACTTGGTTGCTGGCTGGGGTTAAGTCACTATAAGCCTGGAGAAACCCCACAAAAAAATGAGTATCTTGTATTTAACTTTTGAATATATGTATTTAAGAGAATATTTAAGAGGGTTTTTTAGTTATAAATCCTTTTACTCAACATTTCTCAAGAAATCTTTTCCACAGAGGTTTTCAGCTCTCTCTGGTGCAAAACAAGAGACAAGGCCAGACTTCCCTACAAGCAGGAGTCTGTCCCCTGTGTATTGGGGCGAGGGGTAACCATTCCCTTCATGCCTGCAGGGATGGGGATGAGTATTTCTGAAAAGCAAAATGAACACACTAACACACTAAAAGGGGAAGAGTAAGAGGAAAGGCTTCCTCTGTGCCTGGGCAAAACTGGGGGGAAATTAGTTCAGTAGTCCTGAACTTGGGGATGCTCCTGCGGGGAGCTGAACTTCACAGCTCAGCCACGCTGCAACCCGGGGCTGAGCTCCTGCCCTGCCACTGGGGCTCTTCCCAAGGCAGTCCCCAAGGAGAAGCCCCCTGTGATGCCAGCAGTGCCCTGGGGAGGTGCCCACCAGGCTCCAGGGTGGTTTGTGGCAATCTGGACTCGCTGACCTGGCCCAAGGCACCGTCTCTTACTGAGCTCTCTGCAGCCTCTTGGCCCTGGAGTGGCCTCTGGGTCTGCTTGATGTTAAGGAGGAAATGGTTTTTAAATGACGTGCGTTTGTCAGATGTTTTTATTATTCTCTTGCTTTGGCTCAACAGAAGTTTGATCTACCAGCAAATCCTTCCAGGTCTCCAGCTTATTCAGCAACTCCCCGCTCCCCCCTCCAGAAAACTCCTGCATGACTCTCTGCATTTGCCAGAGGGGATAAGAGCACTTCGGGGAAGAGCTGGGGGTGGGCAGGATGAAAGGACCAAGGTGAAATTTAGGCTATAAATGAACCTGACCTCCCTGCACCCACCCTCAGAGAGCACCAAGCCGCAGGAGAGAGGAGGAGGATGGACAACCTAATCTCTGCTCCCTCAAGCCACTGAAGAACAATTACCTTCGTTTCCCAATTCTCCTTTACAGAGGTGTGTGATTCATCCATTATTCAATGTTGAAGGTTGTAAGGGCAACTGGGATCTTCTCCTTTCACCCCTCCCTGCCTGCATGCACAAGGCAGGTTGTCTTCACCATCCCAATCCCCCAAACATCTGCCTGCAAAGGGCTAAGATCCTCCCAAGATCATGCCCAGCTTTCAGCTGCCTGGCTGTCACTTAGTCCTGCTGCCGGCGAGGTCTTGGCTTCCTCTCCCAACACAGACAGGTCCCTCACTCCACCAGTGATCTCTGCAGCATCGCTGATGGGGCAGACCCTGGCCCTACATGCTAGAGAGCCGGGCACGGATGCGTGCTGGTGCTGGTGCTGGTGCTGGTGCTGGTGCTGGTGCTGGTGCTGGGCTGGCAGGGGTGGTGCTGCTGCAGCCAGCACTGAGAGCCCCACAGCCTCCGCCCGCCGCCTCTGGCCACCTCCGCTGTGTTCATAGCTGGTTTTAATAAAGCTGCTGCTTTTGCAGAAAAGGCATTTCTCTTGGAGATGCTTCCCAAGCAGAGTGGGAGGGTGGCAGCGTCTCGCAGAGAGTGGTGACCTCTCCCTTGTTTGTCTGCTCCGGCCAGGGCCAGAGGCAGACTTGGAGACGCTGAGCTCTGCCCGCCCTGCAGGATACACGGGGGAGAGTGGCTTGCAGAAGGACAAGCCTTTCTCTCCCTGTCATGGGCACTCGTGTGCTTGCACTTGTGGGTGCACACAGGCATCTCACAAGGGATGCAAATGTACCCAGCTCACTGCCAGCCTTGGGAGCGCTTGTTTCTCCCCTCAGTCCCAGCTTTTGTTTTCAGCAGGAACTGTAAGCGCCACTATGAGTGCCAGACAAGGAGGGGCAACCCCACTCGGCAATCCAAAAGCAGGCACCAAGACATTATCCAACCCAGGCACCCAAACACAGGTGCCTACACAATGCTCAGCTGCCTTGAATGGTCTCCTCCCACCCCTATAGGTTAGAAGGGTGCCATGGACCCCTCAGACTCCTACATCCTTCCCACAGGCCAGGACCTGAGCACTTTTAAGCCCTGGGACCATTTGCCTTCACCCAACCTGGCACAGTTCTGGAGGCCAGGGAGCTCCTGCAGCAATGCCATGTCCAGCATCCTTCACTCAGCCCTGGAGCTCTGCAGCAGCCACCCTTGCAGCCACCGAGGTGATGCCCCAGGTCTCCATCCCCATGACATACCACTCACCATCCTCCCCTCCCTGCCAGCAC
This sequence comes from Grallaria varia, assembly GCA_013396735.1. NCBI lineage: Eukaryota > Metazoa > Chordata > Aves > Passeriformes > Formicariidae > Grallaria > Grallaria varia. The sequence goes on along the minus strand of VWZG01006016.1, from coordinate 563,047 downwards.
AGGTACAGACCTCCCCCGTGCCTCTCTCTGTCCCTGTGATTTGAGGTTAAGCTGCTCCTGGCCAGGCAGGGAAGGGAGCTTTTCTCTTGAGCTGCACTGTTTATTATTCTAAAAGAGGAATTTGGCTGGGAGAGGAGACAGGAGGTCGGCTGGCTTGCAGGGCAGCCGGGCTGGCTGGGTGACACAGCCCCATGCCACATCCAGCCCCACATGCCTGTGGGGTGGCTGTGCTCCTTCGGGGGCTCAGGTCCCAGGGGCCAGGCTGGGGCTCTGCTGAGGGCTGTGGAGAACGCTGGCACCCAGACAGCCAGCACAGCGTGTCCCTATTCACTGCTGGCCACTGCAGGACTGGGAGCATCTCGGAGGGTTTGGAGCCCACACGAGACACAGATACAGGTGACTCTCCCTGCCCGGTGACACAGACACCGTGTGTCCTTATCTCCCCTCTGTAATGACACCAGCCTGACCACACGTGTGGTCACAGAAATGCACCCAGAGGCCGCTCCTCCTCCGGCCATCCAGGGCAGAGTTTGCAGCCGAGAGGACGCCGGAGCCAAGCCTGGGGCTGCCGGCGCTCCCATCTCACCGCTGTGCTGGCAGAGGCTGGTGTGCCACGGCTGGCTGGGGCCAGGCGCTGCTGGAAGCCTGTTGGAGCATCCCGTGCTCCTGCAGGGGGTTTCATGGGGTGATGGAGTAAATGGGGTCACCCTGACAGCCCCGAGCAGCAGCAGCAGAGCTGAGCAGAGGGCACCCCGGGCTCTGATGGCCTGTGATCCCATAGACAAGACACAGGAGAGAGGGCCAGAGCAGAGGTCAGGCAGCACGGCCAGGGCCATGGCTGCGCCAGGACTGGGATTCAAGTCTCATGATTCCCCATCTCATGACTTGACAGCTTCTCCAGAGCAGCCCGCTCCCATCTCTCCTGCATCCCAAATCTGATGACAGCTGAGCTTTCTCCTCCACCTCCTCTCCCACTCCCTCGCTCGCGCAGACAGAGACTGATGTCTCTGTGGCTGATGAACTTGGACAGGAATTTCTGCAGCGAGAGCAGGGCTACGCCCAGGGATTTTGATACAAGGAAAAGCAGCATCCAGCCTCTGCTGAGGATGGTGCTACCTTTATTCAGGGAGGACCATTCCCTCAGCTACTCCTTGCACCCCACGGTTCCTTGCTAAGGAGCTCAAGCATCACCAAACCTTATTGATTTATTAATGTTCCCTCATGCCAGATCTCTCTTTTTAAGAATTCTAGTAAGCCCAAAATGCCTTTGCTAATGCCCAAAATATGTTGTGAGGGCTCAGTCTTGACTATTCTTGGGTAACAGGCCAAGAATTTCCTCTGACTTTGCTCTACATGCCCTGCCACACCTCTGAGCCCCCTTTCCCTCTGCTTGCTCCCAGCACGTAGACAGCACAGTGCTCTTGGCAGATCATTTCAGCACACATGGCAGCCACTGCTGGCACGGGCATCACATGGTACTGCCTGTCTGCAGGCATGGACCATGTGGGACAGGGCCATTTCCAGCCCTGCAAATGCCTTAAACTGTGGGAGATCTACATAGAGGAGCAGCCACATCAAGGATGCCCTCCCAGTCCTCTGCTGTCCTGCCCAGCATGGCTAGACCAGGTTTCCTGCCTCTCCACACCAGTGTCCTGTGCAGAACCAGGATGGGGCAGGTCCCACAAGCACCCCCACAGCTGTGGGAGCTGGGAACCAGCCTGCAGAGCTGGTGGAGAGGGAAGAGGACAGCCCAGCATGCTGGGGAGCAGGAGGGCAAAGTCAGGACTCTCACACAGCCACCAATCCTTCTCTTCCTCTGGATTTCTATTTCTAGCCCATTTTCTTGCAGGGCTGTGCTTCCAGGAGCTCCCACAATGCTCGATGGTCCCATCATCCTGCCAGGCAGGCAAGGGACATCTGGTGCAAATTAGCGGGAAGTCAAATACACTTCATTTCTTCTTTGTCTAAGCGCATCTGAGTCATTAAGTGAGATCATGGGTGCCCATATGCAATAAAAAATTCCCCGTATGGATCCCATGATCAATGCCCCTCGCAGCCAGGGAGTGAAGGCTTCTCTTGGCAGGGGGAGGGGGACACCATCCCCCGCTTTTGAAGGCAAAAAGCTCCCTGAGCGAAGGCTGGTGACCCCTGAAACCCAAGCCTTGCTTGTCCAGCAGTGAAACTCCTTGGCTTGTCCTGTTTTCCTCTGCCACCCTCCCTCCGGCCTCTGCGACTGCTTCTTTCCCACCCTTTAATCTAAATAAAACTGAGCCGTTGGGTTTTTTTTCCCTTGGCTGGAATCGTCCGGAGTTGCAACATCTCTCCTCTGGGGTCCCTCGGCTCCCATGACACCGTGTTTACTCACAGGCCAGATTATCATCACAGAGCCCTTTTTCTTTTTCCCAGCAAATGGCCAGAATTAGGCAGGGCACACACACGGGGAGCCTGTCAGCCCAAGGCCCATAAACGGCTGCTGATAAAACACAGAGGTAGGAAATCTGAAACCAGGCTAAGGAGCAGCGAGGCTGGGGAGTCCCTGCATCCCACATGCCATCCTTGCCCTGGGCACGAGCACTTGAGGGCAAGACCCTCCTCACCCGGCCATCTGCCAGCACCAAGGGGATCCCGAGGCTTTACCCAAACTCTGGTGAGACCGAGGGATGCTGAGAGCCCTGGGTACCTGTTTGCAATGTGCTGGACTGGGGTTCTGTTTCAGTCAGGGAACGCTGAGGTTCTGCAAGCACTCACAGGCAGCATCTCCAATGCCAGAACACCCAGTTTTGTGAGACTGTGAAGATGTGACTAAAGCCACAGCCCTCATGCAGACCAAGCTCTCTTGGAGATGGACAAAGCAGGGGCAGATGTCACCTCTGGGGTGCTACAAGCTCAGGGACACCATGCCCACAGTGGGGATGGCTCTCCTGCCTGCCTATGAGGCACAGACTGGGGCTGGCATGACCAACGCCCCTGCCCAGGACCCCAGATCCTGGTTCCCAGCCTTGGTAGCACCTGAAGGAGGTGGTTGTGTGGTCATGAGGGTCCTGCAGCAGATGGCAGGACTTGAGCTGGCACAGCCAGCCTCCTCCAGGCCAGCCTGCCATGGGCTATCAGGGGCTTTGACAGCATCTGACAGAAAGCTGAAAATGAGGACTGTGACCCCAAAGCACAGGGGGAGGCTGCCAGGGAGGATGACGAGTCTGTGCTGAGCCTCAGCAGTGTGATTCAGCAGCCCTGGGGTCAACCATGTGAGGAATGGGGTGGGGTGTTGAGCCCCACGCAGCCCCGTTCCACCACGGCCATCCTCCCTCTCCAAGCAAGGGGGGACCACAACGTCCACACACACAGGTCAGCAAATCTCCAGCCGTGGGCTCTCGGCAAGACGTCGCTGCGAGGAGCCGGCACAGGGGGACGTGGGACCAGGGCAAGCCCTGCACTCTCAACCCAATCCCCTCTGCTTTCCCCCTCTGTTTTAAGCCCATGGGAGACAGAGGAAACGAGTGACCCGTTTAGTGCAAGTTCAGAATAAAAAGAAACATCTGTTTGGAGAGGTGCCAGTGTTATAAATAATCCCCCAGCCCCGAGTGATGGTATCCGTGGCCCTTTCGGCTGCGCATGCTCCCCCGCTTCCGCTGTCAGAGGAAAGGCCAGACCCCGGGGGCTGCTCCCCGGAGCCTGCAAGCTTGACCCGGACTGTGGGAAAACCCTGGGTGAGGAGCAGGGCTCACCTGGGACTGGGGAAGGAGGGATGGGGGTGTTGGGAGGAACGGCTGCCACGTGCCAGGCAATGCCTGGCTGTCCCTCGCTGCATAGCCCACTTCTCGCCCTGGTCAAATCCTGCCAGCCTCGCTCTCCCTGGGGCAGCCAGTGGGTGCCAGTGCCATGGTGGTGCTGGGACTGGTGGGCGGCGGTGCTGGGGGCTGGCCAGTATTTTGGAGCAGAGCCCTACGTCTGGCATCGTGCGCCACTGGGGATGCTCGCGCCGGTGGGGGGAACAGGGCTCTGTGCAGGCTCAGGGCTCACCCCTCGCAGTGCAATGACCCACTGGGGGAGGCACAAATGTGCCCCTTGGGAGCATTTCGGCCCTTCCCAGTGTTCTCCTCCAGCAGGACGTCCAACAGAGCCCAGTCGGGGCTGTCTATGTCCCCTAATTTCTCCATTGCCCCTGACAGCAAAGGCATTTTTGGGAGAACACACCACGCTGCTTCAGGAGCATGTGAGCAATGTGAATTATGAACGTGGCTGCAGGGCACCCAAACCACAGGCCAGGAGCCATGTGGCTGCCACATTGCCTCACCACTGGCCCCTCCAAGCCTTGGGACTGGCTGGCAGCGCTGACTCAAAGAGTTCTGTGATCCCTCCAACCTGCAAACTGGCATGTTCAGGGGTCCCAGCTCCTGGGCACGTGGGGCTGGATGGGCATTGCCTGTCCGAGGTGAGCCCTTCTGCTCACCTGCTGCTTTTTCCCACCCGAGTGGGGCGTGGGGGAAGCACGGTTTGTGGGACCAAGGTCAGGTACCATCTTGGCTGCTCATCCCATGTCCTGGCACACCCAGGGCTTTCCTCACTCTTGTTCCATGGCTGCCAGAAAGCTGTGTTTGCCTTCCTGTAGTGACTCAAGGGGTGCACTCTCCTACAGCATGCACAGGAAGGAAAACAGTCCTCAGCAGTCGGCCCCTCCATCACTTGCTCGTGGCTGCTGGTTGAGGGTGGCTGCTGTGGTGGGGCCAGGCCTGGAGCCAAAGGTCCCAGCTGGCTCTAATTAACTGCTAATCAGCTGTGAGGGGAGGGCAGTGGAGGCAGGATGAGAAAAGGAGCCATCCTGTGGTCTTACCAGCCCCCCATCCCAGCAAAGGATGAGCAACCTGATCCTCTTGGGAGCATTTCCCTGAGATTTGGATCTGTGGAGGAGGAGATAATCTCGGTGGATGCATTGGCTCCTCGCAGCTTCCTGAGAGGGACCCAAGCTTAATTGCTTTGTTCTGGGGTTTTAGGCTCTCGTGGCTGGGATTAGGCACTCACCAGCTCTGTGGTCGGGGCACCCTTTGCTTATCTGCATCATCCAGAGAGGAGCCTGGCACCATGGCCAGGGTGGGAGGGCACAGGGCTGGCTGTGAAGGGCAGAGGCTGCTTTCACAGTGGGGCTGTTTGTTTGGCCCTGTTACTTGTGGGTTTCTGAGAGGGATCAAAATGCAGCTCCTGGTGCAGCTCTTGGTGCTGTGGGCTGATCCTGCCTCCTCCTCCATAGACTCACATGTGGGGCAGGAAGATCAGGATGGTGACACTTGGCACCAGGACTGCAGAGATGAACCGCCTCTTCCTGCATGCTCTGGCCAGGCAGCATGAGCTGTGCTTGCCAACCTGCTTGCAGGGTCCTTTATAACCTCTCCTTTCAGTCCCAGAGCAGAAATCAGCTCCCACCTGCACCCACACTCTGAAAACAGCCCCTACTATGCCCAAAACCTGAGGGAACTTCCAGAGGAGAAGCAGAGGTGGGAGTTGGCAGCAGCAGCTGCCAGCACCTCCTGCCTTCTCCTGAGCCCTGCTTTAAAATGGGCACCGAGTCCTGCTCCTGGATCAGACCATATTTTCCCAAGCAGCTCCCAGGCTGGAGGAGGAAACTTGGCAACTTCTTGTGGGGAGAGGGGAGGGGACCCCTCTCGTGGTGCTGGCAGCGCTTGGCCCAGAGCAAAGTAGTGTTTCTGTCCTGCCATCATTGCTTGGCAAAGGCTGAAACCAAGGTGACCTCCAGTTTGGGAGTGAGAATGAGCTTGCAGAGCTCAGGGCTCGAAATGGTGTTCTTTCTGCTGGCACCGGTTCAGACAAACCCACAAGCAAACATATTTTTTTGTATAAATAAGACAGTGTGTCTCGCCAGTTAAAGCAATTCAAACATGAATGTAGCAATTTAATTGGTGCCAATTGCTGTGTCTCGGTAGCATTAAGATTTCAGTCACAGACTCTTTTGCATGGTAGATGTGCCGGAAGGGGGAAGGCAGAGGGACCAGCAGGATGGGGCTGAGGGCCACGCTGGCCCATCTCCCGCTGCTCCAGGAGCCTCATCCCCACGAGCAGCCCTGTAATGCCCATGGGGACCCTTCTGCAGGAGGGAGAAGGTGCCTCCTACTCCATCTATCTCCTGGTTTGCAGTCCAGGGTTTGACAGTCAGCACAGTGCCTTGATATATCCCTGCACTGTCCAACCCTTCCCTGCTCCAGCTCCTGCACACCACAACCTCCTGCCAGCCCCGTCCACTCTGGCTCTTGCTGAGCCCAGGGAGGGGTGTTAGTGGAGTTCTGGAAGGATGAGCAGGTGCCCCTGCAGGCGTGGTCTGGAGAGGACGAGTCCATCCAAGGGTGCAGGACAGATACTACACACTACACCACCCTGCCTGTCCTGGCACCAGCCTTTCTGGGGGAGCTTTGTGAGCGCCCTGCTCCCTGCACAGGCTCTGCACACCACAGTTCACAGGCTCTGCAGGTCACTGGTTGCAGGGGAAGGGGTACAAAACATAGACCAGGGTATGCCACAGCCTCTTGTGCACCCAGGGATGATGGAAAAGCAGGATGAGGGGCAGCATGTCACTGTACAGCTTGTGCTGCCAGGCCAGGGAGTGATGGACCTGTGGGAACCCCTTGCTCAATACATGATCCATCCCAGCACCTCTCTGTGCATCCCTAGCATGTGTCCCTGTCCTTGTCACAGCTGGGTCTGCTCTGTGTCCCATGTGGTGCTAGGAACATGCTGCCCTTCCAGGAGGAGGTGTCCCAGTGGGAGAGGAACAGGACAGAGGTGTGCTCAGCTTGGGCACCCTAATTAGGCAACAGGGGAAAGGAGGAGGGGAAACAATCACCCCTAAAACAAGCCTCGTTATGTCCAATTTGCCTGGTGGAGCGGAAGGAGCCTCCTGGAGCTGCTCCAGCCCCTCAGGAAACAATACCCAGTCTATACCCTCCCCTTGCAGCTCTTCTCCAGGGGATTTCTTTCCCTTGGTCAAAGTACAAACAAACAAACTCCACAAAGTGTTCAGTTTCAATCCTCCCTCTCAGGGATAGGATACATCCAGCCAACCCCAAGCCCACACGGTCCCCAGCTCCTTCCAGCTCCGGGCTAAAGGCAGCCCCAGTTGCCAAAGGCTGTGCTCCCACAGGGTTTGGCCACCACAGGCTCCTCTGCTCTCTGCCCTTTGCCACTCCAGCCCGGGAAGATGCTTTGCTGGAGCCTGTCACATCATTGCAATCTCATCCCACTGCAGCACAGCATCAGACACCGGGGCCAGAGGAACCTTGGGGACCAGGCGCAGAAGTCCCAGCCCGGACCCTCAGGCAGTGGCCAGCCATTTAGGCAATGCCACAGTGAGCCAGCATGGTCTCTTATTGCACGGCATCGCTTTCACAGGTATAGAGCATTTCTTAACCTCAGCTTTCCTCTGGTGCTCACTAAGACATTCCTGTCTTGCCCCATTCCTGGAAATGGGCTCATTGCTCTCCTCTCCCTAACTTGTTCTCAACACCTTGGAAATCCTGTCACAGACCCATCAAAAATGAGGCTGAAAGAGACCATGGTGCCATTGTCCTGTTGCAGTGCCCATGTCTTCACAGCCAGGGCTTTGCCTGACATGTCCTTTGAGACGTTTGGAGCTGAAGGAACCCAGCCTCATGTCTTCAAGCCTACAGACATTTCCCCTAAAATCTCTTTTCTCTCTGTGGTGACCTTTCCTGTGCATGAACACTATGTATTATCTCTCTGCAACACCCAGTGACACCAACAAGCCCCATCAACCCCTCTCCCAGTCCTCTGCTTTAGGGAGAGAGAAAAGCCCTTTGCATGCTGCGAGTAGGTTGCTATGACTTGGTGCTTCTTCAAAACACCGACCCCTCTTGATAGACCGAGTGATTCAGGGGTGTTTCCTGCCCAGGGTTGGTGACTGCCATAAAAGCCACAGCACACCCAAGGCTAGGTGACATCTGTGTCGAGGAGTGACTTCCAGCCTCTTGTCAGACCCTGCCCAGGGCTGTCTGCAAGATGAGGTGGCTGCCTGGTGGCTCCCCCTCCAAGCCAGCCTGGCACTTGCCCTCTGCCAGGCAGTGCCATGTCTGTGACACTGGCTCTAGCTGCTTGAATGAAACATGCCTCTTTCCTGAGGGTATGGAGTGTGCAAGCTCCTTGTCCTGCAGGGTGCTGAGGGGGAAATGACCCTTCAACCCACTTCTTGATGGCCCCTGGGTAGCACTGGGTCTCAACGTTGCTTGTCCTTGTCACCCACGGGAGACCCTCTGAAAAGATTTGGGAATGCCAAGCCCCTGCACACAAGGTTAGCACACCAACTTTACCAAGCTATTTACCCAATGCTTTAGCATAAACACCAGTTGCTCTGGGGCAAGGATGGAGCAGCACAGCATCCCCTTTCCAACACAAATTCTGCTTGGAATGTCTTCCAGTTGGCAGGTGAGTGCAGGAGCCAGATGCTCTGAGCCCACAGTGGTACCAGTGTGAGCACCAAAGCCCTGCAGGTCATGCAAACCCCTGTCCCCAGGCTGTCAGAGCTGCTTGGTTCAGCACAGCTTCGCTCCAGACCACCTCCATCCTGGGGGAGGCCCTCAACTCCTGCGCTTTTGGGACAACTGAGTAGTTGCCCACATCCATGCCTAGAAGGGTTTTAACAGGTTCTCCCCCTCTGGTACCCAGCACACCAGGGCACAGACCCTGGGCAGGGCACAGACCCCGGGCAGGGCACAGACCCCAGGCAGGGCACAGACCCTGGGCAGGGCTTGCAGATGTCCCTCTCCACCTTGGCTTGGCCCACAGGAACAAGGAGCAAGGCCAAGGCGGTGTGGCCCTCTGAGCACCCTGAATTCAGAGATGACCACAGATGTGTTCCAATGGGCTAACTCGAGGGTGGCACTGCTCTGCAGTGGGACACACTCACACCTCTAAAGGACATCTCGCTGGAAGAGTCTGAGCAGCCTCTTCCACAGGCACAGCCCAGCCCTCCCAGTCACCAGGCAGGGAGAGCCACTGCTCCAGGAGCTCCAGAGATCACCTGGGCCCCACTCTCACTGCAGTGGTGTCCCCCCTTCCTGTCCTGCAGCCACAGGACACAGTGACAGCTGATGGGATGGCTTTTCCCATGGGATGCCGCAGAGCTCGGCCGCCCTCCACCAAACACCACCTCCCCAGGGCTTGGCGGGGCATTTTGGGGTGTCAGCCCCTGTGCAGGGCAGCAAAGTCCCTTCCAGAGCAACTGGGCTGGGTCAGGGGGAGGATCTTTGGGGACCGTATGAGCTCCAGTGTGAGGTTCCCCCACCGGAGAGCCGGAGCTGAGTGGGAGGGTGAGCTGATACCTGGGTGGGCAAAGAGGAGCTTACCTTGGGCAGGGTCCCACCAGTCGAGCGCCTGTGCTGCACGTTCCACGGGCACCGGCCGCCCCGAAATTCCTCCTCTTCTCCTCCGCACTCTCTGTCTGCTGCCTGCTGAGGCTCTCCCTGCCCTCCCAGCCTTCCCCAGCTGGCAAGGCTTTTCCACTTAAAGGCGAAAGAGAGGGGAAAGAAAGAAATGAAGTGGACGGGAGGAGGGGAAAAAAAAAATAAAATAAAACCAAAAGGAGAGACAAGGCTGTGCCAGGGCTGGGCTGCAGCCAAGCCCTTGCTCTGTTTCTCTAATGCATCTCAGCAGTGTCCTGAGCAGCCCCCGGCCCAGCTGAGAGGGGGTCCGGCCGCCTCGGACCTGAGCGTGGAGCAAAACCCTGGGCCAAGGGATGTGCACGCGCGTGTGTGTGTGTGCGTGTATAAATAAAAGAGACCTCGGGAGGAGGAGAAGGGGGGAGGCCACCTCACCAATGAGCAGCGGAGCTCCTCCGACTTCCTCCACCCTCTGTGGGGACCCTTTGCAGAGCAGAACTTGCGATGAACGCCCGGCAGACGAGCGTGATGGGTGAAAAAAAGACTTTTAAAGGGAGGAGAAGCCAAAGTGGCTGTAAGGAGAGGGATGTTCTGCTGCCACGGGGGCGAGTGGTGAGGGCTTGGCTAACAGGAAACAAAAAGAGCCCAAACCAGCCCGACTATCGCCTCCTTAAACTGGAGGGAAGGAGCTGCTCTCTCCCTGTGTCTGCTTTCAATTCTGGCCTTTTTCCCTGTTTTCTTTTACTTTTCTTTTCTTTCTTATTTTTCCCGCAAGCTCCCCCCCCCCACCCCCCCCCTTTTTTCTNTTTTCTTTTTTCTTTTTTTTTTTCCCCTTTCTCAGGATATGAGGGGATGTTTAGAAAATCCGCTGCCCACGCCAGCAGCTGACTCATGTTTTTATTAAAGAAGGCCTGTACTGAACCGACTCCCCCTGGATACTCCTCCAGCGTATTCCCCCTGGATTCCTCCCTGTGCTGTGCCATGTGGGATTGCACCTCCCGCCCCACTGACCGACCCCCGGCTGGCCACGGCCCCTCAGGGTCCACCAACACATCCTCACAACTCTTCTTCTCTCTGGAAAAGGGGATAAAAGGTTTTGTGCAACTGGGATGCTGCAGTAGAGGGCGGGTTTAGTTTGGGATTCTGGGCTATTAGTGCTGCCAAGAGACACAGAGCTGGGAGAGGTGGCAGGAGTTTTCACCTTGGCCGTGCCATCACCTCAGATGTCCTGCACACCTCCTGTCCTTGTTGGGGTGGAATCCAGGTGATGAACCAGCTTTAAATCCTCCCCACACCTTGATGAGTTCGAATCAAGTTTCTGAGACTCTCTCAATAAGCAAAACATCATTGTTTGTCCAAAAGGGATTTTTTTTTTTTTCCAATTTGTTTCAGCACTGTAACAAAGGCAGATCATCTTTGGATCAGAACTGTCTTTTGACCCATCAGTTCTTGCCACTGTTTTCATCTTGGGGATGCTTAAAAGTGGTCAGGTGTTGAAACAGGTTGCCCAGGGAAGTGCTGGAATCACCACCCCTCAAAGTGATCATCCACTCCTAGATGTGGGAGACATATCTGTCTGGGGACATGGTTTGGTGGAGAAGATGACAGTCATGGGTTGGACTCAATGACATTAAAGGTCTTTTCCAACCGTAACAATTCTGTGATTCTCCCTGATGTGAACATGAAAAACTGCAAAAATGCACTGGCTATCCTGAAAAATGAGACTCCCTTGAAAAGATACCTGTCCATCTTTCCTTACTTTTCCTTTCTAAGAAATAAAAACCCCTTCCCATAAAGACAACACCACTGAAATCCACGTTCCTGCCTTGTTTGTAAGGCAGATTCATCCCTTCCTGCCTCTCTAAAGAATGCCCGCACAATGGCCACAACTAATTATTCCCTGCCTGGTGCAGCCTGAGATTTGCTGCTTATTGCCCATTATCTCTCCTCTTTGCACTGACAGAAAACCAAAGGGGAAGATTTTTATTCTGTGCTGCTGTGGAGGGTGAGGAGAGCTGGGCTGTGACACCCTGGTCATCCACACATGAGGAGTGGCCCTTTGCAGGGGGCTGGCATGCCAGCTTTGTGCCTGGCAGCATCTGGCACCCGCGCGGGTATCACCATGGGCAGGGCAGAGGGCATGGATCCCTCGACTCCAGACATGGTGGTGGCCACGTGTCAGGGGGTCCTTTCAGCCCCCTCCCTGAGCTGAGACAGTCTGCTGTGCAGAAGTGGAGCCAGCGAGCGTGAGAGCAGCTCATATGGGGGGCAGGCGGCAGAGAGGACGTGCTGCACACATGGCATTTCCCAGCGCTTTTCCCAAGGGATAAAGATGTATCTGACGGGTCTGTTCTGTGAGGACATATGGGCTGCTTGGAATTGCACAGCAGAACTATTTCCTGGTAGTGTCCCCCCTCCAAGGACAACATCACTGCTCCCAACAGAACGGGAGAAGGAGAAACCTGCTGTACAATCCTGCTGGGTCCCTTGCTCTGGGGATGGGCTGCCTGGGGTGAGCATGGGGTGGAAAAGTTAGCATGGACCATGTTTGAGGGCAAAAGGTCTGTAGTCTGAGTGGGACATATTTCCTCCTCAGACCCCTGCAAACAGATGGCACCACAGAATCACAGAATATTCTGAGTTGGAAGGACCCACAAGGATCATCCAGTGTAGTTCTTAAGTGAATGGCCCATATGAGGATCAAACTCATGACCCAGATGTTATTAGCACCATGCTCTGAGCAGCTGAGCGAACCCACTCCAGACTGAATCTGGGCAAACAAAACCCTCTCCCAGGGGAAGTCTGCAAAGGCCAGGATTCATTGTTTTGGGATGATGAGAAAGCCCTGGAGAGCCCACAGCATCCCGACAAGCACAGTTGTACGTCCCCAGCCTGCGTTGTACATCCCCAGGGAGCATCTGGGACTGCACACTTTGTTTAGGAACAGCACGTTGGGGTTACGGCAGCTCCTGGGAAAGGCCATCTCGGAGGAAGCACCAAAGCCGGAGGGACTGGCTTGTGTAAGCATGTGGGTGGAGGGCAGCAGCTCTGCTACTTTGGCTTCATCACCCCTTCAGCGCTCACCTCTATTTTTGGTGCCTGCATCCCCATCTGTGGTGTTGCAGGACTCAGTGGCCCCCTCAGGGCTGGGACAGCTGCAGTGTGAGATGCCAGACCACTCTCAGCTGGGATTTCCAGCCTCAATAATCATCGTTACATGCTAATAGGGGCTTGGGGTCATATAGTGCAGCATCTCTGGTGGGGAAATCCACCACTGAGACAGGGACATTCCAGGTTATTTGGTCTGCTCTAGCATCACCTGGATCAAAGCAGCTCTCCAACCTCCTGCCCCCTCCCAGACAGAGCTGGGACCACAGCAAAAAGCCCATATTCCACATCAGTAAAGGAGGAGGGAGAGCAGAGTCAGGTGACCCAGCACAATGGTGGGAACAGCCATGCAGGAGTCAGCAACAGGTCCCACGTGCCAGCAGGTGACAGGCAGGTAGGAAAGAGGCAGCAGATTTCAGCCTTTCCCACTTCTCTGAAGGTTTAACAAGGTCCAGATTTGTCTCAGATTCAGTTTCTCCAAGTTTCTATCAACTCCAAGTCAGCCCAGGAATTCCAGCATCGCTCTGATGTGGTGTCAAGCCGCAGACCACAAGAGAGGAGCGATGGGTGCCGGGGAGCACAGCACCACATCTGGGCAGCCCATCTGGAGTGGCAGCTGCCAGCACTTGCTCCTGGCTGAATCCAGCTCTTGGGCCCTGGGGGGAGCTTCATCCAGCCTCTCCAGAGCTCTGTCCTGGCCTCCAGAGGAACTGCCACCCTATGTGTGGTCCTGCTTTGCCACACTGGGTGACAGCAGTGCCCGGGAGGAAGGGGAGGCAGAAAGTGCTGGGTTTCTTTAAATGTGACCGTATATCCAAACACAATGTGCTGGGGAGCATCCCGGGCTGGGGAGTGTCCTGCTGCACCCGGACCACTGCCCATGGACACCCCAGGGTGACAGCAGTGCCAGGAGGTAGCACTGAGCCATACACAGTGTGGTGCGGTGTCCCTGCAGATGCTGGCCTGTTCCCTGCAGCCTCTGGGTTCGGGCGCTCGGAGGAGGCAGTGGCAGAGGATGCCAGCTCGCTGCCTTTCCGCCCCCGTCCCACGCACTCTCCCTAACCCCCACCACAAACCTTGGTATGAAGTGTGCCCTGCAGAGCCCCGGGAGGCAGCGACAGGCTCCTGGGTGAATACTAATAGCGAGGCAGTCCTGCCGCCCCAGACTTTCCCACACATCTGCAGCCACTTAATGTGGGAATTGGGAATCGTTAACCCTCTGCTTCCACAGTGCCTGGAACTCGGCGAAGGGGCGAAGCACAGCAAGGAGACTCCCCACCAGCGCTGCGGGAATCGGATCCCCCACCCGGGGAGGGAGAGCAGGGCCCACGTGTGCTGGAAAGCAATGAGGGATGCCAGCATGTGTCCAATGCCCTCTTGAGGATAGTCACAACATTTGTGGCATTTGCATTTGGCCAGGAAAGCTGCTCCAGATCCCAAAGAGGAACACAGCCCTGGACAGGCAAAGGGGAGTTGTGTGGCAGTGCTGGCAGCACATCCATTCAGGCCATCCTGGTCCAGCACCCATCTCTCCAGGGACAAGCTGTGCAGACTTTTCTCAGCACGGGGACACAAGTGCCAGCACAGATATGATTCAGGCATCTGGGAACAGCCAAAGAGCTCACAGGAGCCTGCAGAGAAGCTGACAGAGATGGGAATTGCAATGATGTCTCCATTGCCAGAGAAGAGAAGTTGTTCTCAGGTAATTCGCTGGGGCATCTGCGCTTGCCCCATCCCTCCCGGACTCTCTGGGAAGCTGCTCCAAAGATGTGTGACAGGAATGATGCATGGGAGGCGTGTTCTGCTCTCCCTTTCCTCCCCTTGTGGGAGGGCAGCAGGAGAAACTAAGGAAAGGTGCTGGCTGGGCTGGGATGTGAGTGGGGCCATGCTCTGGGATGTGCTGCTCTGAAGACCAGATTTGCCTTTGGGAGCAATAGGAGCTGGAGGGAGTGGGGAAGTGGTGGGGCAGGAGTCTGGGGCGGAGGGAAAGGGGAGCAAGAGGAGGCACCTATTTGATTCTCTGAGGGCATCTCCCTCTCCTCCTGAAACCATGGTGGGGTTCAGAGCAAGCTGGGGGACAAGGCAGGAGTAGGTTTCCCAGATTGAGCGCCTCCTCCTTGGCAGGAAGAGATGATGGGATGGTCTCCCTGCTGTGTCTATGATAGCTGCTTGCAGCCTGGCCCTGGGGACCTCTCAGCGCTCCTGCTTCCAGGAGATGGCATCACTCGATCACGGATAGGAGCACCAAGCCCCAGGGAGCATCGGGGAACCCTGGCTGCTTTCCCTCTCCACTGCACCTGCCAGGTTTCCATCAGGAATATCAGATCTGGACGACTAGCTGGAGGTCCCAAGGCTGAGTTCGGTGCTGAGGGTCTCTAGAGTGGGTAGAGGGGGTACTGCCACCTCCTGTCATCCAGCTGGGGACCTCCAGGGGCTCTGGCAGTTCCTGACCTGCTTAACCATGGGCTCCCAGTGCAGGTGGCATTCTGGGGCTCCGTGAGTCCCCATCAGCAGCCTTCAGCCCCAGTAGTGCAGCAGAGATGCTCCTTGGGGAACCCATGAAGAGGAGCACTGGAGGGCTCCTCACCTGCCTCTTCCCCCACGTAAACTTTGCCAGCTGCAATCCCCACCAGTAAAAAGTGGGTCAAAGAAAAGGAAAAGAGGGAAGTTATCACTGGTGCAACTTTATGGCCTCCTTGCCTTCCCCTTCCCCCTTTGCCCACGCTGAGGGAGGTCATGGCTCGGCTGTTCCCAGGCACCTGGCAATGCTGTGCCCCGCTGAGCCTGTCACCTGCTGTCACCTGGGGAGGACACGGTGTGGGGTGCTGGCCCAGACCCCTGAACCCCCCAGCCCTCAGCAGCTGCTTGAGCTCCGCAGGATGGGAAAATGGAAAGGGGGGGCTGGACCGCTCGTCACTGCCTGCAGGAAACAGCCAGTGGCAGGAATAACCCCAGTCCCTGAATTGCAGCCACCTGCAGTTCCTCGGTACCTCCCACCATCCACTCAGCGGGGAATTTCTGCTTTTCTTCTTTTTTCTTTTTGGCACTTCCTGAGCCAGTGTCTCTTTGCTGCCGGGAGGCAGAGGAGGAGTAAGGTGGCCTTGGCGCTCTTATTTGCACAAAGCCATGGCTGTGTTGAGACCTTGGGAAAAATCCAGGATAGATGGAGTTATATGACACATCAAGCAATCTGAGCTGAGATCATCATCGGGTGGGACGGTCATGACAGTCACCTTTGTCACCGTTGTCACGAGGGAGGGGGACAGGACAAGGCTGGGCAAGGGGCTGGGGATCCCGGGGGCACTGAGAGGATGCTGCAAAGTGCTCACCTCTCGCAGCTCCTCTGGCCATGTGAGAGGTCTTGGGAGGTGGAGCCTAAGCAATGCCAGGTCTGGGGGTGATTTCCCATTGCTTGGGTTTTACTCTTCTCCTTTCTTGCAAACCAGATTCCTCACCTCTTACCCATCTCCCTTCCATCTCATCCTGGCTTCCACCTCCTTGCAGGGAGTGGATGTGGCACTGCAGTATTTGTGTATTATTTTCGCCCAGTTTCAGCTGGAATTGGAGCTGGAGCAGTGGGATGAGGTGCCCAGGACTGATGCAGAGCTGCTGAGGGTCCACAACACTGCCCTGGAGGTTTTATTCCCTTTTCTCAGCTTCATCCTTAATCTCTTTGGACCCTTGCATTTCTCTCTCTCTCTCCTGTTTTGTTTTGTTTATTTTTCCTTTCTCTTCCCTACTTCTTATTGTCAAATTTGAGGCTGTTTCCATCCCAGGAGGGTGAGAAAGGAACAGTCCTATCCCACTTTCTGGCAGGCGAAGGGCTGGTGCAGAGAAAAAGGACAGAAGTGGCCTTGGAGGGAGGTGATAAAACACCCTTCTGGACCCTCTGCAGGCTGTGTTTCTGACTGAGGAGAAAAAAAACCAGCCTGCAAATGACTACTGTGGCTTTGGCAGTGTCCAGCACAGCTGGGACTGTGCCACTGGCAGGGAGGGGGAAATTGGTGGGGAGGAGGCTCCTGGATGCTGGTTTATGGAGTTTCTGGGCAGCGTGGCACAGCACTGGTCCTCAGTCCCTCGTCCTCTCCGGAGTGGAGGTGTGTCCCCTTTCTGCTTGGTTTGCCCTCTCACCAAACATATCGGGATGTTTTAGCTTCCTTAAGACTGAAAACAGGTGAGAAATTCCTCTTGTCACAGAGTTGTGAGCCCCTTGGAGATGTGTCAGAGCCCAGAGACGTCCCTTTGTGTCCATGGTGAGGGCATTCCCCCTGCACCAGACTCTCTGTCCATCTGTCCTGCTCTCTGCTACTGGGATGAGCTTTGCTGTCAGGATAGAAGGAAATGCATGGGGACCCAGACCCTTCCCTTCCCACCAGTCCCCCTTTTCCAAAGAGGCAGATGCTGACACTGGGCACAGGAAAGCCCCATCCAGAGCAAGAGTTTGGTGTCCCCCAACATGGAGACAGGGCAGGTGGCAGGCACAGCTCCTGGGCCATGGATGGTGATGGGCTCCCTTGGGGCATCCCTGTGTTCCCCTAGAGTTCCCAAAGCTGTCTTCTACCAAGGGACTGCATCTGGTGGCATGAGGACTGTGGTGGGATGGTGACAGCAAAGGGGGCATGGGGTCCTCGGTGCTTCCCAGGGTCACCCACCAGCCAGGGTGGGAGGTTTGAACTCGTCCCCCTCACCCGCTGGGGTTCCTGCACTTTGAAATGCAAACCTGCCTTTCAATGCAAATGCTGCGAGAGGTTGGGCCCAATAAAAGCCTGTGGGCAGGGAGGTGCCTGGCCCCAGGACGGGCTCCCCAAGGCGCCCAGGTGAGTGGCGGGGAAGGAGGGGCGGCCAAACCCGAGCGGCCGCGCTGGGCGGCTCAGCAGCACAGCATGTGCGTGGGGACGGCCGCGGAAGATGTATGTAGGTTATCTTGTGGATAAGGACACCAACATGTATCCCAGCCCGGTCCGGCACCCCAGCCTCAACCTCAACCCCCAGAATTACGTGCCGGGGCCGCCCCAGTACTCGGACTTCGCCAGCTACCACCATGTGCCGGGGATTAACAACGACCTGCACCACGGGCAGCCGGCGGCCGCCTGGGGGTCTCCCTACACCCCTGCCAAGGAGGACTGGCATTCCTATGGCACCACTGCGACGCCTTCCACTGCCAGCCCGGGGCAGTTTGGATTCAGCCCCCCCGATTTTAACCCCATGCAGCCCCCGGGCTCTGGACTCCTGCCTCCACCCATTAGCAGCTCTGTTCCCCAGCTCTCCCCTAATGCCCAGAGACGCACCCCGTACGAGTGGATGAGGCGCAGCATTCCCAGCACCAGCAACAACGGTAAGGAAAACCCCAACCCCGCACACTTGCGCCGTCCTCGGTGCGGAGGATCCCTGGGCTAGAAGTCCTATGGGGTCGGGTCCTGCTCCGTGGCTCTCCCTGCTTGGGGACTGCCAGTGGGACAGCAAGCCTGGCCTTCCCTTGGCATGGTGCCTGGACACCCCGCCACTGAGGTGGCAGGGGCTGAGGATGGACAGGGAGGGTGCTGTCCCTCCGCGTTGGCGGCAGCTGGGGTTATGTGGTTGGAAAGTCCTTTTCCCCATCTTGGCACCCCTGTCCTCACTTGCAGCCACAGGATGGGATAGGCTGAGTCAGAGACCCCCCAAAACCCCAAAGGTGGTGGGGGTCTTACATAAGAGTGGGTGCTCGGGGCCGTGGCTGTGTGTGAGAGTGTAAATGGGCTGTGTGAGAGCCCGGGTGAGTGTCTGTGTGAAGGGTTAGGGTTAGGGTGCTGTACATAAATACACATTCTGGGGGTGTGTACCTACATGAGGGGGATTGAGTGAGGTGCTACAGGCTCTGTGTGCATGTGCAGGGTACCATGAGCAGCACGTGTGTACGGACAGTGTCACCGGGTGTGTATGGGGGTGTTACGTGCTCAGGGTGTGCGGGCAGGGTGTTGTGTGTGGAGGACAGTGCGAGGGGCACTCCGTGTGTGTGCAAAGGGCTGGGGACGGTGCCACGTGGAGGGTGGATGTGGGTGCCGCAGGTGCAGCGCACCATGGGTGGGTGCTTGGCACTGCAGAAGAGGGTGTCCTGGTTCCTGTGGTCACCTCTGGCATGGGCACCGAGTGGCTGTGCTGCCCTCAGGGTCCTGTCCCCATGTCCCTGGGGTCCTGTCCCCACTGAACTCCTGACCCGGGGAAAGCGACTGGGTGACCCCAGCCCCCTGCCCACCCTGCTGCCCACTTCAAAGGCGGTGGGCAGGTCCCCCTTGGGGCCAGCCCAAATTGACAAGGGCTTCTCTTTGTCATGGAGATGGTGGCTGGCTCCTTTGGCAGCGAGGAGAGGTGCGGAGCCCTTTGTCCTGACCTACCCTCACCCTTTCATCTCCCCAGCCTGGTTCTGTCCCACCGCAGCGGGACCCTCTCCTGTGCTGGCTTTGAGCTGCCCAGAGCTCTGCCGGGGCCAACCTCACTGCAGGAGAGGCTGTGGGTTTGGTTGGTTTGGTTACTGCTGCCCCATAGCCCTGGAATCAGGCCCAGGGCTCCCTGTTTGCCAAGTGTCTCCAGTTTTTGGCTTGGTTTTGGCTCCACGTTATTCCCACTGGCCAAGGCTCATGTGAAGACCTTGTGCAGAGGTGCCTGGGGTCTTCCAGCATGGAAAATAGTTGCTTGTGTTCCTGGAATCCACGTGACAGAGATGGGGACCAGTGACTGCAGCGGAGCAGGCAGAACACCACGATAAATGGAAAAAAAACCCAGCCTCAGTCTGGAAAGAGGAGGGGAGAGGCAGGCTGGTATTTCCTGTCCCATTTTAAGCACTGAATACAACTATTTAGGAAAAATGTCTCACCCTGCTGCCAGTGATGGAGACCCACAGGCATGCCGGGGCTGAGGGTTCCCTCTGCCTGGGGTGGAAGGGGACGTGATCTGCAGCCCTCCACCTCGGCTGGGACCCCAGCACTGCTGCAGGTTTTGTAGATTTGAATATCTCGGTTTCTTCTGAGGAAAGAGGTGGGAGGGAAAATTAATGAGGGGAGAAATCCATCAGCACACCTCTCCGCTGAATCAAGGGCACGGGTTTACACCCAGCAGTGGGGCCAAGATAAAACAGGGGCTTGAAAGTGCCTCTGATTGAGTTAGACGACAACTGAGGTGATTGAATTCTGGAAAAATATCATTAGTTGCTCAGTTTGTATCTCTCAGATCAAATACATACAAAGGAACAAATAAGTCAGCCTCGTTGCTTTCACACACAGAGGCTGCCCCAGCCTCCCCACAGCCATGCAGGGCTGGATGCTGGGGTAGCAGGCCCCTCAGTGTGGGGTTTTCCTCAGGATGGATGGACCAGCAAGGTCCCTTTCTAAGGCACTCTGAGATTAAGGACTTGTCCTTGTACCTCTACTGGGTCCTGGCCATGGTGGGACCATGTCCTGGGAGATGGTGGGATGCAGACGGTGCTTTCCAGTGCTGCCTTTTATTTAAAAGTCTCCATTAAGCTTGAAAGATAGCAGGGCAGAGATGGGTTTGACATAGATAAGGGGGAAGCTCTAAGATGAATCACTTTATTGAAATCAATAAACTGGGCTTTAATCAGTCTGGATTGATAAACTACCCATCTCACCACAACGGGAATAGGAAATGAACACACGGACTTTTTCGCTATAAATATCAACAGTTTCATTGTGAATGCTATAAATCATAATACTTCAGAGGGTTGTAAATTAAGGTTCCCTCTCTGCCTTGGCTTGTATAAACAGCCCTTGGCCGTAGTTTGAAAGCTTTTGGGGAAGAGCTGCGTGGTGGTAAATGTTGTGCAGGGAATATGAGCGTGATGGGAACTTCTGCAAACGTGATCCAGAGCCTGAGAAAAAATCAATGAGAAATCTCCCAGTGGCTCCCTGCAGAGTCAGGCTTTACAGGGGGATGATTTTATGTACCTGTTGCTGCAGAAATGTGTGCTTGAGCCGGCCGAGCCAAGATAACCCAGCAGCAGAAGGGATTGCAGCCTGAGTTGCTGGGAATGGGCAGTTCAAGGGAACTGAGCTGGAAGATATCCCCAGGCCTCATTTCTCTCTCCAATGTCACCTCTTTTTCTGCTCATAAAATCTTCATGAGCAGCCTGTCAGAGCCTCATGCTTCCTCCTTATTCACGATTATTTGCAAACTCCCCTGTGAATTGCACCCAGGGTTTATAAAAAGCTCAGGAAGGTGGCTGGAAGCGGGGCTGGCTGAACTTTGAAATTCACCCCCCTGCTCGTTAGTCATGCAAATCCTTAGATACTGCCTCGGGTCTGGCTTTTAGGTCACTAATCCAGCAGGGCTAAATATTGTAAGTGAAAGTGCAGTTGGGGCATCCCTCAGGGAGGCAAATGTGCTCAGGGTGGTACCGATGCCCACGGTGCCTGGGCAGGTTTTGGGGTGATGGAGAGCAAACAGTGGTGGTCTGAGCATGGGCAAATTGCGATTTGCTGGGTGTGCAGTTTTCCATCTCAGTTTTCACAATTTCTGTGTCAATTTTCCAGCTCTGTTTATTTTCCTAGTGAGGCCCAGGAACACTGGAGGAAAGAGTAAAAATCCCAGTAATGAGACAGAAACATTTTGCGTGGACTGCTGAGGTTCGTGCATGCTTGGTATGTTCGGGGATGATGGTGGTGGCTGGAGGACAGTGCATTTCCCTGGTCAGCCCCTGTATGGGGGACCCCTCTTTAGGACATGGTCGCTCCCTGTGAGACCCTTTGCTCTCCCAGGACTCTCAGTGTCTGTGTGTCTGGCCCCATCATTCTCCCCTTGAATTATTAACCCACAGCCTGCTCCTGGCCCCAAGTGGGGTTTGTTGTCTTAGCCTGCTGGCCAAGGTACAGACCTCTTAAACTTTCCTAGAACTGACTTTCCTTGAACAAAAAGGGCTTCCCTGGAGCACTGGAGGTACCTGCGTGATGGGCTTGGCTGGCTAATACCCTGGGATTAGCAGAGGGGCACTTTAAACCTCTGGCCAATGACAGATATTTCCTATAGGGGACCCTTCAAGGACTCTCACTCCAGTGCTGTTAGCTTTGTGATTGCTTGGATAAGGGGCTGGATCTTTCCCCTCTGCTGCCCCATGGTAAGGATGGCCAAGCCCTTTGGGGCTGCAATGGGGGAGAGGAACCCTGGTGCCCAGATGGGACCCTCACTGCCTTGCTGTCCTCCTCCTTCTACTGCACGTGGGCCAAATCCAGCCAGGTGGCAGATCAGGATGAGCTGGGTCAGGGCTGGTGGGGAGGCCAATGCTCTGAATTGGGATGTTTCCATCCCTCATGCACCGGCAGCCCGTGTGCTGCCCCGGCACTGCTCGTCCTCCTGCCCTGCTGTGGTCTTTGACCCAGCACAGGATCCAGGCTGGCGGCGCTCATCATGGCACCCGTAAAACACGGGAACAACTGAAGGAGTCTGCCAGTTGCCAAAATAAAGGATTAAATCACTGCAGGGCTGGGAAAGACTTATCCCAAAACCCAGCTTCAGGCTGCTGCACCCGGGGTTGAAGCATCTCCAGTTGTGTTTTCCATGTCCACAAATACAGGGTTGTAATGGGGAACCTCCAGCTCGCTGCAAACACCAGGAACTTGCTCTTCATCCCCTTGGTGTTTGCACCTCTTGGAAGGAAGACGAGGCTTGCAGGAGGGGTGCCTTTGCCTACGTGTGTGGGTGTGGGTGCAGTTCTGGCCCTGTCACCCTGTGCCAGCAGTGCAGAGCCCAGCCAGGGCCAGTCTGTGCTCCTGTGCACCGGTCTGTGCTCTCCAAATCCAGCTCTTTGACCAGGTGTGTCTGCCCTTTCCCGGCAGCCCTAAGCAGCTGTGCCACGTGCCAAGCCTGGGCTCTGCCTCCCAGCTCTTCCAGTCCCACAATTCCTGGGCATGTGCCCCCCAGCCACACACTGTCCCTTGGAGCAAAGCTTTTTGGGGTGCGCAGAGCTCGATCCTCTGTGAGCAGGAGACTAGAAAGCCATGGGGTCAAGTGGGGCAGTTTGGCAAGTGAAGCGTTTCCAGTGCATGCTGTACCAAACCAAAACAGGTTTTATCGCTGGTGGGTGCCCACGGGGACATTGCCATTTGCTCTAAAGTCTTTGGAGCTGGGTTGTGTCAATGTCAGGTGGAAAGCCTGGAAGGAGATACCCTGAGGACAGGAGAGTTGCTCAGGTCCCTGAAGGCACCTGCAGCACTCTGAGGCACAGATGAGTCCTGCCTCGACCCTGATGTTTGAGATGGCCGTTTTCCCAACCCAGAGTAGAAACCAGGGAGCTTTGGCAGGGTCCATTGGGTGAGAATTCATCCAACACCCCCTCCCTCTGCAACAGCGAGACATTAAATATGTACGGGGGGGGTGTGCTTCCTCACACCCAGTTTTTGACACCCAGAAGTTGCCTAAATCCAATGCATTCTGTCAGGGGAATGATCTCAGGCAGGGAACTTGGGAAGGATTGCCCTCCGGAGGGGGTCATTTCTCACTGGCCGTGATGAAACAAGCCACATGGCTCCGCTCCTTTCCCCCGTGTTGGCCATCCCATCCATCACTCCTCTGCTTCCTGCGGCAGAGGAATAATAGCTGAGGATATTGAAGTATGCAGGGCAAGGCGAAGGCTTGTGAAAACCATGAGCTGCTGGTTCCCAGCATTCGGGAAGGGTGGGGGGCTCGGGTTTATCCCCCCTTCCCAGGCCACAGAGGAGCGTGGGTGTTTTGGAGCAGCTGCTGGAGCTGGAGGGGAAAAGAGGGGAGCGAGTCAGTGTGGGGCAGGGGGTGCACAGGGAGGGCAGCAGCGGCTCAGCCCCTGCCACTGCTGGTGCAGACTTTGGGGTTCCCATTTCCAGTCAGTTTATGGATGGTAAAATGAGCTGGGCTGTCTGTGCTGAGCCTCAGCATCACTGCGGCGCAGGACAGATCCCGTCCTCTGCTCAGCAGAGGGAACATCGACCCCTCCACACAGAGGCAGCTGGAGCACATCTGGCTGCCAGATGAGGGTGGCTCCAGCCAGCCTGGAGTCTCCTGAGCTTCAGGAGCCGACCCCAGCCCTCTACTGGGCCTGGGCTCTCTGTCATGGACCATCACTCTGCCTGCTGTCCCTGTTTTTGGGGAGGTGGTGGTGGGGGATTTCCCCCATGGAGCTGCAGGACTGGGGGTTAAGCTGTCCAGGGAGTCCCACCAGTGAGCAGAGCCCATGGTTCTAACCCTGGGACTCCACTCTCTTTTGGAACTGCTTCTGTGCCTCAGTTTCTCCCCCTGTAGCATTACCTAAGCTCTGTCAGTAGTAGGGGAAATTTTCCTTGATCCTTTCTCTGGGGAGAAATGTCTAATCCTGACAGAGCACTGACGCCTATGGGATGGAAGGATCTTATCCCCTGAAAGCAGATGCTGCGTATTCAGATTGAAGCACCTTTATCATGGAGAGGAATCATCTACATGGAGGGGAGATCCTTGAGTCCTGTCTTGCTGTATTTTAACTCCAGTGTGGACCAGTTTTTTCCCGGGTGCTTACTGGTGATGAGACTTTCATACCTGATGTTTTTCAGCATAAAAATATTGTAACACCATCAGATAGTGTGGGATCACCCCCCCAGTATATCCAGATGGGCAGACAAGGCTGTACAGAGGGAGCCAGTGCATGGCCAGAGCATCACCAGGAAGGTGGGACCAGGCAGGACTGGGCAAAAGAGAAGTTCTGTATAACACATGCCATCTCTTCCTCCTTCACTGTTTGCCATCTCCACCCAGGGTGCCACTGCCATCCTGCCACCTCTTTCCTCCCTGGTTTGAACGAGCTCCTTTCCAGCTCTTCTTAGACCTGCTCAGCACCAGCCTCACAATGTCCCACAGTGCTGATCTGTCAGGGGTTTTGGGGCACAGTTTCTTACTGAAAACCATCCTCTGGGCAGGCCAAGGCTGGAGAGGGTGAACTACTGTCAGCCTCTGCTGTGACCACAGATGGTGGGCACGGGGATTTAGTTTGATTTTCCTTTACCCTGCCAGGCTCCTGATCCAGCCCTGGGCAGGAGCTCCAGCATCCCTGTTCTGGGGCAGGGCTGCTGCGGGGAGCGGATCCAGGCTGGGCTCAGGACTCCATCCCCCTGCGTGTGTGCAAGTGTGTGCGTGTGTGTGTGTGCACACTCAGGAGCGCGTCCTTTGGGGTTTGCACAGCACATTAAAGCTATTCCCTTATCTAATCATGGCTCAGGTGAGTGCTATTAGGGTTATACATTAACAGTAGTAACGATACCTTCTCCCCACGCAGCCATTGGCCCTGCCTTGATCCCAAAGCCGAAACCATTCCCACTGGCCCCATGGATGGCTCCATTTGGCTGCCCCAGCAGTTCCTTTGCCTGGTCTTTTGGGGACAAGCAGAAGGAGCTGTAAATGCATAGCAGTGCTGGAAAGGGCCAGCAACTGTGTTAGGAGACATCATCAACACCCCCTGTGCATCCCGTGCACCCCATCCACACTCCCTCCCAGGACAGCAGCCTCAGCTCCAGGCTGTACCAGCCATGGGACAGCCTGATCCACCTTTGCCAACCTTGGCAGGAAATGTGGGAGCAGCTCCATCGCTCTGCTTGGCCATGTTCCCTTCTGCAGCATTAAGGTTTCCCCATAAGGAACCAGGCTGGTTTGTCCCGAATTTCCTCTTTCTTTTCACAGAGCCATAAAAACTCTCCAGGAGAGTGTAACCCAGCATTCGTATTCAAGGGGGTTGAATTATTCATTGTCAATAGTATTTCTTTCGAGTCTTTTTCTTTTCCTTGTAAATCACCCACAGCACATCCCTGAATTCGGCAAACACCCAAACCCAGCAATTAATCGAGGTGAATAACTTTCCATCTCTGCTTGGTTGTGAGCCCTCTGCTTTGAGTCTTTTCTGCCTGACAGTGGGCAGTGAGAGCCCCGTGCCCAGGTACCCCAGCAATGGTTCTGCCAGCCCTGAGGCAAAGCACAGCCTCCATCCAGGATGAACGGGGAAGAGAGAATAACAAAGAACAGGCTGTGATGGATCTATTTACAGCTGTAGCAGGAAATAATAACTCCTACTGAAATTCATGGCATATGTGGCATTCACAAACCGCCTTTACTCTTTATCCTTCAATTTATTTTCTTTTTTTTTTTTTACTGTGTCTGTCAGTTCCTTCACTTTGCTGGTATTTTTAGGTAGGGGTATTCAAACAGCAATTTTGCAAATAAGATAATTTTTAAGTTACTATCTTTTTAGAAAGGTTTTTGCTTTCAAATGAAAAAGGAAAGATAAATGTATGAGAAAGAAAAAAACTTGTAGGAGCCCCGGAGCCTGGAGCAGCCGAAGGGAGCCCAGTTTCTCACAGAGCTGCTAAACCTCACATAAATCTCCACCAGTGCATCTGGTTTATTCTGTAACTTCCCAGGAATCGCTGTGTTTGCAAATTCAGCACAGGGCCCTGCTGGGTTGGGGTGAAGAAGTTCTTTTCATGCTGGTGAACCCTTCCCCTGTGGGGTGCCAAGAGGGGGCAGCAACCCTAGGGAAGGACGAGGGTCTTGTGGGAGACCAAGGGGACAGTGTGGGTCCCACATGGGCTGGGTGCCCTCAGCATCATTCCAGCCCAGCAGCTTCTCCTGTGGGTGGTTTTGCTTTGGGCTGTCACAGCTGATGTGCCAAATAGGAGACAAGCACCCAGCAAAGCTGCCATAGACCCCTTGCACACCCAATCTCTGTGTTTCAGCTGCGTCTCTGCAGACATTCCACACACGTCTTGCTCAATCAAATTACCTTTTTTTTACCCTGTTTTTGCTTGCAGAGTCACCTTGTGTATCCAGAGGCAGGTCTGACCTGGTGGTGGTGAGGAGGGATTAGGTGTTCACTTCTGACCAGCCCTGGGATGAGCTGGGCTCCCCACTCTCTGAAGTGGTCACTCAATTCATCACATCCCTCAAATATGAGTTAGTGGCTGAATTCCAGCCCTGCTGCTGGAGCTCTGGTTTCTATTCCTGGTCATGTTGCAGCCTTGCTGGGCTCCTTCCCTCTTCCATGGGTCTCTGGAGAGCTTTGTGCTTCTTGGGGACCCTGCTGGGATGCTTAGCTCTCACCCTGCTTATTCTGTGCCGAGCCCATACCAGCACCTCCAGGAGCAATGGCAGGACACAGAGTGGCATAGTCATGGAAATTGGGTGCTAACTTGAAGGGGGTGACTGCTGCTTGTGTGCCTTGGAGTGCCAATGCCAAGTGTCAGCAGGGCAAGGTGCCTTGTGTGCCCATCCTGAGTCCCACTTTCTCACACTGATGTCCTTCCACACCTGGTTTGGTCAGTGGTCAATGGCACAAGCTGGACCTTTGTGGCTTCTGCTTATTTAGCAGAAAACCAGCTGCCTTTTTACATCCACTGGATGCTGCAAGGGAAATGACCCCAAAGGTGCCCCTCTCCTGCCAGCAGTATACCGTGGCTGTGGCTTTTTCCATCTCCAACACTCCTTGACATTTATGTTTCAGTGCAAGAAGTGGCTTAGGAAAGTCCCCATCTCCTTGCAATGGGAAATCAGGAGAGAGACACTGTCAGAAGTAGAACTGAGTTTGCTGAGAAACAGATTTGCAGAATGAGGGTTGGGGTTTTGCTCTGTGGATATTCTCTGACGTCCTATTAGGGTCTCCAAAGCCCAGTTTTGTTCTGTGCCACACAAACTCCTGCTTCCACTAGGATGGTCAGAATTTAGTTGTATTGCTGAGACTGTCCAATGTCCATCTGATTTGGATCAAACTGGATGATGTGCCAAGGACTTGTTAGGGGCAATGGATGAACAGGATGGCAGGCACACAAAGATCCCCTTTCCTGGCAGAACCAGACTGCAAGTGAGGTTATACAGATGGATGAGTCACTAGAAATCCCTCTCTGCATCTGCAGCAGTGATGGGCAGTATTTTGTCCACACTGGTACACCCAGGACAGCCCCAGAGAAATCCATGGAGCTGTTCTGCACTTGCTCCTGCTCCTTCCCATGGCAGCACTGCTCTCAGCAACAGAAATTCAGGAGAAGATGGGCAAATGTGTCAGCCAGGCAAACAAATGGCCAGGCACCATCCCTCTTGACTCCCTGAAACAGGATTTTGTCATTTTGGGTGGAGAAGCAAATATTCACAGCTGTGTTTATTCCCTGCCCATGGGCATTTCTGCAGAGGAAAGCACCAGGAACTTATCACCAAACTGTTGGCATGGATGTCCTTCCTCGGAGTGCCACCTGCACCCCACGGCCCCCCGCCCAGGGAGAGTTCCACAGCTCACCCTGTGTGTCTGTGGGTTAACAAAGGAACCAACAGAGGAGACAGCAGGGCCTCTTTTGTCTGTATTTTTCTGCTAGAAAGCAGCAGGTGCTATTTGCAGACCCATGGGATGTGTGTCTGTGTGCACAGAGTTCGAGTCTTGATGGCCCTGAGCTCTGTCCTTGTCTGGGGGGACCAAGGAGAGATTCAGGCTGGCTTTGGCCAAACACTCATGGCCCATAGAGCCAGTCCCCAAGACTGCTTAGGCTACACGTGGGGCTTTCTCCAGTGGATCTTTAAAGGCTGCACTGAAAGCACTGTCCTCTGTCTTAGCTCAGTACAGGGAGAAGGAAAATAACCCTCTCAGTGGCAGAGAAATGCTGTCTTTCCAGGCTTTTCTGTCTTTGCCCTGTTGTGGTCCATGTGCCTTCAAGTGATGGCACCTTGGATTTGGGCTTTCCTCTGCCCTCTGAGGCAGCATGTCCCCAGCCCACCACAGGACTTGCAGTGACTGTGTGTCATGACACACGGGACTTATGGTCCGTCTTCTTGGGGTGCCTCTGAATCCCTCCTGCTCTTTCCACCAAGCAATTCCACCAAAGCCCAGGTGCTTTCCAACATGGAGAAACACCCTGGTGCTAACCAGGATGGGCATTAAAACCAGTAGGTGCCTCATAACTTTCTTTCCCACTGGTCCCCAGGGCACTGCCTTGTTTCCTCTGAGCTGTCCACAGGTGGTTGCGTATCTCCTCTGTGTTCTCAGGGATGTTCCCTCTCCTCCACTGCTCCCCTTCCCCACGGCTCACTTCCCACTCTGCTCTCTCTACCAGGCAAGACGAGGACAAAAGACAAGTACCGGGTGGTGTACACGGACCACCAGCGCCTGGAGCTGGAGAAGGAGTTCCACTACAGCCGCTACATCACCATCCGCCGCAAGGCCGAGCTGGCCGCTGCCCTGGGGCTGACGGAACGGCAGGTCAGTGCTGCAGTGTCCCGGGAAAACCATGTCCTGGGAAAACCATGTCCCGGGAAAACCATGTCCTGGGGCAGAAGGGGATGGGGACAGGGAGTGGGAGGGCAGCAGCCCAAGCAGTTAGCAGAGGCCCCACCTTGCTCCACAGAGATCCCTTCTCTTCCAAACTTGGCAATGTCCTCCCTGCCCCAGGATGGGTTGTCATCCTTGGCTGCATCCATCCTCATCTCTGCATGTCCATCTTCTCTCTGCAGGTGAAAATCTGGTTTCAGAATCGCAGGGCAAAGGAGAGGAAGGTGAACAAGAAGAAGCTGCAGCAGCAAAGCCAGCCCACCAGCACCACCACGCCAACCCCACCAGCCGTCAGCACGCTGGGACCCATCGGAGGCCTCTGCAACAGCAATGCCCCCAACCTCGTCTCCTCATCTCCACTGACGATCAAGGAAGAATTCATGCCTTAACCCCCTTCACCAGCTACAGACACCAAGAGATAAGCACTATGCAGCAGAGCCCAGCTGGCCCGTGTGCTCTGAAGAGTGACAGCCCCTTCCCAAAGACACGATGGTCCCTGACTGCACCAACGGGGCAGACAGCGAGGGGCAAGGTGGCACTGGGTCTTCCTCAGGGGCCTGGTGGGCTGTGTAAAAAACATGGGTTAGGTAGTACTGCTCTGCCATAGGAAACACACAGCAGTCTGGTCTCTGTAGCCCAAGGCAAGGTCATTATGTCAGCAGAAGAGAAGGCGTGATGGTGGAGGAGGGCTCTTCTATGGTGCTCCAGGTGGAACTGGAAGGATGTTTCCTTTGGTCCTCCTGGCTATCCAGCTGCCTGGTGCTTTTGGGCAGTTCGAACAAGACTGAAGTAGAAAAAAGACCTGTCTGGACTCAAGGCAAAATGGATTTCTGCCAAGCTGGTCTCCCGAGAAGTGGGGTGAGGAGGGCAGAGCAAGTTGGGCTGCGGGAGCCAGGCAAGACCCTCGGCTGTAGGACATGATAGGGGAGTCCTTCAAGCCACGGTGATGGTGGCAAGCTGGAGCACATCCTTGACAAGGGTCTCTGAGCAGCCCTGTCCATGTCCTCGGCCACCCTGGCAGTGCCTACTTCCCCATCCCCAGCTCTGCCATGCGGAGACATGGCACCAGTCCCAGTGCCCCCGGCTGTGCCACGGCAAGATGGCACTGCAGCCATGCTCCACCTGGAGCACGGGGAGAGCAGAGAAGGGACCCGGCACAGGCACACTGGAGGCAGACCACCCTGCTGAGCCCTGAGACCACCCTCCTGTGGGGAAGGGGAGGAGAATATTTTGCCATCTGGACTGGGTGCAAGAACCAGCCCTAAGCTGCCCAGCAAGGCCGACACTTGGACAGCTTTGCGTGCTGGTGCAAGGGATCACAGTCACTGCAGGCAATGGGAGCTGCTGCCAGCTGGGCAGGGGTCACCTCAGGCATGTGAGAAAGAGCTGGCATGCAGTCTGGTGTTAGGGGATGGAAAAGTGGTTTTCAGACAGACAGAGAAGCATTTTTGTTCCTATTTTCTTTAAAACTCCAGATTACACGACTATAGATTGTGTCATCCCTGTCTCTGTGCCCCTCCATTCACTGTGCCACCTTTTACCCACTCTGTGCCCCAGGCCAGTAACTCCTGTCTATTCCTGCTGGTGAACTGCAGCTGAGGAGTCACTTCATCCTGCAGAGTTCTGACCACTGTATCAGCCCAGGTCAACTGACAGCCCAGTTTCACAGATCTAAAGGCCAGCGGGGCACAGCTGAGGCACAGCTGGGACATAGCTGGGACACAGGAGGGTCTGTGGCTCCTGCTCAGGGCTGTACCAGGTGCTCCTGGGCTGCTGCTGCCAAAGACCAAGACAGGGATGAGGGAGCATGACCCTTGCATGGTGGCTTGCGTGACCTTTCCTGGCATCATGTCTCCAAGCTCTGGGAAGGTGGAGCAGCAGTGGCCCTGGTGCCGGCAGAACACCCAGCCAAGCCCTCACATCCCACCCAACAGTGCCTTGTGCCTCGCATCCCTCGGCCACACTGTCCACTGCCAGCCCTGCACTGCTCACAGCCCCCAGAACACCAGGTGCCCAGGCGTGCTGTGTGTGTCCCTGTTATCCCAGTGCACCCACCGCCCTGCTCCAGCCCTCAGAGGCTTTGGGTCTCCCTCCTGCAGGGGTTGGTGGCACCTCCCTTGGCCACCGCTGCCAGGTGCACAGTGATGAGGACAAATGTTTGCATCGGCTCAGGACTTCGGCTCAGATTTTGTGTATATAAGGCAGAACTGTTTTTCCTTTTTATTTTTAGGCATCAGTGAAAATAAAAATGAGCAGGAATGCCGCGTGCCACAGGTTTGTTGCTGTCCCTCCTGGCCCAGGGTGCTGTGGCAGGGGAGGGTGCTGGCTCTGGGCTCACACTGGTGCCGATGCCCCTGAGCACAGACAGGGTTGGGAAGGGTGTCTTAAAGCATCAGCCTTGCCCATATAGCACACACTGTGCCCATCCCACAGGGATATTGCTGGCAGTGACATGGCTCATATCGTGGTATGGTGCTGCCACGTCTCATTCCTTTGGCGCCAAGAGGGATGGCAGTACTGGGATGACCCAGCGACTGCAAACTCGCAATTCTGGAGAGAGTGGGGAAAGGGTGAGGCCGTGCTTGGGCTGGCAGAGGCCAAAGAACAAGGCCAGCTGCCCACGGATGTGGCTGCCTCCCATTGGCGCCTCCTGGTCTCTAATCTTATTTTATGGCTGTCAATGGGCTGAATATCCTCCTTGTCCAAGATGAACAAACAGAGAATGAGGATGTGAGATAGTGCCTAGGACAGCTGGCATCAGTGCCCGACACTCTCCCCTCTCCATCCCAGTGGCGTCCCCGTGGTCCAGCAGAGCACTGAGTAAGGGGTTGCCCTCAAATCCCTGCCCAAAATGGCTCCTCCGGCCCCAAAACTCCTCCCAGTGCCAAGCATTGCCTGGTAAGAGGTGGGGATGTGTGTGCCAAGGTGCCAGGGCAGGGCAGGTGGCGGTGGAGGAACATCTGAAGCAGGATAAAGTCCTCATGGGTGGAGGAGATGGAGAAGCTGGAACAGAATGATGTGGCATTGCAGAGAGAGGGACAGAACAAAGTGTTTGTTGCTGCAATTGCAACAGCTGCTGCACCTACTGCTGCACCCTGGTGACCCCGTGCTCACCAGCACTGTGCCAGGCTGCCCATGGCATGGGACCACTGCCTCTCCTCGCCCCTGCAAGGGGATTTTAGTAATCAGGAGCTAAAACAGGCAGGGGGAGGCAAAGGCAGTGGAGCTGTTGCCACAAAGGAAAGGGATAAGACTCGATGGGCCACCTACTTAAAGAGCTGGGATGGACTGGGGAAACTGGAACCATTTCTGCATGCAGACTCCAGCATGGTCACCATGTAAGGGTCTGGCTCCTCCACATTCACCATCCTCCCTCACTGGGCTTTGGCTGCCTTTGACATCCAGTTTTGTCATTGCCACATGGGGACCAGCAGTGAGATCCTGCCCTGGCAGTCGATGGGGTAACGGCAACCCAGCATGAGCATCACTATAGTCTGTAAGGGGCGAGTCTGGGACAGAGTCCTGGGGGGATGAAAGGTGTATCTCCCAAGTTCACCTGCAGTGTTGGGTTGCCTGCAGGTAGACAGGAGGCCAGGACAGTGTGAAGATGCTCCGCCGCCTGCCCCGAGAGCCTGCGGGTGCCATTGACAGGATGAAATTCCAACTGATACCCTAATCTGGCGCCTGCCTGTTTGCACAGCAGGGTAAAAGTCCAGGGAGCTGTGGGCTGTGCCCTTGGGTCCCTGCCACCCGTGTGTGCAAAGGGAGCCGGTGCTGGCGGGAAGAGGCAATAAATGCACCCACACACCCAGTCACCCCTTCCCCCTACACACACACACGCCCCTTGACCGGGTGATGATATGCATCTGCTGCCTTCCCGCTCCCATGTCCTCCCCTGCCGCCCTGCATCTGCCATTTGGGCAGGGATGGACAAACCCTGCAGGGTCCCTCTGTGCCAGGAAAGGGGCTGGTAGGCACCATGTGCCATTCAGCTTTGAAACCTTTGGTTCAAAGGTTTCAAAGGTGGACACGTCACCTTGACGGTTGTACCCCTGGCAGGTGACTGACACCTGGTTTTAGCACCTGCAGCAGCTGCCTCCTGAGTCACACATCCCATGGAGCCTGGTCCTTATGGGGACAGCATGTCCTCATGGCCAGGGGATCCTGGGGGATGTTCCCAACAAGGCCCGGCAGTTTCTTCCTCTTCCTTCCTCCCTCTGCGCTTTCTGCCAACTCCCACTGCCCAGCTTCACTTGGAGAAATCTTGAAATCATCATCAAAACAAGGCCAAGCACAGCAGGTGGCCGAGCACGCCGCCAGCCTGCCAGCAGCCTCTGGCATGGCACACTTCCTACCAGTGACGAACCAGAGCACCACCACCGCCACCGTCACCTTCCTCATGTCCGTGCCACGGATCTGGGCACGGTCCCATCTTGCTGCCAGCCACCTTCTTGCCTCTTCCCAGGTGGCTGTCACTCCGATGTGGGCGGGCTGCCCAGGCAGGGTGGACAAGGGTGTTTCCCCAGCCTGCCCTTGCCCAGCGATGTCAGGAATCATGGGCAGTGCCAGTGTCTGTCAGTGCCACATCAGGATGGAGAGACGTGTGTTTGCTTTCCCTGCTGTGTCTATGCCTTGGCCCAGGAGAAGGGAAGGGTTCACTTTATGCTCCAAGGGTGGCTCAGAGGTAGAGTGGGAGAAAGCAAAGCTTGCTAGAAAATGCTTGCAAGCCCCATGCGTGCTCCCTGGTGCCAGTTCCTTGAGCAGCAGGGCCTGGGAATAGCTGTGCAACATTCCTGTTCTCCTCATCTCTCTTGGGGTTTTGGGATCCCTGGACTGCACTGCTGTTCTGGTTCCCACAGCCTCTGGTAGGTGCTGTTCCATGACACGGGCCTCTTGCCAGCCCCAGGACAATGCAAGACTTGAGCCAGCCCTGCAATGAGACCCTGGAGCATCCCAGGTACCCATGGTGGGACATTTACTCCCTGGCGGTTCCAGGTGATGGAATGCTGATTGTGCTACAGAGTGGCATTCCCAGCTCCAGGCTCAGCATTCCCAGCCAGCATCCTGGGAGAGGAAGAGAGCTAAGTCCAAGGCAGGTAAAACCTGCGTGGGTGAATTCCTGAAGATCTTTTTATTTTTGAGGAAGCTGTGAGTGTGTAAAAAGGGATGTTTGTTGGGTTGTGTAGTTTGCTCTTTCCTCCTTCCCCAATGGGAAATACGGGTAAATATTAGCTCTGAAAGACCCACTGTGCAAATGCTGAGGCACTTGATCATGTTGGATTCCACAGGAATGAGTCTTTATGCTCAAGATCCATTTCCTTTTGGGGAAAATTTTCAGAAGTGCTTAGAGGGCTGTAGGAGCATGACTACCATTAGATGCCATAGAGATTTGCTCTTACATCAGGCAGGCTGGGTCCACTCAGTCCCAGCCCTGTCATTGTCCTTCTCGTTCCCAGTGCTGCCCACTCAGCCTTAAGCCTGAGCAAAGCAGCTGTGGAGAGGTCTGGGGCTTGTTGGAGCCCACAGGGCATTTGCAAGGAAAAGGGACACACACTCTCTCACGGTCCAGGGATGAAGTGGCGGACAAGTGGATATTATCATGGGAAACAGGCACTACTGTGAGTCCTGAGCTCTCCTGGTCGGTCCCACACTGGCCCTAGGGCATGTGGCGTTGTCCCTTCTTCCTGCCATGCAGGAGACATTTCCCACCACAAAAGTGGGAGAAGGCACAGGCCAGCTCTCTACCACCTTGTAGGGAATTTGGTTGAACTTGACAGGGAAAAACCTGTATCTCCCTGGGTTTTAGGGCTGCAGTATCCCACTGCTGACTCAGCAGGGACATCTGGGCCCTGGATATGTGACCTCTGCTCCAGCATTGGGCCCACGAAACGCTGGGCTCAGTCACTCAGCCTGGGGACTGCCCAAAGATTGCTCTCACCCCTGGCATGGTGGGATGTGCTGGTCCTCTCCAAAGGGACTGATGACTGTGGAGCATCCCTCTCATCCAGACTGGGGGCTGGGCTCGGGCAGCATGGGGAGAAGCCACTTCTGACCTGCTTGGGCTCCAGTTGTGTCCTGCTGTAGGAAAACCAGCTCGGAGCCAGGCGGGAAGGCGCTGTGAGCTTCTGGCATCCGCACTCTCATTGCTGCCACCGCTGCCTGGGGCACGTGGGGTGTGCTCAGGGGCAGAGCGTGGGCCACTCGTGGCGTGAGTGGGGCAACAGCCTTTCTCCTTTGCTGCCCAGGTCTGGGGCTGAGGTGCCAGAGCCCCCCTTTCCCCGCCAGGAGCGCGTCTGAAAGACAGACAGACCTCCCTCCTCCCTCCCTGCTCCGCACGCAGCCATCCTCCTCTCGAGGCGAACCTTTCCTCCAGCCTCTCCCCTCCCTTTCCCCGGCTCCCCCCGTAGCAGAGGGGCACCCCCCGGTGCCGGGCATCCCTTCCCCGCTCCCTCTTGGCCCTCCCCGGCGCCGCAGAGAGCGAGGCGGAAAGTGTCGGAGCGGGGAGCGCATAGCAACAGGGTCTGGCATGAAGAAGGCTCGGCGGCAGCAGCAGCATCTCCGGAAGGTGAGAGCCGGGAGTGCGGGTATCCCGGGGATAGGAGCCGGGAGTGCGGGTATCCCGGGGACAGGAGCCGGGAGTGCGGGTATCCCGGGGATAGGAGCCGGGAGTGCGGGTATCCCGGGGACAGGAGCCGGGAGCGGGGGTGTCCCGGGAATATGAGCCGGCAGCGGGGGTGTCTCGGCACCAGGAGCCGGCAGCGGGGGTACCCCCGCGCTGGGAGACCCCCGGATCGGGAGCACGGGATGGGGAGGCACGTCCATAGCCCCGCGTCCCGTCCTCAGGAGCCTTCGGGGATTAGTCGGGGATTAGGGGATCGTGTCCGTGCGCCGCGCCGAGGCGGGATTGTGGGCAGAGGGATGGGGCATTTCGTGCCCTGAGAGGGAGGCACCGCTGCTCCCCCCCAATTCTCCTCTGCCAGCAGGTGCTGCCGGCGGTGGGTGACTCATGTTGTGTCTGGTCAGGCGCCGTGGGTGGCACTGGGGGGCACAGCTGGCTCCCCACAGCCTGGCAGCATTGGGGGGCACAGCTGGCTCCCCGCAGCCTGGCAGCACTGGGGGGCACAGCTGGCTCCCCGCAGCCTGGCAGCACTTGGGGGGGCACAGCTGGCTCCCCGCAGCCTGGCAGCATTGGGGGGCACAGCTGGCTCCCCGCAGCCTGGCAGCACTGGGGGGGGCACAGCTGGCTCCCAACAGCCTGGCAGCACTGGGGGGCACAGCTGGCTCCCCGCAGCCTGGCAGCATTGGGGGGCACAGCTGGCTCCCCGCAGCCTGGCAGCACTTGGGGGGGCACAGCTGGCTCCCCGCAGCCTGGCAGCATTGAGGGGCACAGCTGGCTCCCCGCAGCCTGGCACTCCCGGGGACGCTGCTGCCGCCAGCTCCTGGCACTGCCCAGCCTCGGAGTAGGGGGTCCCAGCCCTGGGATGAGCGCAGGGAGCTGGGAATGCCTTTCCTACTTGCAGCATCGATTGCCTCCTCATCCTCCTCTGTAGGATTTAAAGGGATCTAGGAGGTGGTGGGGTCAGCTGGACACTGAACTCTGGGTGCAGGGCAGAGCTACAAATCCTATTCACATTCTGTTGTTAAACCCAGCCGGAAGGCTTGCCCATCCCAGGCTCCCCTTCGCTGCCACTTTGCTGCCATTTCACACCGCTTTGGGGACTGAGCCCTTTCTCATGCCTGTCCCCTGTGAGGACAGGGTGGAGCAGGGTGGCAGAGGCCGTCAGCCTCAGCTCCATCATGGGAATGCACTGCTGCTGCCAGTGGGTCGGCCCTTCCTGGAGCATCCCGGGCAGCGACCCAGGGCTGGAAGCCTCTCTGGCTCTGCCCTCAGCCCAACTGTGCCCATTAACCACAGGGCAGGGTGACTCCAACCTGTGCCAGCATGCTGATGAATGAAAACCCAGGAGAGTTCCATCCCTGCCAGGAAAGTCCTAGGATATTTAGACATGATGTAAAAAAGCCAGCAGTGGCCTGGTGACAGCCAGCGGCTCTCTGACAGCCTGTTTCTCCACTCTTGTTTGGAGGCATAGTCTGGCTCTTCTCTCTCCTCCTCCTTCCTGCAAATCACTTTTTCAGATGTCTTTGTGACTGCGAGTTCCATTAAAAGTGGTCTTTGCCCCTTTCAATGGTTTTCTGAGTTACTTGATGCTGGTGATCCTGTTTAGCATTTATTCGGGAATTCATTTAGTCCCATGGCGATCAGCTGGGATGGAAAATAGATGTCTCTGGAGTTATTTGCCCCATTCCCAGTGCTGCTTAGAGCCCTCTGTCCTCCATTACCCAAAAATACTCTTGCTGAGCTCCAGAGGGAGAACCTGGTGCTCGCAGCCACCTTAGGACCCATGTCCAACACTGGCACCAGGCTTGCCTGGAGCTGGAGGTGGCTGATGGAGAGGTGTGCCCAGCCCCACTGCAGCACCTGCCCAGGACCCTGAGAGTCTCCTCTCCCTCTCATTGTGATCTACTTCCCATTGGTGAGCCCGGAGTTTTAAGCCTTCTCACCAAATGTGTTGTAGATATATGGAAATGATTCTTTAATAGAGTAGATCTTCCTCAGGCTCTAAGGATTTCAGGTGGGCTTTTATTTTCAGGAGAGCTGGGTGAATGTTTTAATTTGATTATTTGCTTTGGGGGTTAATTGGTAGAAATGGACTCAAGCTCCTGGGAGCCAGTGGTGGGAGCCATGGTTTGGGGTCCCCATACCTGGCCAGGCTGTGGAGCATCGTCCTCCTGCCCGAGCCACTGCCCTCCTCTGCCTGCCACAAACGGCCTCAAAATTCTCTGGAGTTTTGGATGAAAGACTGTGAGCATTTGTATCTGGGAGAGGGGAGCAGGGAGACCCCTGGCATATTCCTGGCACTTTGGACATCACTGTTTGGTTCAGCCTCAGCCTTCTCCAGCCCCCAAAGGCCCCTGTGCTGACTCCACCACCTCTTGCTCCCTCTCATGGGGTGGGCTGGGGACACCCGGGGTCAGTGCAGCCCTTCGAGGGGCTCTTCCACACCATCACAATGCTTTATTTACTTCACTTTCTAAGCGATATTACATTTGAATTAATTTTTATGCTGGTTTGTTTTGTTGGGTTTTTTTTCTCTCAGAGATTAACAAGCAATTCAAACTAATCTGAAGTGACTCACACTTTAGAGACTCGCTGTGCTCAGATCCGCAGGGGAGAAATCTGGCGCCGGGTGGCATTTCTCCCAATCAAAGGCTGTGATCCGTGCACAAAACACTGGCAAAATAACCCCCCAACGCCAGCTTGAATAGAAACAAAATACGATGGAAAAGTAACTTTGATCTGGCTGGTTTTTTCCATGAGTTTAGGACTGCTTTAGGTAAATTGGTTTACAGAAAATAATTAGCACAGGGCAATTTCGTCATGGACGTGAGCTCTTATCTTGGCAGAGACTAAAGTGCTTTTTCTTCTCAGTGACCTTTGATTTGCTGCCTTCTTTGGGAGCATCTTTTGGTGAATAATGAAAAGTGATGGCGTGTTCAAAGAGGCCGTGGTTGCCAAGGGAGCTTTTCATCCCCGTCTGTTCATAACCGCGAGACGGGAGCCCGGTTTGAGGGATGGCAGCTGACGGTGGAAAGCACCGGAGCAATATTGTAGCACCGAAGCACTTCAGCTGCTGCAGGAAAAGAAAATTCCTGTTATGACAGAGGCTGAAAGGGAGCAATAATCCTAAAAAAAGGTCTGGAATCGAGCCGGTGTGTGAGATTTCCAGCAGTCTGAAGTAGGGAGGTGTGCTTCTCTCTGCTATTTGGGACAGAGATGGGTTGGAATCTTTAAATACTGTGCTTTGCAATTCATTTTAAGTCAGGCATATAGGCCAGTTTTTCTATCGTTTCTATGGAAAGACAGGGATTTGGGGCATTTTTGAACACTGTGGCCATGGAGCAGCCTTTGTGTGTGTTTCCCTGGCCGGAGCCTCCCCAACATGTCCAGGGCACACCACACTGTCACTGTCTTCAGGGTCTACACAATGTTTGAGCGGTCTCTGCTTTCTGCTGTGGGGTCCCAAATTTAAACTGCAGAGCTCCAGCTAAAGATATTTATAAGGGGGGCATTAATCACTGAGACACAGATGATGGCCCTTGAAGAGGGGACTGAGGTGGGGGCTGGGCCATTTTCAGATTGGAAAAGGTTCACTTGGTTCCTTTCTTTTCTTGTTTTTACTTCTCTGTTGATTTCTGTGCTACACCTGATGGACGGGCATTCTCATGTAATCAGCTCCTGCAGATCCACCTGTGCCCTCTTGCAGGTGTTTAGGATTCAGAGGGAGATGCAGGAGCTAAGCAGAGAATTTAATGATCTCACAGCATCCCTACTCGCTGCTTTTCTGTGATGCAAACCTGGAAAACAAGAACTCCCTGGGCAGTGTGATGGACCGGGAAGCATTTCTTGGGGGGAAAGGTCCAACTGTGATGGTCCCCACTCACCAGGGACCTTTGTGAACACAGGTTTTAGCTGCTGAAACTTTTGGGAAGGTGTTGCAGAGCAGCCTGTCCATCCTCTGCAAGCAGAGGCAGCTGCAGCTCATGCCTGCTGTGCGTGCTGGGCTAATTAGCAGGCATGGCCATGGCTTGGAGATGTTGCTAAGCCAGAGAGCTGCGTTGAGCAGCTGCAGGAGGGCTGCCAGGTAGCAACGGTTTTATAGCAACAGGATTAGATTTGGGTCATGTTTTGAATTTTTAGCCTGTGTTTCTGAAACTTTTTCTTCTTGCTCTTGCCTTGTGGTGGCATCCAGTGGGGATGGGCATTTCATGGAGGGATTTGGTGTAATGGCTGTGCATTTCAAGTTGGATTTTGGAAGAATTTGCCCTCGCTTGTCCTGTTCCTCAAGGGGTTTTCACACCAGGTGGGGACGAGAGTGACTTTGCCTCTGTGTTTAGTGCCTTTGGGCTGCAGGCAGCACGTCTGCAGTGCTTGTGGCTGGGGGTTTGAGGTGCACCTTGTGAAGGGTGGGAGCTGAAAGCCCTCGCCATTGACAACACGTCTCGGTATCTCCATGGGAACCAGCAGCAAGAGCATCCACCAGGCCAGTCCAGCCAGAGAGGAGGAGGAGGAGGAGAGCAGAGGAGGTGGCTGCCACCTTCCTGGAGGCTGTGGCAGGGCAGCACTGAGCTCTGCTCACCAGCCAGCTCTGGTCCCCAGGGGGTGTGTGCTGATGTAGGGGACCCACAACTCCTTCTAGCTGATCCCTCCGAATCCAGACCCCTCTCCCTCAAGCACATCCCGTAGGCCTGTTCCCTAGGATCATGAACAGGGACATGGAGACAGCTGCCTTTTATTTTGGAGAGCCCAGGAAGAAGAGAAGGTTCCCAAAAGGGCTCTTCCTGCCCTGGTTCTGGTGCCTTGTCACCAGGGACCCCAGAATCCTCCTGTGCCTCAATATGAATGGGACATACTCCCATGCCAGGGCACAGCAAAACGAGGTGGCACAGGGACAGGATCCTCATCCCACCCCTTTATTGTTCTTGCTCTTGCTGAGGGGGGATATCTGTGATGGGATCTCACTGGGCAGCTGCTGGATTAGGCTTTCATCTCTGGAGGTATGAGGGGCAGCAGGGATGCCTTCCTCCGCTCTCCCAAGGTTGGGAGAGTGGGAAAATTCAGACCAAACATCTCACTGCATGTACACCCACACACAAACAGCAAGGGGTCCTCCCGGTGCCTTACCTGAGCCTAAATGGATTGCAGGACTCATACCTCCCTCTTGCAGAGTTGAGGCAGTGGGAAAGAAGGGAACGGGTTATTCCCCTGCCTTTGCTGCATCGATCCAGGGCACATTAGGAAAACTGGAAGGAGGTCTCTCAGCAGGGACAACTGGGAGCATCACAAAATCCCCACAGCACGGGCTTTTGGCATTCGGAAAAGTGTGAAAAATCCATGGAGCATTTAATGGCAGCCAGCTGAGTGCCTGGCTCAGTGGCAGAGCAGGACATCAGCTGGGGTGGTGAACCCAGAGCTGCTGTGATGGGGTGTCCCCAAGGGACAAGCATCAGTGCTGCAACTCAGAGTCATGAACTGACACACAAGTTCCTGGCACTCCTTCCCACTCTCCCATTCTTCATTCTCTGTTTATATTCCTTCCCTGACCCCTGTCTGCCCTCTCCCATACCCTGTTCCCTCGCTCAGCCTGTGACACCAGATCTCCTGGTAAGCCCCATCAGCCAGGATGGGGACCTGGGCTCCGAGTGCCCAGAAGACAGAGGGAACTGGACAGGGCGTCTGGATTTCCTGCTCTCCTGCATCGGATACTGCGTTGGCCTTGGAAACGTCTGGAGGTTCCCTTACAGGGCTTACACCAATGGAGGAGGTACTTGGGCATCCTTCGGAGTGGCCAGTTTCCCCATCACTGAGCTGGGCTGGTGGGGCATGTCCCTAAATAGATGGCCCTTCCCCTTCCTGGGGCTGGGAATTAGCACTTGTCATTGTTAGGAGAAGCCTCCTCCTGCCCCCCCATGCTAGTTTAGGGCATTAACCACCTGTACCCACGCATGGAACAGATGTGCCAGCCCATCTCTGTGTTCCTGGCCTTGGAGAAATCTCTGGCTCGATGCTGAACTGAATGCCACCTGAGCATCTCTCCAGGTGTCCAACAGGTTCTTGGCCTGGTGTCCTTCAGGGCTCAACAGGGTCAGCAAATGCTGCCCAGCTGTGGAATGAGGGAGCCTTTTGCAATGCAAGAGACTGGTGTGATGGTGCAAAGTTCTGGTTCAGCTACTCCCAGAGCAATGGCTTGTTTCATGCAGTAATAACTGAAGAATTTCATGATGTTTGTGAAAGCGGCAAAGAGGAAAAAAGAAATTGGGAGTAGGGTGGAAACATATCATGAGTGAAGCACAGCCCCTTTGTCCTGCAGTAACAGTGAGCTGTTGCTCTTCGCTGTCTTCCAGATTTTAGTGTAGATCCCTCAGGGCCACAGATATTGAGAGAACTTTATTCCCTGTCACATTTGAGCTTTAGGTGTTTGCTCTGTATGGCTTTCAGGGTGTTTTGCTTTTTTTTTCTTGCTTCTTGCAGGGGCTTTCTTGGTTCCTTACTTCATCATGCTGGCCATCTGTGGGATTCCCATCTTCTTCATGGAGCTGTCACTTGGCCAGTTCTCCAGCCTGGGGCCCCTTGCAGTCTGGAAAATAAGCCCTCTCTTTAAAGGTACGTGAGGAAAATCCA
Source organism: Grallaria varia (assembly GCA_013396735.1). Lineage (NCBI taxonomy): Eukaryota > Metazoa > Chordata > Aves > Passeriformes > Formicariidae > Grallaria > Grallaria varia. The sequence goes on along the minus strand of VWZG01006016.1, from coordinate 521,016 downwards.
GAGCCTCTGCAAGGCCTCTGCAAGACCTGTTTTATGAAGACATGGACCAGCAGCAGCATTCTGTGATCCTCAAAGCTCTTGCTAGAATCAAAGGTTAAATCTTAGGAGAAAGTGGAGCATGATGGACTTTTTGGTTAGCTGTTTCACTAGCTGCAAGATTTGTATGAGCTCTCTCAGTCATTGAGGGTTCTGCATGGCATGACCAGCTTTAGAAATAGTAGAAACAGTGTGAAGTTTATTAAGCCAGCTATTATACAAAATAAAGGACAAAAGCTAAATAATGACTGTAAAAACAAAGACAAAGATGAGAATAAAGCATTCAAAAACAAACAACAGCAACAAAAAAGTCAAATCAAACACTTTTACACTCAACATTAAGCTGGCACAAAGTTGTCTGTATGAGGCAATAGATCATCAATACAGAGAAAGCATGGCCAGAGGGTAAAATTGCAATAAAAGGCTCCCCCACCAGGTGAACTTCTGACTGGTTGAACATTTGGCTGCTGAGGTGCAGTGTCTAACCCTGGTTTGGGATGTGCTCTGCTCCAGAGAGATGGCTCACTCCTTCTTTACCCTCTCCTTCCTCCAGGCGTTGGCATGGGCACGATCCTCATCGTCTCCTTGGTGGCCATTTACTACAATATGATCATTGCTTATGTTCTCTTCTACCTCTTTGCATCCCTCACAAGCGACTTGCCCTGGCAGCACTGCGGCAACTGGTGGAACACCGACCTGTGCCTGGACCACCACGTCATCAAGGCGGGGAACGCCACCTTCCCCGTCAACATCACCAACACCGTCAGCCCCAGCGAGGAGTACTGGAGGTAAAGAGGCCGTGAGGGGAGTCGTGGGGATGTGGCTGACGTCCCGCAGGGGAGAGAAGGGGGTTGGGATGAGGGATGGAAGGGTCTGCGTCCCACGTCTCACGGCATGGTGGGCACTCACGGCTGGTGGTGTGGGTGCAGTGGTGGGCTCTTGTGGTCGCTGCAGGTCATACACATTAGCCATTGGGATGTGGGAGGTGTCCATGTTGTAGTGTTGCTTTGCTGGCCTGGTGATATGTTAGACTGAAATGAATGCCATGCCTGAAACGGCTGTGAATTTGCTTTCAAAATACCTGACATCCTCTCTAGGCTCTTTAATACATGGTGGAGAAATCACACCAACTGTTCCCATTTCCTTGGCAAATAGCTGCCAGTGCCCGGGATGGTTGACAAGGGTTGTTTTTGCAGCAGAGGCATTTCTAGAGTAGAGAGGGCCTCTGGAAGAAGACAGGGGGTGCCAAGGGCTGCTCAGTAGTGGTTCTCCTTTCTCCCAGCCGGTATGTCCTGCACATCCAAGGGAGCTCGGGGATTGGGGATCCCGGAAGGATCCGCTGGAACTTGTGTCTGTGCCTGCTCCTTTCTTGGACTATCGTCTATCTTTGTATCCTTAAGGGAGTCAAATCCTCCGGCAAGGTAAGGGCTGGATGGTTTCTTTTAGGGGGATTTACAGCGATGCTCACCAGTGCCTGTGACTCTGCACATCTGGGAGAGTGAGACCCACAGGCAGCATCTGCTGGACACGGGGCATTTCAGGGATGCCTTCCACCCCTGGACACCAGCAGGGCTGATGCACCATCCCTGCTGCAGCCCAAGGACCCCGGCACTGCGGGGTGGCACCGGGTGATGCAGTGTCCCAGCCAGGGGACAGGGCAGGGGGGCAGAGCTCGTGCTGTGCTCTGGCTCTCAGCTCTCCCAGCTGGCTCTGCTCTCCCACAGGTCGTGTATTTCACTGCCACCTTCCCGTACCTCATCCTGCTGATGCTGCTCATTCGTGGTGTGACCCTGGAGGGGGCCTGGAAGGGGATACGGTTTTACCTCACGCCCCAGTTTGATCACCTGCTGTCTTCCAAGGTGAGCAGGATGCTGTACAATTTGTTGAAGACACAAAAACAAACCTCCTGCCACTTCCAGTGTGCAACAGAGGCGGTTCCCTTACTCAGGAGTCTTTTTGACAATCCTCTGACCTGAAGTCCTCTCTCTTGGTTGCTCCAAAAGTCTTTACCCCACACCTTTTCTGAGCCACCCCCATGCCTCCGTTTCTGGCCCTGCATGGAGGGGATGGTGTGTTCATCACCTCCCCTTGGGACCAGGACCATGGAGAGGATCATCCCGGCCACAGTGATGGGTGGGGGTGGAAGTGGATTCCTCTGGTGGATTTGGCTGTTCTGTTGTTCTGAAGAAATCTCGGCATGTTGAGTGGGGGTCAGCAGGAGTGGTCACCAAGAGACCACCCAGTTTTACAAAGGCATTTAGCACTACACTGGGCTGGCTCTAAAACAGCCCTTTCTCTACCCAGCTGATCCAGTATGAGTGAGGAATGTATTAACAAGGAAAGACAATGGGCTCTGCATGCCTGGGGTGCTGGGGAAGATGAGCCATGGGGTCTGGGGAAGCAGACTTTCAATGCCATCTTCCTTGAGAGGAGGTTTCCAAGCCCCTGGTCTCCTCACAGCTACTTCCTTCCCCCAGGTGTGGATCGAGGCAGCCCTGCAGATTTTCTACTCCCTTGGGGTGGGCTTTGGGGGCCTCCTCACCTTCGCCTCGTACAACACCTTCCATCAGAATATCTACAGGTGGGAGCCAGCTGCTCTCTCGTAAAAATTGTGGGTTGTGGGGAGCCATGAGAACCTCAGCCAGTGGGTTCCAATCCAGCAGGAGCAGCCAGTGCAGCACAGTCATCCAGCACTGCTCCCTGCACGAGCACCATGTGGATACCTGGCAGCTTGCACAGGCTCTAGAGGAACAGAGGGATCTGTGGGAGGAAATTCTCCTAAGCACCAAGGCAGAGCACCCAGCTCCAGAGTTCTGGGCTGTAGGTGCTGAAGGCTGCAGATATTTCGGGCTAGAGTTGTTTGTCCTGACCCCCACATCTGATGCAGTTCACCGATAGAGAGGAGTGTTGGATGTTTGGCCTGATTCCCTCCACAGGGGAAACCCCACAAAATTACCTATGTAATGAAATTATATGCTCCTTTTGACCCTGGAAAGCATATGCCAAGAGAGGCCTTGGAGGAGAGTCACTCTGGGTCACCTTGCTGTGGCACCTGGGGCTGGCAATGCCACCATGCACTGGTGAGGGGTGAGAAGGAGCAAGAATGTTCAGAGCATCTTATTTCTCCTCTGTAGGGACACCTTCATTGTGACCCTGGGTAATGCCATCACCAGCATCCTGGCAGGGTTTGCCATCTTCTCTGTTTTGGGATACATGTCCCAGGAGCTTGGGGTCCCTGTTAACCAGGTGGCAAAAGCAGGTGAGGCCAAAAGAAGACCCTTTCCCCTTCCCCCTCTGCCTGGGTGAGCTGAGGAGTGTCCCTTCCAGGATGGAAGGCACCTGAGGGTGCCAGTGTGAGGGAGGAAGATGTATGCTCACCTGGCCAGGGAGAGGGAAAGGGGGAGACAGGTTCTCGTGGTATAAACTTTGAGCAGCAAGTGATGACTAATGAAGATCTGAGCAAGGAGCAGGCTGGTTCTCCTGCAGGACCCCTCCTGCTCATCTTGCAAGAGTCCTGCCAGGTGGTGCTGCTCTGATGAGCTCTCCTCTCTTCCACCCTCCATGCCCAGCCCTGTCACCCTCTTTTCACCCTGCTGTCCTTTGCCTTCCTTAGGTCCTGGTCTGGCTTTTGTGGTGTACCCCCAGGCCATGACAATGCTCCCCCTTTCTCCATTCTGGTCATTCCTGTTCTTCTTCATGCTATTAACCTTGGGCCTGGACAGCCAGGTGAGGACAGAGCCCACTGAGCCAGCTGTGGAGCCCAGGCAGGCTGAGGGCTCAGGGGACCCTCTCCTCCTGTGCATGCAGTTTGCATTTATGGAGACCATCGTTACGGCAGTGACAGACGAGTTTCCCTACTACCTGCGGCCAAAGAAGGCTTCGTTCTCGGCTGTCATCTGCATTGCCCTCTTCCTGATGGGGCTCATCCTCACCACAGAGGTAAGGGTGTGGGGGTGGATCCATTGTGGGGGCCAACAAGGGCCTCATTTGTATGGAGAACTTCATTTGGGTCTGTGTTTGCAGACGTGTATTCACATCAGCTAACAAGGTGAGAGAGACAATGAGCCTGGACATCCAGGTGTGAGGTCTCAGGGGAGTGACACAGCGTTATTCCCATCCCCACACCAACCTCATATGGAGTGTGATGTCTCTTGAGGGTGCTGACTGCTGTCTTCCCCAGGATCCACACAAGGACCTGTGTGGGGCTTTATTGGGATGATGGTCCTGGAGATGCTGACCATTGTGCTTTGTCTCCGCAGGGTGGGATGTACTGGCTGGTCTTACTGGATGACTACAGTGCTGGCTTTGGTCTCATGGTGGTGGTGATCACCACCTGCCTCGTGGTGACACGTGTCTATGGTAAGGGCACTTGTCCCCCCACAGAGGCACAGGGAAGGATGGGCTGTCTGCATGGAGAGAGAGAGATTTAGAGGGAGTGGTAGGGAAACCAACAGCCTCACAAAGGAGAACGAAACACTTCTGCTCCCACCACTTGTTCTTGGCCATCACTGGATTCACTTCTCCAAAGATATGTGGCGTGCTGAGACCAGTCCCTCAGGCAGCACCAGCTGGAACCCCTTCCTCCATCTCCCACATGGGACTGGGGACTCTTCTTTGTTGTAGAGGATACAAACCACTGCTTTTGATCGGTGCAGGGCAGCTGGTACAAGCACTGGGCTCAGGAGGAGGGCTGACAGCTTCTGAGTCTTTCTCCTCCTTCCTCCAGGCATGAAGAGGTTCTGCCGGGATATCCACATGATGCTGGGCTTCAAACCAGGCCCCTACTTCAGAGCCTGCTGGATGGTCCTGTCCCCACTAACAATGATGGTAACAGCTCTGCTTGAGGTGCTGACTGGTGCTGGAGAGCCATGGTGGTGCCAGTATCCCTGGGTGACCTCCCAGTGTGACAAGTTGCTTTGCTAGCATCTCCTGCCCCAGGCACCATCCCAGGTTCTGCTGGGAAGTGTCCATCACGTGCAGACCTTGTTTTTTCACCATGAGACCTTCAGAGGGCTCTGGGATGATCTCACTTTCTTCTCATCCCACAGGCTCTGCTGGTGTATAACATTGTCAAGTACCAGCCCTCTGAGTACGGCAGCTACCGCTTCCCCACCTGGGCCGAGGTCTTGGGCATCCTCATGGGAGTCCTCTCCTGCCTGATGATTCCCACGGGCATGGTGGTGGCTGTGCTCCAAGAAGAGGGGACACTCTGGGAGGTAGGAGGGGCCCGGCAGTGCTGGGGAGCACCCCAGAAATGTGCAGGGGTGAGCACAAGCCCCTTAACAATCCTATATCCTCTGGAAGCTTCTCTATCCTCTTTCCTGGAGGGGTGTGTCCACACCCCTCCTTCCTGCCCGTGGGGTGTGAGAGATGGCAGGCACATCCCACGGCATTTCCAGCAGTGCCACGATGCCAGACAGGTACTGAGCAGCCTTGTGTGCATTCCCACTCCACAGCAAGCCAGCTGTGCCCCGTGGGGACCCACATTGTCCCATGCGTGGGGCAGGCGTGGGCACCTGGGACTTTGCACCTGTTTGGCAGGAGTGAGGGCAGAGCAAGGCAGGCAGGTGCCAGACTGTGCGGGCAGCCCAGATGGGATCCCTGCACTGCAAGGCTTCTCCCAGGAGCAGGTTGCAGAGCTGCTGGCTGCTTACAGCTTTCCCAGCCCTTCACTGCTCTCCCCAGGCTGGAAAGAGCGAAGGAGCAGAGCTTTCTGCCCTCCCCAGGCAGCGATCGCCCGCTGTCTCTAACCTGGTTTGACACAGCCGTGGGCATCGTGGCATGGCCAGGAGCCCTCTTGGCTGAGGCCAACCCCTTGTGTGGGTGACCGTTCCCTCCTGCAAGCCCTCACCAGGAACACCCACGGGCAGTGACACCCCCACAGCAAGGCATTCCCAGCTGCCTTCCCAGAAAGTTCCAGGACAAGCATTTGGCCCCATCCCATCCTCATGGGGAGCTCTTCCAGTCCCTGGGGGCTGGCAGAGCACCCTGGCCCCCAGGAGAGGTGGGTGGGTTGCAGGGTGGGGGTGTTGGCCGTGGGGCTGGAGGCAGTGCTGGTGCCAGACCCCCGTGCTCCCTCTGCCTGTCCCCTGGCAGCGAGTCCAGCAAGCCAGCCGGCCCGCCATGGACTGGGGCCCGTCGCTGGAGGAGAACCGCACCGGCGTGTACGTGACGAGCCTGGCGGGCAGCCAGTCCCCCAAACCACTGATGGTCCACATGCGGAAATACGGGGGCATCACCAGCTACGAGAACACGGCCATCGAGGTGGACCGGGAGATGGAGGAGGAGGACGAGGAGGAGTCCATGATGTGAGGGGACGCAGTGACCCGCGGGCTGGGGGGGAGCTCACAGCCCCCCTTCCCCCAGTTTGCAGCACTTGGGGACAGATTGTGGGGAGTGTTCTGGGCAGCAGTCAGGAGCTGTCGGCCCTGCCAGGTTCCTCACCACCACCCTGGCCCTGCCACGACAGAGCTGCTGCCCACCCTGGTGCCCCTGGTGTGTTTCTGTTCAGTGTGACAAACTGTGTGGTGAGTCCCTCCATTCGTGTGACAGTGTCTGTTTGAAGTGTCAGGGCTGCCCTGCTCCCACCCTCAGCCCCAGCCGTGCCCTTCCCACCCAGGGATGTCCAGGAGGCAGCAGGTGAGGAGGTGGAGGAGATTGAGATGGTCCTCTGCTTTGGTCTGTTCTCTGTGTATGTTTGACTCCAATAATCCATAAACACATATGAAAGAGGCTGTAACATCCTCCATGCCCTGAGGACCGTGTGTGCCAGTACGCTTTGATCACACAGGGGTGTTCCAGCAAAACCAGCACAAATCCGTGTCCTCCTAAAGAAATTTGACATAATAAATGAGCAGTTAAGAACAAGCAGAATTAAAAGAAAAAAAAAAAAGAAAAAAAGGGGAAAAAAAGCTTTATAAACAGACCAACTCAGGCCTTTTTCAGGCTTGGAGATGCCCCAAGGACCTTGGTGAGTCAGGGCAACTCTTCCCTGTGGTGTCTGGCAGGGCTTGGGTGACCTGAAAGAAGGGAAGAAGCTGGGAGACCTGTTCCTCATGCATGCAGGAGGTCAGGAACAGGTCTCAGCTGGACCAAGTGCCAAAGGAGGGGCCCTGTACATTGCCAGTGGAGCCCCGAGGTATGGCCCTGGACCTGGGTGCTGCTTTTCCCAGGGAAAGGAGAAGGGCTGGGTTTCAGTGCCTGCATGTGATTTGGGAGTAGATCAACCCAGGGCTCAGGTCCCAGAGATCCCATCTCCTGCAGACACTGCTGGCCTGAGGGTGCCAGGGAGCTCCTGGGTGGGGCTGTTTGGACCTGGCACTGCCAGTCCCCATCACCCCGGTGTCGTGCGTGCCCTCCCTGTACCAGCAGCTGCCCAGTAAAAGCAGTGTGTGACACAGCCCCTGCGTGGGTTATCTGGGGGTCCCCAGCATGGGAGAAGGGCACACATAGAGGGGCTTCCAGGGATGGCAGGCACAGCCTCTCTGGGCTTTGTCCTGCAAACCTTTGTCCTGGTAAAAGACAAAACCTTAGGATGAACACAGAAATTAGGGTTTATGTCTGGATTATGTATGTGGCTCTGGTGCACTGGGTCAAGCACTGTTGTCTGAGCCTCCTGAGTGAATTCTGGCATAAAGCTGCAGTTTTTCTCCTTCCCTATGGTGGAGGAAATTTAATTATTGCCTTTTCCCCTCCAAGAGCATAGGGCCAGCTCCTCCACCTCCTCCACCTGCCTGCTCACCTCCTCTCGTCCAGGGTTGCGGAGCTCATTCCCAGATGGCTCTACCCTTCCTTTCCTCTGCAGGACCACCAGTGGCTTTGCCCATCCTCCCCACCATACCCCACCACAACTACAGCCTCTCCAGGCGTGTGGGGCTCCACACGCAACCACGCCGTGAAGCACCTTCGGCCGCTGCCCCCGGGTTAATCATTAGAGTCCAGCCATAAAAGTGTGGCTGACAGAAAGTACAGCCTGTGGTGGCTGGGGAGTGGGGAGGGCCTGCCATAAACATTTATGGCCCCAATGAATCCCTCGCTCTAACCTTGACACTATTTGCCGAGCAGGAGGCCTCAGGAGGTCACGGTGCTGCCCAGCCATGGCTGTGGGTGCCGGCTGGGGAGCCCTGGGTGGGCTGCTCCACCAAGGGACACACACGGGGCTCTGCGTGGGGTGATGGAGTGGGTGATGGACTTGGGTGTTTCATGATGTCACTGCCGGCCACGCTGTGCCAGAGGAATCAAGAGTTCCTGACACCTTCCCATGGCATGGAAGTTGAAGCTGCTCTGAGCTGACCAAGCTGGTCAGGTCTTTGGTGTCTCCCAGCTTTTCCTGCCTGCATGGGGTCCTGCCACATTCCCCAAATCCCCACTGCGATCCCGTGATCCTTGGGGCTCTCCCTGTCAACCAGCACTGTGCTGCAGAGCGGTGGGAAGGATGGAACAGAGGCCGTGCCGGGGCCATGGCTGGGGAGCAAAGCTGACAGTGTGGGGCAAAAGGCACCGGAGCAGTGACACAGCCAGAGGACACGTGCCCTGGGCTATGCGTGGCTGCCCAAGGATGGGGGGGACATGGCAGCAGGAGCATTTCAGTGCTGACACCTGCTGGGGCCAGGGCAGATGGCAGGGCGAGGAGGGGCAATGGGGACACCCCAGGGCCTGGGAATGCGAGACAGGGACAGGGGCTCTGAGAGCCCGACCCCCGTGTCCCTGGTGTACCAGCCCACCCGCATGGGCAGAGCCCAGCAGCTGGCCCTGGGAGCCCACCCAAACCCACCCTGGACTCAGGTGGGGGCTCTGTGCCCCTCACCCTGCAGCATCAGCCCCCTCTAAAGCTCCCCTGAGCTGCCCAGTGGGCACCTCCACCCATCCCGAGCAGCTCCTGGGGGCTCCCAGACACCTGCAGCCCCCAGAGCCCTGTCCCCAGCAAAAGGGATGGATGCAGTGAGCTGGTCTAGAGGTGGCACTGAGCTGGGTACCAGCACCCTGCAGGCAGCAGGATGTCTGCAACCCCTGCCCAAGGCTTGGTTCCAGCTTCGATGCTTTCGAGGACAGGAGTGCGGTGACGGAGGGACAAGGGGGTGGCAGACGGTCTGAGTCACTACAGTGACGGAGAATCATCCGTTTCCATGCTCAGAAGTTGGTAGCTATTTATTGCACTTGAACACCAAGAATAAAACCGACACTCGCCCTCCCTCCCACACCCACCCAGATCCCAGTCCCCCCCACCGCC